>VDFB02000002.1:188464905-188779746 GCA_007258455.2 Sequoia sempervirens
CATAAGTCAGAGTGAACCAGATCTAACACATTTAGGGTTTTGCTCAAACTAATGGGAAAGGATCCCTTTGTATTCTTTCCTAAGGCATAGCCTTTACAAGTTCCTTCATGAGATGGTTTTAACTTAGGTAAGCCTATTACAAGTTTTTCCATAGAAGGTAGGGCACGGAAATGAAGGTGTCCTAATCTTCTATGCCAAATCTCATTTGACTCAAAGGTGTCAAGGGTAAGGGCTTGTTTAACTTCAGTGCAAAGTTTGTAAAGGTACCCTTGTCTTACACCTATGGTCTGGGCTTTCTTGATAGTTGAGTTTTTAGGCCATGCCAGAACTTTTCCATCCATAAATGTAACCCTATATCCATTGTCTTCAAGGGTAGAGATGGATATTAGATTCCTCTTTATTCCAGGTACAAATAAGACTCCAGTGAGTTGAAGGGAGAGACTAGATTTCAATGTGATGGAACAAGTTCCAACCCCTTTTACTTGATGTGTAGAATCATCCCCAATTGTTACTTCTTCATCAGACTCTTCAGTCATAGTGTCTAAGTGTTCTCTAAACCTTGTGATGTGCCTTGAAGAACCACTATCAATCACCCAGTTGTTGATGTTGTTAGATACTTGACTTGATAAGGCTGAATAGAATACAAATTTCTCAGAATCATGGTCTGAATTTGGGTTTCCTACTTTAGCAAATGATGCTTGTTGTTTTGATCTGTCAGGGCACTTCATTGCATAGTGCCCATATTGATCACATCTAAAGCATTGTACTTGAGATATGTCTTTCTTCTTAGAAGATCCCTTTCCATTGGAATTTCTCTTTCTTTTAAAAGATCCTTTCTTGTAGGAGTTTTTCTTATTCTTTTTATTAGACGATATGTTGAGTACATGAATGTCTTCATCTATGTTTTTCTGTTTATTTTCTTTTGAGGAGAGTCTTGTTTCTTCTTGAAGGCAGTCAGTTCTTAGCCTGTCAAACTTAGGGAGTTTAGATCTTGCACTTATTCCTTGAACAAATGACTCCCATGAGTTTGGTAGGCCCCCTAGTGCAATTAGAGTTAACTCTTTGCTATCAATCTGATATCCAATTGTGGATAATTGATCCGTTAGTTCAATGATCCTCATGAAGTATGCATTAATGGACTCTCCTTTGTTTATTTGAGCATTGTTGATTTGCCTCTTTAATGCAAGAGTCCCACCGGTGTTGTTGATCTCTGCTAGGTACTCAAGAGATTTGAAACATTACATATGTAGTTTCATGTTTTGCTAGGATGGGCACTATATGATCCCTCACTGCATCTACTAAGATTTTCATGGCTTTTTCATTGTTTTCAATCCATTGAGTTTTCTCAGAATCAGCCTCTGGTTCTTTTTTATTTTCTCTCACAAGTGAGTCTAATTTATTCTCTCTAAGGATCATCATGATTCTAAATTTCCATGATGTGAAGTTGTCTGCTCCTGCAAGACGATCTTCAAATCTGATCACACTTGTCATTATGAAGAATGTGATGTGAATTCATTTTTTTTAAAAATACGAATTTCCTAGAGCAATCTGATATCTAGTTTTGATTTGGATTCACACAACGTGGCTCTGATACCATGTAATTGTAATAAAAATTTATCAGATTTTAATTCTAAATGTACCTATGGAATTCTAAGTATGAAATCCTATTCTTACTTCTAAGTCCGATTTGAATTCTATATGGAAAAATGTACTGATTGCAGAACATTCATCGATTTCTATATTCTGCAAGTAAGGGAAAGAAGTCCCTTATATAAGATAAAGACGCGCCTCAAGGAGAGACACGTCTCATGAGAGGACGTGTCTCCACAAAGTGAAGACATGTCCACTCATGGGACGTGTCCCTTGAGCGCGCGGGCTTCTTAACTAACAGAATCCATTCAGAGTTAACCAAAACTAATATGAATGTTTATACAACAATCATTTATATGAAATTCGATTTATTCAAATTCAAATTTTGATCATCTACAGAAATTCGAATATTTAATTTGAAGGATTTATATTTTAATAACAGTTTAGGTTAAATATAAATGATGATAATGCATGAATGCAATCATCATTTATATCTGACCGAAGCTATCTTAAATCAACACAAACTTTCCTCCTCAATATCAATACAACACCCCTCAAGGTCTGATGCAAACTGAAAACCCTCCCCAAAACACTCAAGGTAATGAGTTAGCATTAAAAATCCAAAATCTCAATCAAAAGATAGCAGACATACAACTTGGAAAGACTAAGAAGAGCTATGCCTTAGTAGACATTTTCCCTTATCTATATGATCGAAACATTGCCATGATTCCCTTCCCTAAAAACTTTGAAATTCCTAAATTCGTCAATTACAAAAGAAGATGAGATCCCATTAAACACATATGAGAGTTTTTTCATGGCTTGCATGGAGGTAGCCACCAATGATTCTTACTTGATGTAACTCTTTCCAAGAAGCCTTGGTGGGCAAGCTATAGAATGGTTTTCTCATTTACCTCCTAGAATAAAAACATTCAATGAACTCTTGGAAAAATTCATCAATCACTTCTTGTACAACATAGAAAAAGATATCACAATGATCGACTTGTACAAAGTAAAATAAAACCAAGGCGATACTTTTGCATTCTTCTTGCTATGATGGCAACACAAAGCAAGTAAATGCAAATGGCCTGTCCCTAAAAAAATAACTTGTTGACATCTTCATTGGAAATCTAAACATTGATTTAAGCTTCCAATTGACTATGCTATGTCCTAACACATTTGATGACATCATTGAAAAAAACATAACTATTGAAAAGGCCCTTATTGCAAAAGGAATTATCAAGATATACAACAACAAAGACCAACCTTCTAGCTCAAATGATAAACCACGTCTATGGCCAAAGAACAAAAATGTTACCAATGATGGAGTAGTGGATGAAAAATTTGTGCGAAACATACAACCTCAATCTAACCATCCTCAAAACAATGTTCAAAATAATCAACCAAATAATCCTCCAAGTAATCAACCGACCAATCAAAATCCAAATCCTCCAAGAGGACCATCAAGACCTAAAAATACCTTCAATCAAACAAGATGAAAATACACTCCTTTGGGAGAACTTGTAGAAGCGGTTTTACACAAATTGCTTCAAACCAACCTTATCAAATTACTCGAGCAAAAAAAAAATGATGAACTACAATTAAAATATTCTTGGTACAATGAGAACGACCACTGTGAATTTCATAGAACTAAAGACATAAAACCAATAATTGTATGAAACTAAAGAATATCATATAAGATCTAATTGATAAGGGAGAGGTTGATATTGAACATTGTTCTAGAACATCTAGTAACAATGACTTGGGAATCTATAAGGATCCAATCCTTGACCATAGTAAATGAAATGACAAAGGTAAGGGATGTGATTTCAATAAAGTCACATACTCCGATAATGTAGTGGGTGCTACTTATGAAGCTAATCATCATATTAGAGTCGTAACTATAATCGATAAATTTTTTGAGTATAATGTTACTAAATGATGAAGGAAAATTACAATCCAAGAAGTCCCACCACAATCAGAAGCTTTCCCTAAGCCTTCACAAGATGAGTATAACCTTACTAACCATTTGAAAAAGACTCCTGTATAGATATCTATTCTTGAACTTCTCAAAATATCCCCCGCTCATAAATAAGTTTTGGATAAAGCCCTAGTAAAGTCTTTTGTACCCAATGACATTAACATAGAACAGTTTTAGGCCATGGTACAACACATTGGTTCTACTCATCATCTTGTATTCTTTGAAAGAGATCTCCCCTTACACACGTATCATAACCAAGCTTTATATCTAGAATTTTGCATCCATAAACAAAATTAAGTAGACGGTGGCATGAGCTTAAACACTTGTATTGCAACACTTGTAAAACAATTAGGATATTACAATGAGGTTATTGAAAAGAAGAAGAGCATTACCATCAGATCCTATGATGAAAATGAGAGACATTCTAAAGGTACTATCAAACTTCCCGTTCAAGTGGGACTATCAATAGCGAAAACAACTAAGTGTCAAGTATTGGATCTTGAGCTACCATATAACCTTCTCTTAGGATGCCCTTGGATTCATGCAATGCAAGCTATCCCTTCCACCTATCACCAATGCTTGAAATTCCCTTATAATGACAAATAAGTCACCATTTATGTTGATCCAGAGCCCTTCCATTATTGCAAGAGCTTAGAAGAAAAATACCTAAAGATCTTCCAAGTTCCTAGCAATGTTATCTTCTTACACCTATTTTCTTACATCGACTTGTCATCTTTAGTCACATCATCTCAAGCCTCATCTTCCCTTGTTCTATCATCCTCAACAAATCCACCTAAATCCTATCTCAAGATCGAAGTACTAGACAACGGTTGTGGGGATTATCATCCAAAACAATCCATTTGTGTTGGAAATCTTCCACTATCTCCAAGATCATATGGGAAACTAGAATAAATTAAGGAAGATCATAGTACTACCATTGAATTCAAACCCATAGTCTTCACTATATGGGAATATTTGAACAAGGAAGTCATAGGTGAAGAAGATGTTTCTACTTGGTTAAACAAGGAAGAAGAAGAATAAGAGCCACGACCTATTTATTTTGATCACAACAACAAAGGTTTTAAGCTTATAAAAAACATGGGATTCACAAGAAAAGGTGGCCTTGGCATACATGAGCAAGGTATGCGAGAACCTATTATCCTGGAAAAGCATAAGAAGAATCAAGGCCTAGGAATATGGTGCATTAGACAATGTTACTCCTAACACTGGAAATATCATTTGTGAGGAAGGCCCTTCCTCTCTTGTGGTTAAAACATCTAATGATGATGATTCCATCAAAGACTCATTCATGTAAATCATGACCTATTCAAGAATTCTTTCATAAATACCATCGTTCATTTGACCAACCATCCAAAAACATGAACTTCAACTTGTCTATCCTCAACTTATTGGCTGGGACCAACAACAAGCACCAATTTTAGACATATTCCAATACGAAGAAGCTATTGCTGAGTTTATGGGGTTAAGAGATGGCATACCATCCAGAGATCATAAGGCAGGCTTTGACATAGAAATTGGTGAAGAAGCATACTTTGGAGGAGAGATTGGGTCCTTCAATTGCTAAAGTAAAAATTTAAAAATAAAAAAGAGACCCCCTAGTGAAAACCACGATGTGGTGCTATTGGATCGTGAAAAAGAAAAAAAAAAGGATTTATCTAAGGGTGAACACCTCTTTGAGGCACCCAACGATGGAGGATTCAATCTCCCAAGTATCACTCAACACCAAGAAAGATCAATAGTGCTAGTAGAAGACTCTAAGCAAATAAATGCGGGAGCATCAAATTCAGCTAAAATCACCTTCTATGTAGCTTATTTAGAACCTCAAGAGAAGAAGAATTTCACATCTTTCTTCGAAAAATGTACGATCAACTTTGTTGGAGCACAACAATCTACTGAGAGGGGGGGTGAATTAGTAGATATTAAAATTTTAACCCTTTAACCTTTAGAGAAGACTAACTTCTTAAACACTTAGTGTGCAAATTGAAACATGAAATACATAAATTTAAACAAGCACACAATCTAACAACTCATAACACAAGATATACGTGGAAAACCCAAGATGGGAAAAAACCATGGTGAGAAAATGCTGCTAGGAGCTACTATCCTAATCTAGCCTCACAAAGAAACCTTCTGTTACAACTTTTAAGGGAACCAACCCTAAGGAGACACCAATCCCTTAATCTAGGCACCAAGTCAGTTATTTGATAGCACCAACCAATCAGATCTACACCATATAGGATTATTACAATTTGTTCATCAAGAACACAAATCAATGTTACATCTTACTCTACAACTGCTCAAGTTTCTGTTGCTACCATAGCAACTCTCTTCTTTTCTTAACACACCTCTGTTATGTCCTATTCTTCTCCTTTTCTATTAGTGCATTCTCTATTCGCCTCAATGCACCCTCATACACCTTTTGTAGCTCTCTATTTTCTTTTCAATGTATTCTTTATCCACCTCACGAGCCTAGAATGCCTTCTACTGTGTGTACTTCTCTCTACTCACACAATTACCACACTGATCAATGTTTTGATCATCTTTTTTGTGTAGTTGCTGACCAATGGTGATTGCCTTAGGATTCTCTACCATGTTCAGATCTTCTGTTAGGGTTCTAGGATATCTTCTTCACTACAATACATCTACATTGAGCCGCACAACATTTAATTTTCTTGTAGAGAATGTTCTAAGAATAACAATCTACAAAACCCTAAGATCAATTATGCATTTAATTTATTCTCCTATTCATTCACTTTGATATGATTTTCTTCATTTTTGGAAATTTGTGCCGTTGCTGAGCAAATCAAATCTTCACCGACATTGGTCACAAGTGCAATTGAACGAATTAAATTTGTTCACTTAGTCAATTTCTAGTTGAAACCCTATTTACACAGACTTAGTTGTTTGATATCTTCACATTTAAAAATGAGTCGTTGATCTTGTCTCTTCACACCATGATCCAACATTCCTTGTTCATCATCACATCTTTAAATCATCACCGTCAGATGAGCCTTTCTTTAAATCTCCATCGTTGATCATTTCCATCGCATATCGTTCCAACTTTTGAGTTGTCACCATTCAATCACGTGATGCAAGTAACCTTGATGATGACTGTTAGATCATCCACCCTCCAAATCTACATCGTTGATCATCATTCATTGAGCATTGATGTAACTCATATGGATTCATATCTCATTCTCGCAATATGAATACATTCAACGATCATCATTGGATCAATCTCCAAACTAATTGCATTGTCCTCCACTATATCACTGGCAAGGGACACGAGCCCACATAATCCTAGTGGGCTGGCGGGCTACTGCCGCTTGTTCACTTTGACGTCACCTTCTTCCATTCATCACCCATCGCAAGAACCATTCTATCACTCCGCAACAGTGATGTGAAGTGACTGAGAAATAAGTTACCACGTGTCTACTAGACCCACCAAATGCTTTGTCCTCCATTTGATCAAAACACCGTTTGATCTCCATCATTCCCCGCTCTCCTATGAGGCATACATGGGGTCCCACCACAGGTTCCATTGGCTAGCGGGCACCGTAAGATCTTCAACGTTGATAACAATTGATGAACATGTTCCATCGCAAATTGCTAAACCATGAGCCCACTTCAAAAATATTTCCCTGATGCATGGGACCTTAGCGATAGTCGTCAAATGTGAAATTATTGAGCATGCACCGTTTGATCTTCTCAAAGGATGCATACGTGACACAAACTAGAAGACTAGGTAAAGGGGACAGTCACAACATGACTTTGATGACATAAGTTTATGACTTATGTGACCTACAACCTCCAACAAGCAGTAAATGATATAATAGAGAATTTGTTAAGGTACCATGATTGTAACCCTAGGGTTTAACCAGTAAACCCTAATTCTAATCAAGAGGAAACATAACTTATTTTTGGGTGCATTATACATCTTCTGGACTTGCTCATCACATTTATGAGAAGCTCTAAAAAAACCCATGTCAAATTTGGCCTTTGATTTTACTTTTGGACACCAAAAGAAATCATTGCAACACCATGACACAGTTGCATGACAACAATGCAACATCCTGAGAAACTTTTGTAACTTACACTCCATCTTCCAAAATCATATCCACAACATACCATATCTCTCCTTAAACATCAATGACAACATTTTGACATCAATGCCAACACACCTTTCATACAGGATCAATTCCATCTCACTTTTGATCCCCTTTTGATATCAATGACAACAATATGCTAACAAACTTCGCTTGGTCCTATGTTAACATGCCTGGATTAGACCCATCCTTAGAGGTGCATCACTTGACAGTTTTTCTAGGATCAAAACTAGTGAAATAAAAGCTTCACAAAATGCATCCGCAAATAGCACTTTTGGTTAAGGTGGAGCTACAAAAACTCCTGGACGTCAGTTTCATCAGACTAATTGATTATCTTGAGTGGGTATTGAATCTTGTACCAATTTCTAAACCCACTAGGGGCATAAAGATTTGTACCGAATTTAGAGATCTCATCAATTCTTGTCTGAAAGATGACTTTCCCTTACTGAACATAGAAATCATAGTGGATTTAACAACAGGTCACAAAATTCTCTCCCTCATGGATGGTTTTTGAAGATACAATAAAATTAAAATAGTTCTAGAAGACCAACAAAAGACCACCTTCACTTGTTTGTGGGGAACTTACCATTGGAATGTCATGTCGTTTGGGATAAAAAATGCAGGAGCTACCTATCAAAATTGCTATTTGTCATGACATGTTTCACATCACCATGGAGGATTATGTAGATGATCTAGCAAAATCCTGAATAAGACAAGGTCACTTGGATGTCCTAACACACATATTTTACAGGTTAGAAGAGTATAAGGTATGCCTCAATCCGAAGAAATGCGTTTTCGATGTCACATTAGGGAAGCTACAAGGATACATTATATCCAAAAGAGGTATAGAATTGGATCCTGCTAAGGTTAAGTCCATCATGGAAATGCCTCCACCAAAGACATTGAAACAATTTTGTTGCCTCCAAGGTAAACTTCAGTCAATCTAGAGATTCATGGCTCAGCTAGCTAACAAGTGTCATACTTTTACACATTTGCTCCACAAAGATGTTGCCTTTAAATGGGAAGAGAAGTGCCAACAATATTTTCAACAGATTAAGAACTATTTGGCATCACCTCCTATTTTGATGCCTCCTCTACCAAACAAACCATTGATCCTTTACACATCAACAACTTCAGTGACTCTAGTTGCTTTATTAGCACAACATGATGAGGTTGGTAAAGAAAGAGTTGTATATTATATTAGTCACATACTGGGATATGAACTAAATTACACACCTATGGAGTGGACTTGTTTAGTCATTGTATTTGCATCACAAAATCTTAATCATTATATGCTTAACCGACAAATCAAGCTCATCTCTAAAGTGGACCCGTTGAAATGTCTTTTGTCTAAGGCAGCCCTAACTGGTCGAATGGTGAAATGGGTTATGATCATTAGTGAATTTGACATACAATATGTTGACATAAAAGCAATCAAGGGACAAGTGATAGTGGATCAGTTGGCTGAAGAACCTATTGAAGACCACCATCCTTTGATATCATAAATTTTAGATGAAGGAATCCTTGTGATGAATCAAACAAACTGATAGAAATTTTACTTTGATGGATATCACACCCAACATGGATCAGGAGTTGGCATTCTATTTTTTACATCTCAAGGAGATAATATACCCAAATCATACAAGATCACCTTTCCTTATACTAATAATATAGCAGAGTGCAAAACATTGATCACTGGATTAAGAATGGAAGTTGAATGGAAAATAAAGGAATTACAAGTATATGGTGACTCACAACTAGTAATACGAAAAGTGAATGATGAGTACCAAACCAAGGATGATAAATTGATTCCTTACAATTTCAAGCAGTATTTTTTAGTCATTCTCTTTGAATAAATACCAAGAATCAATAATAGAGCTACTAATGCTATGGCTTCTATTGGTTCTCTTTTGGACATGCCACAAAACAATCATAAATGTGAGTTTCTTGTGGAGCAGTTACTTATACCTGCATTTGAGAATCTGAACTCATGTGTGATGTTGTTGGTCCTGAATGAACCTTGTATAATGATATCTATGCCTATCTTCAACATGGAACCATACCCCTTAAATCGATGAAAAATTGCTTAGATGTCTTAACCCTGAAGAGGCATTGACCGCTTTGTAGGAAATACATGAAGGTGTTTGTGGGTTGCATTCTAGTGAACCTAACCTAGTCAAGAAAATACTAAGGATTGGATACTATTAGCCTATGGTGAAAGAAGAAGGTAATTAGTTTGCTAAGAAATGTCTTCAATGCAAGCAACGTGGTGATCTTATCCATGCACCAGCATAGGAGTTACACTTGATCACTACACCACGGTCCTTTTCACAATGGGGACTCAACCTAATGGACAAGATACCCCCTACCTCATCAAATAGACAAAAAAATCATTATAACTGTCACAGAGTACTTTACGAAGTGGATATAAGCCCTACCCTTAACCTATATCACAGGCAAGAAAACAACTAAGTTCATCTTAAACTATTTTGTTTGTCACTACGAAATACCTCAAACCATAGTCACTGACAATGGAATCCTTTTAAGAATCAAGACGTCCATGACCTTTGTGGTAAGTTCCACATCCAACACCACTTTTCCACCCTGTACTACCCCAGGGAAACGACCAGGCGAAAGCCTCTAATAAAACCATCCTTAAAATCCTCAAGAAGACAGTTAATGACACTGACTGTGGCTGGCACTTCCAATTAAATCTAGCTTTGTGGTCCTATCGAACTAGAATCTGTACACCTACTGACACTACCCCTTTCCCCCTAATATACGAAACTGAAGCTATCTTGCCTATAGAGGTCAAAATTCCTTCCTTAAGGGAATCTTTATAGAATCTTGTCAACAATGAAGAATATCAAGTATCTAGACTACAAGAGCTTAAGTTGTTAGATGAAAGATGTTTGAGTGCTCTCAACCATCTTCAAGCATACCAAAAATGTCTCAAGCATAGTTTTGATAAGAGAATCAAGAATAGGAACTTCCAAGTGGGTGACCTAGTCTTGAAGGAAAATCAAAAGATTCAGCTTAATCAAGAGGGTAAAGGAGAATTTGAACCGAATTGGTTAGGACCCTTTGTGATCAACACACACTATGGCTCAGGCACATATCAGTTAGCTACCCCTGAAGGTGAAAATTTGGTGAAACCTATCAACATTAGCCATCTTAAGAAGTTCTACACCTATCCTATCGAAATATCCTAGCAAAAAATCAAAAAAGAAAAAAAAAAAGAAAAATATCGAAAAATAGTAAAGAGAAATAAATGGTCCTTTAAGTGAAAACCACTTCTATGGCACTTCTAGGACAAGCACCGTGGTGAAAACATGGAAAATAGGTTCCATGTTTGAATAAGCTCCACCTCATCATCTATCAAATCTTCTCTTCACCCATCCATTCCATCCATCCATGTTATAATAAACGTGCGTCCAACCATGGTGTGATCACGTGTTAAGTGTCTAGTTTTGTCTTATTATCACTATCCTCCATTTGTATTATCCCATCTATCCATAATAAATATAAATCCTATACCTAATGGGGGCATCCTCTTGAACCTAATAGACAGATTTGATCCTTGTTCATATCTCAAGTCGTGTATAATCTCAAAAAACCAAAAAACATCCAAATATCCTACAAAATCCAAAAACTTCCAATTATCCTTGAAAATACAAAAATATTAATAAATTATAAAAAACCTCAAAAAAATAATTAGCCATCCAAGTATGAGATAATATCCCAATCCGATAATCAAACTACAAAGCCTCTATGTAGTTATGTAGGAAAGGTCATCATCGATGAGCCCTCAAGGCATTAGGTTAGTCCCCCAGGTCCTGTTCTTTGGGTTTAAATATCTTCAAAAACTAAAAAAAATAAAAATATCTTCAAACCACCAAAAACAACCTCAAATAACCTCAAACACAGAAAAACATTAAAAAAATCTCAAAAATACCCTCACTGTTATTTCCTGTTTGCAATAAACTATCCATCCATAATAAACTTATCATTGCCCTCAACCTTTGACAAAGTAATCAAAGCAAACATAGCAAATACCAAAATCTAGAACATTTATGCAAGAATCATGAAAAAATTGATCATTATTAGATAAAACAATGCCTAAATATCAATTTCCTATCAATCGTCACCATGACCATCAACATACTAGCATGAGCCTTAATGGATATATCATTCCTACAATGGGAACCATTGACAAATAACATCTCTAAACTACAAACATCTCTAGCCAATGATATGACAATTTTGTTCGTCTATTTTGGTCTTTTCTCTTGATTTATCTTATTGTCTTATTTTGATGGCCTCTCGAGGATGTCTTCAAAAATATTTAGAGAGGAAGGAATGAGGCATGGTCATTGATTTTGTATGCCATGTTTGTTAGATATTCTTGTAATACGACCATGGCGAATACTTGCCTTGTGTGTGTGAAGTCATTTTAGGGTACCATAAAGTGGCCTTGCATGTCATGTTCTCCATACCTCTCTGTGCACTAGTTCAATATGCTTTGAAATTCTAAACCATACACTCATAACAAGGTTTCCATATGTCTGGTATGAATAGGAATACTCCTCTTGTTTGTAGAGTCAAAGTCCACATAATAGATACAAAGCCACCTTGGTTCTTCATACCTTGGTGCATCATTTCTATTTGCTACATTAATAAAGATTGCTATGATGAAATTACTTAGTTTTCCCCCCAAAAAGAAAAAGCATATTCATCACATTTTTCATACAATATCAAATATTATCAAATAATTATCATTCACATCTACATTAAAAAAAAAAGGATTTTCAGCAAATTGGATCAACATCATCTATTCTTCTATCATCTAATCTCTCTCTCTCTCTCTCTATCTATTCTTCCTACTTACATTGATCGCATGCATCCTGCATTCATAACATCATTAATATCGCATGCATCCTGCATACACAAAATCATTAGTTATGCATCCATCCATCATATATCATCCACATCATCTAGCATTTAGAAATCATGCATATCATCAAAATATCATGTCATCACATCTTGCATCAACAAATCATTAGCATCATGATAATCTCATAATCATCAATGATCCATAATCATATCATAATCATGCATCATTATATCATAATCATCAACACCATTCATAACATCAATAGAAAGCATACACATCAGTAGCCGCATCAAAAAAATCCCATCTCATATAGATATCATAAAAAATGTAAATGCCATGGAACATCATCATCTGTCACATGCATGATACACATCTATACATCAAAAAAAGATATGTACATGAGGCTCAAAATGTTGATGAATGTACATACATCATAAATATGTCTACGTCAAAGGTACATAAAAATATACGTGAATATATGTACAATGCATATCCACTCTTGTGCTCCTCTCTATCAAGGGGAGGTTGATCAGGAGGTGGCCTCATCTAGTGCTCTTTCTCTTCATGTCTTGGAGACCTCTATATGTGTTGATTGTGGGATAGAGACCTGTGTGGTTGTAAGATATGTATTTGTGTTGGTTGGGAAGAATGACCAACTAAGCCTCCCTTTGAATTGCTGGAATTTGTTGTAGTAGCAATCCTAGCTATGAACCTTGGTTGTCTCCACTCTTGTGGGACAACTGCCTCATATAATGTCTAGTAATATGTGTCCTCTTGTACGAGGCACTCTCTCTCATGTATATGCCTGTCCATGGTCACCATGGACCCCTGTGCAATCTCCAGTTGGATGCATTGACCATGGTCAGTGTCTCTCTCACCAATAGCGACATCTCTCGTTGTTGTAACTATTGCAACTTGTGCCTCAATAGCTTATCGACAAGCAATCTCTTCATCCTGCTATGATGCCCTCAAATCCCTATCAACAATTGGTCCCTCTGGGCAGTCCTATGTAAAACTTGGGCCATGACCTGATCTCGCTTTGTGTAGTACCCATCATGATCTCTGCATGCCTAATCTCTCTTTGATAGAGAAAGATCCTATTAGACATATGCATCCTGTCTATCTCTATCTCCTCCTATCCCCTCATCTCAAGGAGGGTCCTACTCCTGTTAGTCTTGCTAACCATCATGTTGTGGTGGCTGCTGTTGGCTAGTCTTGCTGAGGTGGCTACTGAGCTACATGATTAATAACCTACCTAACCTCCTCCTCTACCCTCTATATCATATCCTAAGCTCTACCCAACTCCCCCTTTGGCTGTCTACTCTGACCTCCCACTGCTCTTGGTTCACTTGGAGGGTGTGTGAACCATAATGGCTATCTCTGGAACCACCAAGCTATGTAATTAGGAGTAGTCCTAGGATCGTCTAGACCACCTATCCATCCCCACAACTATGGAACTAGCTGAGCTACCTCTCCCAAGGAAATATTAGGCACAATTGTGCCTTCCCAATGTGTGATCTCTCTAGTCATCTGAGTGAAAATATCATGGTAATCATTTGTGGGAACTACTTGCTACTCTCTAAACTATCTCATAACTCAATCTAACAGGTATCGATCAATGATGTGTGTGGTATGGCCTATAAGATATCATGTATGCTAATGAAAGGTTAAATTCAGATGATCATCAAACTACACCTCAATCTAAAGGTAAGGTATCCAAATGAACTCAACCATATCATCAAAAATCCCCCTCCAATAATTTTGTCTTTGTGTAAGCTGGCTATTGTACCTATAAACCAATGGATCTCGTAGAGCTCTATCTGACTCGCTGATAGGCCAAATGATTACAATCTACTCCCAGGCCCATACATGAAGAAGTGTGACCCTTGCTGATAAGCTAGTTGTTGACCTATAGCATACCTGGTGAATATCATGGTACAAGTGCGTGAGGGTGAAAGGTCACCATGTATAGATAATCCCCTCTGAGATAATCCCCTCAATCACATATCCCCATCCGATGGAGAATCCTAGTGACCTCGTATCTGGCATCAACGGTCCCATAATCAGTGCAGCTAAACATAATACAATCTCGGGGACATGACCATAATATGGTTGCAAGTCAAGCTATCCATCAACGATATCAAGTTGATCATCAACGATATCAAGCTGATCATCACTGAGAAGTTTCTCCATATATGCAATACCTACATCCATGTCATAGATAACTTGAGCACCCTCAGGATGTGCCAAACATTCTCTAATGTGATAGTACACTCCCTTGTAGTGAGGTGGAATGTAGTAGTGTCTGATCGCCATCTCTCCACCAGTGCAATAATCACTGCTTGATGTGCTCAAATATCAAGCATATACATGATGTGGAATAGTTTGACCTAGCCAAGAACTAAACATCCAACTCTCCTAATCAAGTGAATCGGTCCATAACGTGAGGTATCTGCTCTCTGGAGTTGTTAGGGTGAAGTACTGCCTTAAATCAAGAAGCCAATGATGTCAATTTTGTAAAAATACTGTAAAATTCCTAAGTGCTTAACCTAAAAGAGAAAACATGTCGATGCATAATAGTCAGATGCAGGCCATTTTTCAAAAGTGTCAATCCCCCAAATTCAAAAGTGAACTTGTCCTCAAATGCATTGCTACTCGCGCGTCGCTTCGGTACAAACACACCAACCCTCTTCAAAGGTGTTACTTCGTTGCAAAGGCATCAATCCACAATTGCAAATGTGCCCTATCGGGTTTCCAAAGCGTCGATCTGTAGATCGAAACATTTGTTTTCCTACCTTTGGCTAGTAATAAATACACTAAAAATCACATCAAAGCTTAAATTAAAGGCATATGTACTATTGGGCCCACTCCTGTTGGCCTCTGGAACTGACAAACTTTGTCTACGTGGTGTGGGGCATGAGGCACATGAGCCATTGCAAAGAGTGGTCCAAGTGTTAAGAGCTCTCAAGAGAGAAGATAATTTCTAAAGATGAGTGTGCAAATGAGGATGTTGTGAGATTAATTTCCTATATATTACTCCAAAAACATAGGGTTTTGCATGTGACTATCCTACTAGATCATTTTTCGAGCCTCATTTTTAATCCTGATAATTTTTTTGTGACCCCTAACGCCTTGTTTTCATCCTCCTTTCATTTGAACCGGTTTTGAACTCTTGTCATGAGGCTAACTCAATTTTTTTTTGGCCAACCTTCGGAGGGGGAAGCCTAGCATCTGATCATTCTTTTTTCATCTGTTGGAGCATAGTGGGGCATCGATTTTTTTTTTTTCGAGTAGCGATTATCTTTGAAACAACGTAACAAGTACATTGTGTCAAAGAATGGAAAAATGTAGACATGCAAAAATGCCTAACTCATATCACACACCCGTGATCTTGCATTTTTCATCATTTCCATCATGAACATTGCATAATTTATCATTTTCATCACTTGCGTCACTAATTCCCCCTTTAACATCATTTCTCATTAATTATCCTAATTTCTTCTATTAATTAAATGATTTTGAATTATTTAATTAATTTTCCTCTTATCACCTCTAATTGAATAATTTTTGATTATTTAATTAACCATAATCTATTTTTCTTCTAATGTATCATGATTAAATAATTTTTATTATTTGATTATCTAATTTCTTCCCACTTGCATGGAATATTCTTTTTTAACAAGGAATATCCTAATCCTCCGTAATTAAATAATCTTGAATTAATTAATTGTTCTAATTTCCCTCTCAAAGGCATATTCCCATGGAATATTATTTTTCAAAATATATCAAAATATCTTAACTTTCTCATTCATCCTTAATCCTTCATTTTCTTAATCCAATCTTCACCCTTCATTTCAAAATATCTTAAACCAATTTCCTTAAATTGTGGAGATATTTTGAGTTCAAATTAATCTTGATCCTTCATCCTCCTTGATCTACTCTCATCCATTGATCTCAAGATCTACTCTAAACCGTTGATCTAAATCTTGAAAATATATAAAACATCCTTCATTCCTCCATAATCAACACCTATAATTTTTTAGCACATTCATATCATTTGAGCATCTGAGAAATTTATCATCATCTAGGTCATCATTTATTTTTTTGCAATCATGGGAGCTAATGATTTGAGCAACCCAACGCACCATCCACCATTCAAAATGGAATGAGAGGTTTTCAATTGTTTAGTTTTCATTACTCTATGCTGATTTCTAACCTTGTTTGCATTCAATTCCATTTGTAGGTGGGATTTGATCATTTTCTTGATTTGGGTATTGTGAATTCTAACCCTTGATTGAATAATTCATGTTTCATTTTCATTTTCACTAAGCCCACTTCACAATAGTGACTCATGAAAATGATCAAGTCTAGGAAGCACTAACATATGAAGGTGTTTCTCAAGAAAGGTGAAAAGGTTTCCAGATTCCAGAATGGCTTAAAAAAAAAGACATCTCCAAGCCTTGGGGAGAAGTGGTATAAATCCTCATAAGGTATTTATCACTTGAGGGAATGTATAAAAGGATATACTCATATAACTCTCTAATTCTTAACTATCTTTTTCATAGGAAGACAATGAGTTTTCCTTTTTTTTCTTATTAATTTGTCTTGAACATTCTATGAAAAAAATGCTTCTTGAGTTTCCTCTGCATCAGAGCTTAATCTATTGCATCTACAATGAGTTGGCTAAAACCTCTATCCCAACACTTTTTCGTAGGTTTTCCAACCCAACCAAGATACAACCTAATCCAAAAGAAGATACCCCCATAACTACTTCCTCCACCCTTGCTAACCCTAGGTGCACGGGGTTGAGACGTTCCCTCTTTCCTTGCACCCTAAAGTTGTGGTGGTGGATAAGCTTTTCTACATCCAATCCCATGCTCCTAAGGTTACTATTCTAGCCCTACTTATGATTCCTCAACAAGATGAATATTCTATTTCA
The DNA here is from genome assembly GCA_007258455.2 of Sequoia sempervirens. NCBI lineage: Eukaryota > Viridiplantae > Streptophyta > Pinopsida > Cupressales > Cupressaceae > Sequoia > Sequoia sempervirens. Next base: position 188,482,434 of record VDFB02000002.1, read on the forward strand.
GTTGGAATCCATAGTATGTCTTATGACCAAACAAAACCTATCTTGTAGATTAAGGGAAAGATAATTTTGGAAGAGGATTCCTTACTCAACCCTCCTCCTAGTCCCTTTATTCTCCTCGTGGATTTTTCCAACCCCATCGATACATTTCCAATGGGAAAAAATGGTGCACTCCTTCCAAATCAAAGAATCCTAGAGTTGTTAGGATTATGCAAAAGGAGATAGTTGATCCCTTGTGTAAGTAGGAAAATGTGCAAAACCCAAACTATCATAATTATATCAATCTAGAAAGTTGCATTGACATGGTGGGGGATAATTTAAATCTACGTAGAAACATTATGAAGTGGTTTGTGTGACATATCAATATTATATAAAAAGAATTTAAGGGATTGAAAATGAGCTTTCTAAGATAGATAAGGAGGAAGACAAAGGCCATTTTGATGATGAGATTTGACAAGAAGTTAAATTCTTCACCACATTCCAAATATGGGAACATTTAGAATAGAAAATACTCACCATTCAAAGAAACTAGGATGAGTTGAACGGAAATTTTCCTCAAGTTGTGGCCTTTATCAAAAACACAATAAAGAATTTAACCATTAGTTTCTATGTGCTCCAAAAAGAATATAGAAAAAGAAAAGGAATATTAATTTTGAGGTCTTGCAAGAAGAACAAGAGCTAGGACTATGGCCTAAAATGTTGAAACCATTGTTATTGAGGAGGATCCCCTAGAGGCTTCTTTTGTGGACCAAGTGAAATTATTGACTAAAGAATGGCTAGATACCTCAAGCTTGCAAAAGCTTGCCAATATTAACTAGGAGGTCCTTTCTTGGTGTTTCTTTGGTTTTGTGTTATGTTGATGTATCTTTTCTTGTTTACAATTCTTGTTGTCTTTTGGTGGTTTTGATTGTCTCATATCTTATTGAACTTGTTCCTCTTGCGTGATGCTTGCTTCATCATAAAAGGGTTTGGGCCCTTTTAAAAATCCATTCTTTTATCAATATAGAAAAAAATCCTCCTCACATATTGATTCACTTGATTTTAAATCAACACAGTTACTATTATGGAAACTAATATCTCCATAAGCACATCCTCTTCCTTTTGTGCAATAATCTACACCTCGATCACCAACACCACCATGTCCTCCATGTCCTCCAAAGGATAAACCACTATCAATGAAAAATAATTCTCTATTACAAAAAAAATTGCATGCAAGGGAGTAGAATATGATCTACATCGTCCTCATCAAACATATGACCTTCATGGCCCATCTTACCTATCATCTCCACATTCACAATGTACTCTTTAATTCTTCCTTTTACAATTCTCATAAGAGATTCTTCTTGTGTAAAACTTGCGCTTTCTTCACCTTCATATCTTCTACCACCACATTCTTCTCCTCTCCACTTAAAGTTACCAATATTCTACCCCTCAAGAGCATCATCACTTGCTCTCAATATTTCCAACTCATAAGTGCCCTCTACACATGGGCCTTTTTTATGCTCCATAGCTATAGATTTCATAGGCCTTCTCAAGACCATTATAATATTTCCAAAAGACATATTCACATACACCCAATCCCAAAGAGAGATACCTGAGACAAACACTATCATACTAACCTTCAACACAAGACTAGTTTTATGTCATTGGTCTTTCCAACCATAGGTTTTTCTCACATTTGCAACAAATACACTAGAGTGTTACAATGCACATCTCAACAAGAAATTTCTATAGTAGCACTTGGTGCCTTCCTCTTGTAGCTCTCTTTAGGTGTAGTACTTTCACATTTGCAACAAATTTTTAGACCTTTCTCAAGGAACCCGTCAATAAGAAATCCTTGTTTTGAAACCAAATGATAAAATATAGGTAGGGGATTCTATAGTAGCCTAAACATCAAATAAAAAATTACACACTAAGTAGAAGAAAAATAATGATATTTTCATTAACTAAATAATTACCTTAACTGGCTACAATAGGTTGATAGAAGTCCAAAACCATTGCATACATAGAGATTAATGGAAGGGTTGATTAATGCCAAGGAAACTTAAATCCATCAATCAACCCTTTTTAATCTAGGTCTTCCCCTATATCTTCCATCTCGAACATAATTGACCTTAGCTTGACTTCCCTTCCTTAAATGAATAACTTGAGAGTTTCTTCTCAGTCCTACTCTCTTCCCCTCTATCACCACCCTCTCTCTCTTGTTCACTTCCTCTACACAACAAAATCAATGGGTTTATTTTGTAAGTCACCTAGCAATTATACCCCATCATTTCATCTACTTTCTTAATAAAAATTCCTCTTCTATCTAGGGTAACAACCCAAATATTATCATTATCCACTAAGATTTTCAATGGATACTAGAATACGTCACTTGTGAAACACTTGCCCACATAAATACACACAATCACCACTTACAAGAAAATGAAAAGTCAATTCCCAAGAAGCTGAACAATCACAACAAGAGGAAATACCAACTTATAATAGTGAATTGTATATAAGAACTACTTAAAATAAGAAATAAAACACATGAACCTTGTAAGAAGACACACAACCACCGACATGGATAAAATATTAACAACTTTTTTCCCTAAGTGCCCCACTTTTATGCATGCCTAGTGTTTGAAAAAATATTAAATGAATCAAAGAAACTAAGAGAAGTTTCATAACAATTAGGAATAGTTGTTTGGCAACAAAAAAACTATTGTGCAAAACCTAGGAAACAATTGTGCAACAACTAACAATGGTTGCAAAACAACTAGGAATATTTGCACAACAACTGGGAAATAATTGCACAACAATTAAGGATCTTGTGTAGCAATTAGATGCCTTGTTGTTGATGATGCAACTATGAGTATTTAGTTTTTTTGAAGTTAATTGGAATGATATAGGACCTAGTTGATTAATTCAAACATGCCATTTATTAAAAAAAAATACACACCAAAAAAATAGAAAAATCTTAGCTATCCCTTATTCTATTTTTGGTTGATGCAAGATTGATTGTGCATCCTAGATGCTCTTGGATCACCATTTAACCAAATTTGATCCAACATAAGATCTTCCAATGTTACATCATTAAATTCATTAAAAACCTTCATTTGTATTTTCTCACCTTTCTATTATAAGATTTTTTTTCTATCATTGATCGAGAATTAAAATGAATGACTCAAAATATTTGAGAGAAAAATATTAAATTTCAATAGCAAATAAAGTTGTTATAAAACTTCATTTTTATAAAATAGTTTGTTAATAAAGAGTAAAGATTCTATTTAAAGGTTTATCTTGAAAGCTATATTTAAAATGATTTTATTGCTAAAGTGTTGGATTTAAAGGAAAATCATAAGTTATGTAGCACACCATCATCATTTAGTCACTCATGTGAAGTAGGAACATTCAGGCTCATAAGAAATTCCGCATCACCAAAAATATTTGTTTTTTTTGTTTCTAGTTTTTATGATTATTGTTACTTCATAGATTTTGTCATATTGCTTTAGAGGAGTTGTTAAATGAAGGTTTCTATATCTCAAATGGATATTACTCTTATAGCTACATTGTATAATATTTATAGGTTGTTTGAGATAATTTTCATTATCCTAAATGATAGTTTTATTAAGTTTATAAGCTGCTTATGATGTTTTTATTTGATTCCCTCTAGAAACCACTATAAGACTATAATTATAACCTTAAGAAGTCTACATTTAAATGTTTAACCTTGACACTTAGTGATGAAAAGAATTAAAAAATGCTATTTTACCTATTCAAAGTTAAGTCATATATGAGATTGATCAAATTAACTATTATTATTTCCTTTAGCAATACAATCAAATAACTACTATTATGCCCTTTTTGCTTTTGGAGGAAGTAATTTTATTTACTCCTATTGATCTTATTGCTTAAGTAATGTTTTATCTTGGCAAATTTTATTGCTAAAAACCAATCTTCCTTGTGGCAACGATTACCTTGGTGGTTTTCTCTATTTGCATGCCAAGCTTTTGTGGCAATGATCAAAAGTTTTCATTGATCCATTCTTTGATCTTGATAGTAGTTACCATCCCTTGCTCACTTGGTTGTTCTCCTCATACGACTTTTATAGGAATTGTTTTGTATTATTTTTCTTGGTTTTTTTTTGTTATTCATCGCTTGGGGAAGACATGGAGATGAAAATGCTTATACTTTGAGTAAGATAGAATTTTGCAAAAGAAATCTCCATTAGAAAATTTGAGAGAGTAGAGTAGAGAGGAATATCTAGGGAAGAGAAGTATAACTTTTTCAAGTAAAGTTCAAAAATATTCTAAAATCTAGAATGTGAAACATGTTTTGTATTAAAAATAACATGTTGAAAGCCTCATTGAGTGAGTGAGAGAAGTGTGCTAGATGAATTATGTAGCATAATGTATTTTGTGTGCGAGTTGTTTAAGGTTATAGGAAATAAATAAAATTATTGTGTTTGGACTTTTTTATGGGTTTTGTTACGAATGGGAGTGTGCAATAGTTTATGGTTGTAGGGATTTGGATGCTCTTAAGTGGGCTCCCTTTCTTTAATTGCATCAAGTGGTATCAGAGCTATATAGTTCATTGGATTTATGTTGAGGAAATCATTTTTAAGTTATTAGAGTATATTTTTTGTTGGGAGATTGCATGAAGTGAGTTGAGTAAAGCTTAGCTAGAAGGTGCCTTTGAAGACTAAGATTTATATTTGCAACTGTAGAAGTTTTGTAATCATAGAGAGCTTTAAGCTCTAGGAAAATTTGTTGCAAGTGAGAATTCCTATAATTATAGAGGAATTTGAGCTTTAGAAAAAAAAATTGTAGGTGAGAGATGAGGCATGAAATTAGAGTTTATAGAGGCATGAGTGTGTGAGAGAAAGTTTGTTGTTGAAATATTTCTAAAATTTGTTGCTAGTGGAGTCCTATTAATACAAGGGGGTTTATGCTTTAGTAAGTTGTTGCACATAGATTCTTGTGATATCATGGAAAAAGCTATGTGAATATCTAGAATTTATAGGTTGTATGTGTGTAAGAAATGTATTCAAGAAAGAGGATGATGATAGTCACAAAGAAACCAATAAACTTTGTGTTTATGGAGTAGCAAGGAAGGATTCATATGGACAATGTTCTTGAAGGGTTGGTAGAAATCTAATCAAGGTTTGGTTCATTGGAGATTAAGTAGTATAGAGAAGCTATTACAATTAAAAGTAAATATGATGAAGAATGTTATGTAAGTGGCATAGTGAAGGATGAAGAAGATGATGAGTGGGGTGGAGAGGTAGAATATTGCTTCTTGGAAGAAGGATAAGATTTGAGTGATTTCCATGAAATAGAAGGGTTTAGAGAAGGACATCCTTTTGGAATGGGATAGAGAGTGGAGAAAAGATGAAGAGATGTGTTGTAGAGATTGGAAGATTAAAGAGTTTAGAAAAGAAAAAGGTAAAGGAAGAGAGAGTGATCACTGCTGACAATTTATTTGATAAAAATATTTTTTAGGAACCTACGATAGAGAACTTTAGAGTTTTACTTAAAGAGTGTGGAGTTAAAGAAGGTGATTTAATTCCATAGATTGAACTAATAGAAATAGTGGTTTGAGTTAAGTCAAGAAAATGATAGAGAAAATGAAGAAAGAGAAGGACTAATTTTGAAATTAGCTATTGAGTTTGAAAGGGTTGTAGGTGCAAAAGGAAAAGTTGTAAAAAATGTAAATGAGAATTCTGTAGATGAGAAAGTGGAAGAAGTGGAAAGAAAGAAGAATGGTAATGCTGGAGGCTCTTTTTTGTCTAACATTGTTTTGTTTGCAAGAAATGAAGAAAAATAAGTAGATTTGGAAGTTGAGATGGTAGTCTTTTAAGGACCCATACTTGATGAGAAAATTGGTGAAGATGATTATAATAGTTTATTGTGAGAGGAGATTAGAAAAATAAATGGGTTATTAGAAGGAGAATCGTTAGATGAACTTGGGGAGTTGATGAAGATGTTGATTATTGCACAAAAAGAAGATAAGGAGGAACTTGCGAAAACACTTGTTTTATATAATATTAATTGTGATGTGTGTGTAGGTAAAGAATGATTAGAGGCAATGTGTTGTGTAGATGAGATCCTCATGCAAGAGGATGTAGAGGAGGATGTTTTAACAATATCATATCTTTTAGAAGGTATTGAATAGGTGGTGAAAGAGAATGCAAATGTGGGAGTTGAGTTCCTGCATATTGGAGTTGATGTAGTAGTAAGAGGAGATATTTAGTAGAGGTTGGTAAAGAAAGAAAAGTTGCATAATTGAAGAAGTGTATGGTTGCAATGGTGGTTGGTCCTTTGGAGGACATGATGATATTGATGGATGTGATGCAACTAAGTGAAAAGAAGGAGAATACAAAGAAAGAATACAATGAAAAAGAAGTGGTTAGTGTAGAAGGATTATAAGATGTAATGCTAGAAATTTCTAATTTCCTTAAAATAATAATGTTGACGCATGAATAGGTAGAATGGTGAGAGAGTATGAGGAAATAATGATATTTTTTAATTTATATATTGTGAATAGTGTTGATTTGTGTATACGAAAAATAGGTGAAGAGACAGAAATGGTTATGGAGATGTCTAAGTTTAATAATGGTTGTTGTAATGATTAGAGTGTAAGTGTGGTAGTAATAGGAGAATGGAAAAAATATTTTTGTGGAGTTGGACAAATAGTGGTAGGATAAATCCCACAAGAGAAAAAAAGGAAGGAAAACATATTTGGTGGGAAGACCAGTCGATAGTGGATTAAATTCCACAAAAATAGAGAAGAAGAAAAGTATTGGGTGGAGGTGGACAATTAGAGGTGGGTTGAAACCAATGAGAGGAAGAACAAAGTAGCAAATATTTTGGAGGAGGTTGGGCTATGGTGGATAAAGGTCCATAAGAGAAAGAAAGACTAGTGAACAAATTTGGAAAAGGACATGATTTTTTCTAGCTAAATGTTGGAAGAGACAAATAAAGAAAATTTTCAAGGTACCTATAATACCATTGTAGTATGTTGTAGATTGGTTAGTTTTTGGAAGGGTGGTTCAACCATTCAACTCCATTTTGTGAGTCATACTCACAAGCTTCTTAATCGAGGTGTTTGATGCAAGAACATTTGTGATCACAAGCAATCCTACATCACTAAAAACATTTCAAGTTTCATTTTTTGTTTTGTTTCCAATTTTAGTGGTTTTTGTTGCTTTGTAGCTTTTATCATCTTGCTTCTTGGAAGGTGTTACAAGAAGGTTTCTATATCTCAAATGGGCATTAGTATTATAGCTATGTTAAAAAATGTCTATGGATTGATTCAAATCATTTTCATGATGCCACAAAAAAGTTTAAAAAAATTTATAAGTTGGTAAGATTTTTTTATTTGAATTCCTTCACATACTACTAAAAAAAACAATATAATTCTAACTTCATAAAGTCTACATTTAAATGTTTAACATTGCCATTTAATAATGATATGAATTTAAAAAAGATATTTTAATTATTCAAAATTAAGTCACATATGATATTGATCAAATTAACAATTACTATTGTTACCTTTTGTTGATGGTGTTTTCTGCACAACAACAACTTAGACAGAATGCAATATTCTATCTCTTTTGAAAGGTAATTTTCAACAAGTTACTAAAAATCACCCCAAGGTTTCTCGGGTGTCAGGTCATGACAATGCATAAACAACTCAGATAATATGTGAAAATGCTGGTAATCACAATCGGACCTCACTACAAGCAAACTATATCTCTCTAATTTATCAGATTTTGCAATATTATGATCTTAAATCCTAAATCTAACCAAATAATAAAGAAAAAAAAAAGATGAGGGTGCAAGAGGTATAATGAAATCTAAAATATTTCTAAGATGAACAATGCAAATGATAGATATCTGGAATGGACCAATCTCAAATAACCAATTCCTACTTAACCCACAGTGCAATATCACAAGAATGGTGCAATCTTCTAAGGCATACAGATTTTCAAATCATAGACATTCATCCACAATCGAACTAAGCACAAATAAATGTATGGTCCAGGTTGACTTCACCAGTCTACTACAATCAGATAGTTACTGGGAGTATTGACCAGAGATTGCTACAGGCATTCCAAACATGAAATCATAAACATTATTCACCAAACTAATCCAATCTCTTCAAGCAATTTCGAAAGAAAGAATAACAAGAACCATGCAAGATAAACTAACATAAAAGAATTCACCAGAGAAACCACAATGCCTTCAATTATATTAGATCACCAAAATGTAGCAACAATTCCACTATTCTGTGTTACAGTATTTGCTTCCAAGAACTAACTACTACCTCTACTAAAAAATGCTCTAGCTCTTCTCTTAGTCTAACTTGTCTCTATTCTCTGTCTAACTAACTCCTTACAAATGAGGCAGGAATGCCATTTATAGAGAATCCTCAAACATGTCGGCCCAGCCAAACATTTACAAAATAAAAACAATAGCCAAAACAAGTCGGCCTCAGGAAATTCAAAACAAGGCACACATTAAATATCGATACATCATCAAGGTTGGCCAAAACACATTCCCCAATGCAACTCGGATCAACACATGCCCTATAATAATAGGGAAGCACAAATCTCAAAGTTGGCATTAACTACTGCCTCCCTTATCCTTGTTCTGATCCAGCAATTCATGAACCTTCAAAAATACCCTATCCAACTCAGCAACAAGTGGCAAGGGTAGGATTTTGAGCCGACATTCAATTGATCCAATTTCTTCCCTTGACCGCTTGACCGTTGTATCCCAATCACCCCTATATGCCAAGTACTTATCCACCATAGCCAAATAAGTACCTGCATCATCTAATTGGTGCCCTGTTACAACATTTTCAGTATCAGGGGCATAGACATCATGCCACCATTCCCTCAATTGTTCTAAGCTCAAGTACTTAGGGGAGATCTTCCTTCTGCTAGTCATTATTTTGAAAAAGGCGATGCATCCATCATAAACACCAGCTAGATTACCATCCATCTGCTTCTTTTGTTTATAGATCTTCTTGATGGCCTTCTGTCGAATTTGTAGGGCTTCAAACCACTCCCAAGGCTCATTAACCCTAGATGAAGAAAGAATTCCATCAGTAACTAGCCGATCCCTACTATACTTCATGATTACTTTAGTTTTCTACAATAAAAGATCAATATCCTCCTTGTCCTGAGATAAAACATGCTCTAATAAATCCTTAGCCCTTATTAAATCCTTTCCAGTTGAAAGGATTTCCTTTATTGCATCATCTACTTTAGTCTGTACCCCCTTCAACCAATTTATTGTAGCCAAAGTAGAAGCTTTCATCTTTTCCATTTCAGAGATGGTCTCCTTCGGCAAGAAACCAGCAGTAGCAAAAGAGGATGGGTGAAAAGACTATAAAGGCTTCATTAAATCTTCTAGACATTTCCTTAGCCTTTCATTCTCTTTCTTTAGCTCATGCTTAGACTGTGTTTCCTTCCTTAATCTCCCAATTATCACTGCACTAGACCCCTCATACTCTTCAATATCTTGCTCCATAGAAGTAGGCCCAAGATTGATGGTCTGTACATTATAATCCTTCCCAGTGACCTCATCTCTACCTTTATCAGTAGCAGGGGTAGCAATATGAATAACCCTGTTACTATCCTCATCCCTTTTGATCTTTGAAACCACATTGGCTGCCTTCTTCTTCTTTCCCTTTCCAATCTTGGCCAACATTTCATCCTAGTTGAGAGGAGTGTCCTCAACAATGACCTGTTTCCTTCTGATTCCTTTATCCAACCAATCCGGAACAGCAGGATCCACCCAGACTTCATCTTTCTTGACCTCTTCACGCTGATCTAACGTCTCATCCTTTTCCTTTCTAGGAGATTGATCACCTTGATTCCCCACTTTAGGCTCTTCTTCTTGCAGGGGTGATGGAGTCTTAACAAGGACATCTTCTTTCTCAGGGGATCTGTTATCTTTGATACCTGCAGGAGAATCCTCATACTGTACCAGCAGAGAAGGATGCACTTCCACATCTCCAACCTCAAGCTCAGCAGCTGTGCCATAAACTTCTCCATCCTTAAATGGTTCAGCTTCCTCACTAGTCTCATGCTCTTTGTGATTTGTCTGCTTAGGTATACTCAATGGAGGAGAGGTATCTTTCTATTGTTCCACAGTGGATGCCACTGGAAGAGGATCTGTCTCTTGCATGGTCTCCTTGGGAGATGGAGTTCTTGACCTTCTTGAATAAACCTGGGTTTTCTCACCTGAACTCTCCACATCAACCACATGAGGATCCGCCTTATCCTTGGAAGTCTCTTGACCTTTCTTCTTAGAAGCCCTGGTTGTCCTTATCCTTTTTGGCTCTGGAGGAGTATCTTCTTTCTCTGCTTTCTCAAGTTCCTCCTCTTCTGCAGACTTACCTATTTTCAAAGTTTGACTCCTCTTCTTTCCTTTGGGTTTTCTTTTCTGTTCAGGCTCACTCTCCTTAGGGCCTATGATTTTAATCTTGAAAGGCGAGCTTACCTTGTTTTTCCCTTTGGAATCATCCTCACCGGATTCCTCTGAGGTGGAATGAGCATTCAAATTTCCCATCAGATTAAAGGTACAAGGTACCTTCTCGCTCTCATACTCCCATACCTTATGTTTCAGCCATGACTTGGTGGACTTCATAATAGGAGCCATTAATTCCTCTAGCTCAGTGATCTCACTTTCTACCCAATTTACCTCTCCAATGGATCTGTCCTTGACTGATTCATATGCATGATCCTGGACTAAATTCCCGTCATCCTCTAACTGATAAGGAATCAACTTGACATTGTACATTCTGATTACATCCACTGGAAGCCTAAAATATATTTTCTTCCTCACCTAAAATTCATCCTTGTTGTTCACACAATAGTCTTCTAGATCATCTTTGTGGCGATATTCTTTTGTAGCGTTCCTCTGTGCTTCACCAGTGATGTCAAAATTCACCCTCTTAGAATGGAAAGAGAAACCAAAGGCACTCAACTCCTCACCTGATGTTTGAGCTGATTGGACTGAAGGGAAAACTTCACTTATACCAATTTTCAAAGGAAAGTCTCCACCAAACCCTGTCTTGTGCTTCTCCCTTTTAACAACAGCGTCGAAATCACATATCTGCCTGGTAACCTCTAATAGCACAATGTGGTCAGTAGGATATCTTGGTAGTCTGTATGGAGCAGTCAGACACCCATCAATTCTGATGTAAGAGAAGGTGGGGATTTGTATAAACCATGCTCCGTATCTTTTAATCAGCTCCTTGGCTCCATCAGAAATTCTCACATGCTCTGCATTCTGGAGCAACCTAGTAATATGCATGGTGAATGCATCATTTGCTCTTCTATAATTTGGATTCCCTAGGTGCAACTCAGGGTACACTTCATAGATGACATCTTGTCCAAATGTTCCTTTTGGATTCAATCCCCTGTATGGATAAAATCTGGCAAGCACATATATCACATAAGATGACATGGTGAATTTCTTTGTCTCCAACACATCTCTCAGCTGCCTGTCAATCATTGCACTGATAATCCCTGCCCAGTGGTAATTAATACCTTGCTCAATCCTGTTGATAACATGCACCATCCAATTCTCCAATACCCCAGCACTCTTCAAGCCCGCCACTCTGCTCAACAGTGTAATTGCATCATATATATCTTGTCAGAACTTGACCCTGTGTAACTGTTTAGGCAACTTGGAGAAATGGGATTTTGGATTTTCCAGCCAAGAATTGATCATCTGCTGAGCTTTGGCAGGTTCGTCCTCATAATAAGTCCTGGCCATGTCCATGTCTAAGACACACACACATGCTAAGTCTAGCATATCAAATGCCTGGGCAATGGAAACTGGATTGAAATTTTCCAATACTCTCCCCTCAGTGCTAACGAGCCTCTGCATGTCAAAGTCATATTTCTGAGCACACTCCAATATCAACTCGTAGCATTGAACTGCAGGAGGAAATCCTGCCACATGAGCCAGTTCAGACTTCACCATACCCTTGGTCAGGGCTAATAAATCTTTCTGAGCTGTCCTTTCTTTGAACTCCTCATATCTCCATGCTCCTACATTGGTATCCGAAACCTCTGACCAAACTGAAGCTATCTTGCTATCCGACCACTGACTCTTCATATCCAGCCTTATCTTTTCAGCATCTGTAACTGAGGATCCCTCTGTATCTCCCTTGGATTTTCCTGCCGCTGCCTTGCTCGATTCAACTTGCATTCATAAAAGAACCTTATGAAAATCCGATTATCGTCCATATTCCAATCAAAAGGTTAGTCTCGAAACCATACAAAATCATCAAGATAAATCATTAATCATCAATCTCAAAAATCTGGGAAAATCGGGCAATATGGGAAATGGGACAATCCGGGAAAATCCAGTCGGGGCGGAATTTCGGAGAAATCTGACCCAGACGGACTCATGCTGCCAAGACATCATTCATCAAATAAATCATCAGTATAAACAAAAGACATGCATGATTATCATAAGATTCACCCATTAAACAACAAGAAACCATTATCCAACATTCGATTTATTATGCCAATTTCAAAAATCAAAATCATGTGGAACCAGGCAGAAAACCAAAAAAATCTGGACAGGTTGGATTTCCGTAGACAACTTGAAATTCCGAAAACTCATCATAATCCGGGAAAACAAAAAATCCAGGAAAATGCGGGTGCACAGAAATTCCGCGGACACCCCGAAAACTCGATGATCGTTTGACGCGCAGACCGTTAATCGAATGATCAAACAAACCCCCCACCGGAATCCAATGAACATGAACTCAAATCCAATAAGCCAAACTTCTATTGTACCTGAATTTAAATTCCCATAACTCTCAAATGACTTATCCCCGTGACAAAACAATGATACCCTAAATTCAATAACCAGACTTCCGCCATGAAAGCTAGGGTAAGCTCAAAGTTTCAGATACTATCCCTCGAAATCATGAAACTAGAGCGCACCAAGGTCTCAATTGCTATGAACAAGGTCGAGCTAGACGCAGGACATGAAAGTCGCGACAACTCCACTCATCTTAAAAAATTCGGGCAAACATACCGAAACCCTAACTTCACAAATTCTACCAGATTACGCGCCAACAAGGCAAGGCCCTAACAGAAACACCTAATCACAAGGAAGTACCTGACATTCAACAGATAAACGAAGGGATGCGCAGTGCAGGCGTTAAAACCCATGAAAAGGTGGGTTCAAACCCTAGTTCGACAAATATGCGGTCATGAAAATAAACAAGGGCCGACCCAAATGACCACCATTCAACAACTTGAAAGATTCGATCAAAGCGCAAACAAAAGGAAAAGTCAGTAACGACTTACCATGGATCAACTCCGAATAAAGCTCGAGCCCGAGGAAGTCACTGCGAATCAGGGTGCCCTAGCGATGAAAATATTCAACACCAGCCCTCAAGCAATCCACACGCGAACAGACCAAATCCAACGACCAAAACTCAAAACGAACAATCCTAGGCGCTAGAGCAGATGACAAATGAATAATGAAATCATGAAGAGCACTAAAATCCTTTAAATCCACTCACAATCGTGCCAGAGAAGATGTACCTCGAGCATTAATGGCTGATAAGACATATCGAGGAAATCTGGAAACCTGAGCCCAAAATGGAATTTTAGAAAAAAATGAACCAGACAGACAATCTGGGTGAGCACGAATTCCGCGGATAACGCACCCTTCGGGACTCCGATGCAGTCCGGGAAAATCCGAACTTCGGAAAGTCCGACAGTGACCAGATGATGGACCAGGACCCGGGAAAATCTGGGTGAACTGAAAAATCCCAGACCCAAGGCAAAACCTGGACTTGAATTAAAAACCAAGTTTGATCAATTCAACCCTCAGGGTAAGACCGAGGCAAGCAAGACCAACATCCCAAGACCTTGAAAGGACAAATCCAATAAAAACCAAAGGTCGAAGGGACATCCGAAAAAAAAAGGGTCCCTACTCCAAGTGGGGCGTGTGTGCAAAATTGCACAACAAATGGCGACTCTATTGGGGAAATGCTCCAAAGCATTTTGATGACAAGCTGGAATCAAGAACCCAAAACTTATGGTTTCAACTCAGCCATCCTATCACCACCTATGGTTAAACCAAAGAACCCACAAGTCACCCAAACTTTTCTACACCAGGGTCGAAGTGTGTGCACATGCATTCATTACCCCCCTTAGCTACAAAAGAAACCAAACTTGGTCTGAACAGGCTACATAAAGATTCATACTCTAAAAGTAACCTGGATAGAGCCTCGTTGCCAGTCAGGCGTCCATAGCCCTTGCGAGGTTATCGCTGTGATTCTCCTGAACATAGCTCTACTGCTAGTCAGGAGTCCATAGCCCCGGTAGAGATATCCAGATTCCCCTGATGAGTTGAATTTAGTCTTTTAATTTTCAACATTGCCTCTTTCTTTTCTGATATTGCTTGTCTTTTCACTACTTTCACTTCAACCTGTGAACAGTGAAGTTCACACTTAGGGATGAGAACCACAATGGCACTAGAGCAGAAAAAATATTTTTCACCTATCCAAACTTCATAAGGACCTTTTGCAACTTCAGGTATATTTAATATTCGAAAATGTGAGACCCTAATGTATTCCCGTTCAATCTGACTAGAAGACTCTTTGCTTTAGACACAAGGATATGTGACATTGGGTAGAGAATTCATACCATGATATTCTGAAAAGATGATTAAAGTTTGTAAGAGAAATACTGAGAGCACCACACCTACTTTGTCACCATTGTCATACAAATGCAACAGGAGATCCCAGAAAGAGTAAGAACCAAGAGCAAGAGAAACACAAACCAAAACAAAATAAACAAAAGAAAACCTACTCTAACCAAAGCAAAACAACAAGAACTGAAAGGAAACCTACTCTAACCAAAGCAAAACAACAGAAAGCAACCTAAACTAACTATATACAAAAGCAGAGAGCTGAAAACAGCTCAGGATTGGAAATAATGTTTCAAATACTACCCATTGATAGGAAATGGAATATCTTCCCCCGTGAGAGTCCTCAGACGGAAGGCATTATCTCCAAGTATTTCAGCAATCTGATATGGACTGAGCCACAGTTTATCAAACTTCTCATGGTCCCCTTTTCGATCATGAGGTTTATCCCAGTGCAACACAAGGTCAGAAATCCTAAAGGCTTTGACTTTAGCCCTTCTGTCAAACCACCTCTTAACTACCCCTTGATGTTTGACAAAATTCTCAAGGGCATCATCTCGTTTCTCCTCAAGGTGCAGTAGCTTTGTCAACCTGGCCTCCATTCTATCCCCCTCATCATAAAACTCATTAATAAATTGCAAGTTTGGGATCTTGAGTTGAATAGGGAATATTGGCTCCAGACCATACACTAAGTGATAGGGAGATGTTCCAATGGATGACTTAAGCCTTGTACGATCTGTCCAGAGGGCAAACCGAAGCTAGGTGTGCCAGTCTTTTGGGTTCCTCTCCAACAACTTACAGATAACAGTCAATAAGTTCTTATTGGAGGATTTTGCTAGGCCATTACCCTGGGGGTAGTAATTATATACAAACTTTATAATAATGCCATGATCAAAAGCCCAGTTTGAGAATTTTAGAGATACAAAAGCAGGACCATTATCATAGACAACAGAAATAGGACACCCAAATCGGTTTATAATAGCAGATTCCAAAAAAAATCACTACCTCAGATGTACATTGCCTACAAGCAAAAGCCTCAGTCCACCTTGTGAAATAATCAGTAATAGTTAGAATATACCCGTGTCCTACAAAAGATGGTGGGTTGATAGGGCCTATGAAGTCCATGCCCCACTGAGCAAAAGGCCTTACCTCAGTGACTGGTTGGAGTGGGAGTGCTGCATACCTTTCCCTCGTTGCTGTAGTTTGGCAAGTGTGACAGGTCCTAACATGATGGTGAACGTCTTTGAACAACGTGGGCCAATAATACCCAGCCCTCAAGATCTGATTTGCTATAGCAATCGCAGAACCATGGCCAGTACCATACTTTTCATGAAATTCGTTCATCACTCGCTCAGCTTCTTGTTTCTCGAGACACCTCAAATAAATGCCTTCATGATTTTTCTTGTTCAGAACAACCCCCTTTAGCATGAAACCATCACTCTTCAGTCGTAGAGCTCTCCTTTGAACAACATTAAGATGACCTAGAGATCACTGGTTTAGTAAGTAATAAACTATGTCATCATACCAGCCACCTGGGGAAACCTCCTCAAGATTGTAATTCTGAACAGTCAGTTCAGGCCCCATTTCAGCCATAGTTTGAGTAAGCCCTAGTCCTCTTACCAACTTCATGGGTTGAATCTCAATGTCATATTCTTGTAGCATTGTCACCCACTTAGCTCTATGCTCACCTAACTCATTCTGCATCAACAATAACTTAACTGCAGGATCTGGGACAATTGCATAAACCTTGTTCCTGAGGATATAATGTCTAAATTTCTTCACTGCTCTGACCAGGGCATATGCTTGCTTTTCTACACTTGGATATTTCAACTCAACATCTTTTAATGGTGCACTCATAAAAGCAATAGGATGCTCATTTCCCTCACTAGACTTCTGAGTCAACATTCCTGCACATGAATGATCTGAAGCAAACGAATAGATGTAAAAGGGCTTATTGTAATCGGGACTTACCAATACTGGAGCGTCAGCAATGACTCTTTTGATTTCTGCAAATGCCTCCTTTGCTTCCGTAGTCCATTCAACTTTAGCATCTTGCTTCAACATTGCATTCAACGGCTTAACAATTTCAGCAAATCCAGTAATGAATTTCCTGACAAAGTTGATCTTGCCAAAGAAAGACTTCATCTCTTTTTTGCTAGCAGGCGGTTGAATCTTCATTATGGCCTCCACTCTTTCTGGATCAATAGCAATTCCCTTTTCAGATATGACATGTCCCAACAATTTCCCTTCTGTCACTCCAAAAATGCACTTTTTAGGATTCAGGGATATGTCGAATTCCCTGCACCTTTGAAACACTTTGCGCAAGTCGGAGATGTGGTCCCCTCTATTTTTGGAAAATACAGTTAGATCATCCATATAAATGATAATGCACTTGCCTATGATATCTTTAAAGACAATATCCATGGCCCTTTGAAATGTAGCTCCAGCATTAATGAGACCAAAAGGTATCCTCCTGTAAGCAAAGGTACCCCATTTAGTTGTGAAGGCAGTCTTGTGCCTGTCTTCATATTGAACCATTACTTGGTTATACCCTGAATAGCCATCCAGAAAGGACATCATCTGAGAACCATTTACTACTTGAAGTACTTCATCCAACGAAGGGACTGGGTAATTGTCTTTTTCTGATGATCTATTTAGATTTATGAAGTCCATGCAAAGTCTGATTTCCCCATTCTTTTTTCTTACTGGGACTAGGTTCGCCACCCATGTTGAATGCCAGACATGAAATATAATTCTGGCTGACAGTAATTTCTGAACTTCTTTCTGTATAACTGGTTCTAGTAATGCATTAATTGGTCTCTGTCTCTGCCTGAAAGGCTTGGCACCTGGCTTTAGAGGTATAGTATGAGTTATGATAGATGTATCGTAAGTTTTCAGGTCCTCATAACTCCAGGCTATTACATCTGGAAAGTTATGCAATGATTCAATTATTCCTTGTCTTTCCTCTAAAGTGCATACCTTGCCAATAAAAATGTTCTTGGCATTATCTTCAGTTCCCATATTGTAAGTATCACACTATCCACTGATAGATTTCTTCTTAGACTCTTGCTCCTGATCTCTGATCTTGTCCAGATCAAAAATTTGCTCCAACTGTACCATTCCCCTTGGAATAGTATTAGACTTCAAATTTATCACTCCCTCCAAGTCCAGCTCTACCTCTTGGAGTTCTGTTTCATCAATGATTTGGGAAGCGAAAACATCTGTGTTTGTGATGAAGTCTAGGATATGCTTGTCATCTTCAAATACCTGAAAGTTAGTAACATTGTCTGGAATTGATGGCACAAGAGTCAATTCTACAGTGAACTTTTTCAAACTTGACAAAGATAGGGGCTACAGGGTGCTCGCTGCTTGGGTGAGAGAATCTGCAGTTTGATTCTTCTACCGTGGTATCAGTTGAATATTGAAGGAATCAAATCCCTCAATAAGGTCCCATACTCTATGCCTATAATTAGTCATTCTCCTATCATGGCATGAATATTGTTTCCTTGCTTAATTACTAGTTCAGAATCACCGAAGACTTGCAAAACTTTAACCTTTTTCTTAAGTACCATAAGAAGTCCATGAATCAATGCCTCATATTCTGCTACTTATTAGTACAGTGGAATTGAAGTCTATGAGCTGCAAAGAAAGTTTTACCTTTTGGGCTAATCAATTTGAATCCTGCTCCAGCTCCATGCTTGGATTTAGATCCATCAAATCTGAGGGTCCAACATTCAGCGGTTGCATTTCTCTTCATTGTATCCTTCAAATTATTACTGGCGGAGGATTCCTCAGATGACATCACTTTCTCTCTTTTATGATCTTCTGGAGGGCTTTGCATGTCTATCTTGACTGCCAGGGTTGGATTAATGCATTTTTGTACTTGTTCTACTGCTGCTTGGCATAAACAACATTCCAGATCTGAATGGGAAGCATTATGAACTCTACACCAGTTAGGTAAGAGCAGCTCCTCGAAGTTTGTCCTCCTGCCGAGGTGAACCTAGTTTTCAATACACTGCTTAATACATTCCTGGAAACTGTCCAGTAGACTAATCCGATTATCCTCAAATTCATCCTCTTCCTTAATTGATCCTATCAGAATAGTAGCATTGCTGGACTCTGTATCAATAGACATTGAATGTAGCATCAACAACTCCTCTGAATATGACTCCTGATAAGGAGTTGACAGCATATAATTTCCCATGCCTACTTCTGATACCAGAACTTCATTTGAAGTATTTTGATACTCTGTAATCATATATTTCATTTTTGGTTCTCTCTCAATTCTAATCTGATTTGGCACCCCTTTCCAGGGAAGCCACATGTGAGAGTGATCAGTAGATACATATCCATTTAGGGCTTTCATAAAATCTCTTCCCAGAATTAAGCCATATGCATCAGGGATATCAGCTACTTGAATATTGATAACCTGCTAGATTCTTGGGTCAGAAGCTACTTGCATGTGAATCATGTTTAATTCTCCCACTACATTTACTTCAGTTCTATTCAACTGAGTTACCTTCTTTTGGGAGTCAGCAGGTGTAATCCCTAAAGCTTTACATACTCCAAATGGCATCACATTAGTAGAAGCACCAGAATCCAGTAAACAGTTATGTAGATTCTTACCGAATATGCACACGGAGATCATGAATGGTGGGGTCTCTGTCTTCCCCTGAAACAGAGTTGGCTAGCTATCGACTTGAGTGACTTGAATCTTGTCCTTCTCCTTTCCTTTATCTCCAGGGGGCAAGTTAGTTCGACTGTGGGCCTGGTTTTGTATCTTCACAGGCTGGGAACTAGAGGCCTTGTTGACACTCTCACTGGAAGGTTTATCCAAAGACATTGGGTGCGCACCATAGGTACCTAGAACTGCATTCCTAATTGCAGGAAACCTCAGTAACTCAAATGCTGAAAGATTTACCTTTAATTTCTTGAACTCCTTAGTGACATACAAAGCCATTTTCTCCTCACTTAGATTAGTAGGGACCTCCCTGGAAGATTCCTCCACCTTATCTTTACTTGCTTGAACAACTTTTTCCCTCTGTGGGTCAGTTTGAGCTTGTCCTTCCTTTGCAAGGTACTGCCTGGAAACATGTGGAAAGGACAGATTATTACTAGCATTAGGGTCTGGAGGAATATTAAAATTATTAGGAGGAATGGAGGTGGTGAAAGGACCCCCAGCCTGTGGGTGCCTATGGGGCATATCTCTTAAACCCTGCCTCTGGAACATCTGCACTTCTTCGACATAAGCTTCTTCTTTATCTAGGGGGCCATTATCATTTATTACCTCCTCATTAAATAACTGAGCCACCTCATCCCCATTGCAGATTTGGTCTACCTTCTCTTCCTGGGAATTAGATTCCTCTTCTGGAACATTTTCTTCACTCACTGGAAAAGGAGCATGATTCAATACTAACAGAGGAGAGTCATAGGGGGTGGAGGGAACAATGTCCTGACCATTTGCATTATTCTCCACCTCATACTGGAAAATAGAGGATGCAGTTTGGAACTCTGGACATTCTAACTCTAAATGCTGGCCTATCTTATGGAGCCTACACCATCCTGACAGGGCAGCCTCAGCCAGATATACACCACTTGGAGGCTTGTCTTGACTGACTGGCTGATTTGCAGATTGGTTGACAAGTTGATTGACTGATTGATCCAATGGAGTGGGGACTCCTCCATTATTGGGTCCTGCATTCCATGTCCTGCTCTATCCCTGTGATTGCCTCCTATCAAATCCTGATCCACTACCTTGTCCTCTATCGAAATTCTATCTTCTGTCATTATTGAACCCTCTGTCATTGTTGAATCCTCTCTCATTGTTGTGTCCCCTATCCTGATTATATCCCCTGTCATTATTGAATCCCCTGTCATTACGCTATCCTCTATCAAAATTCTACCCCTGTGGATATTCTCTATTCTGATTGAATTGTATATTCTTCTGAGCAGCTTGTAATTGGCTATTTTGATTCCTTAGGTAAGTCACCTCTAGGTTTAACTTCTTTATCTGCTCAACCATTTCATCAATCCTATCCTTATTTGGATCTCCATAAGGGGTCTGGCTTGGGTTACTCTGAGGAGGAACAAACATTATAGCAGATCCCATAGACTGATGCAACACTTCAGAATTCTGCAAGTAGGGAAACCAGTTAGCTGCTGTTGATACAGAGGCTGGTTAACCTGCTGCGGGGGAAAGTTCATCAAATGAGAGACTTGGCTCGTGGGGGGACCAGGATGTGGCACTAAAGACAATTGAGGTACTGGATTCATGATTGGGGTGTGATTGGCGAGTGCCCGATTTACTGCTTGAACCTGATTTGGATGTGCAACTGGTCCTAAAGAAGGCAACGGTCCAGTCAAATGTTGCCTTAAATCTGTGTTGAGCTTGACGGCTTCTGTATAGGCATCAGTTAGGCTAGTTGGAGGATTGGGTCTCCATTTTAGAAAGGTTGCTGTAAGGCTATCCAATGCTTCATAATAAACTCCTAGGGCTGTATCATTATCTAAGACATAAGGGTCTTGAAGTCTAGTGTAAGCGCGGTGGAACCTATTATTGAAACTGGAGATTGGTTCGTTAACCTCTCTCTTGACTCTAGTGAATTGCAGATACAATTCATTGGCACTAATGGGTATTATGAAATTCTATAAAAAGGCAGTTTCAAGATCACTCCAGTTAAGAATAGAACCAGATGGGAGGTGATTGTACCAGTAAAAATCCTCTTCTCCTAATGAATAAGGAAACAACCTACATGCAACATCTTCATGAGCAATTCCTCTGTCTTTGAGACAAGTTTGGAAGATCCTAATATGCTCTTCTGCAGTCCTGTTTGGGTCATTAATATGAAATTTTAAATAGAAATGCTCAAGGTTCTTGGGCATAACATTGTAGGCATTGAAAGACAAGGGAGATGGATTATTGGTAAGGAAAGCCATTGGAAAAAGTGGGGGTGGCGGTTGTGGTTGATTAATGATAGGCTGGGGTTGCTGAATGGGAGCTGCCTCAGGGATGGGTATGGCCTCAAATTCTGGAAGTGAAGATGTAGACGATACTGGTGAAGGGATGG
Organism: Sequoia sempervirens; assembly: GCA_007258455.2. Lineage (NCBI taxonomy): Eukaryota > Viridiplantae > Streptophyta > Pinopsida > Cupressales > Cupressaceae > Sequoia > Sequoia sempervirens. Next base: position 188,504,179 of record VDFB02000002.1, read on the forward strand.
GTGATGATGATTCTCCCCTTTCTTGAGTCGTCCTTGACCTACTGGGGGAATTGACCTACTGGGGAACTGTAATTCCTGTAAATCTTCTTCTCCTGGGGTAGATCTGGTACTTCTCTTGTATCTCTCAGGAGAGATGGCGTTTAAGAAACGATCCAGTGAGCTCATTCAGGCCCTCCTTCTAGCGCCAATCTGTTGATGGTGTTTTCTGCATAGCAACAACTTAGACAAAATGCAATATTCTATCTCTCTTGAAAGGTAATTTTCAACAAGTTACTAAAAATCACCACAAGGTCTCTCGGGTGTCAGGTCATGAAAATGCATAAACAACTCAGATAATATGTGAAAATGCTGGTAATCACAATCGGACCTTACTACAAGCAAACTGTATCTCTCTAATTTATCAGATTTTACAATATTATGATCTTAAATCCGAAATCTAACCAAATAATAAAGAAACAACAAAAGATGAGGGTGCAAGAGATATAATGAAATCTAAAATATTTCTAAGATGAACAATGCAAATGATAGATATCTGGAATGGACCAATCTCAAATAACCAATTCCTGCTTAACCCACAATGCAATATCACAAGAATGGTGCAATCTTCTAAGGCATATAGATTTTCAAATCATAGACATTCATCCACAATCGAACTAAGCACAAATAAATGTATGGTCCAGGTTGACTTCACCAGTCTACTACAATCAGATAGTTACTGGGAGTATTGACCAGAGATTGCTACAGACATTCCAAACATGAAATCATAAACATTATTCACCAAACTAATCCAATTCTGAATCTAACATTAATCCAATCTCTTCAAGCAATTTTGAAAGAAAGAACAACAAGAACCATGCAAGATAAACTAACATAAAAGAATTCACCAGAGAAACCACAATGCCTTCAATTATATTAGATCACCAAAATGTAGCAACAATTCCACTGTTCTGTGTTACAGTATTTGCTTCAAAGAACTAACTACTACCTCTACTAAAAAATGCTCTAGCTCTTCTCTTAGTCTAACTTGCCTCTATTATCTGTCTAACTAACTCCTTAGAAATGAGGCAGGAATGCCATTTATAGAGAATCCTCAAACATGTCGGCCTAGCCAAACATTTAAAAAATAAAAACAATAGCCAAAACAAGTTGGCCTCAGGAAATTCAAAACAAGGAACCCATTAAATGCCAGTACATCATCAAGGTCAGCCAAAACACATTCCCCAATGCAACTCGGATCAACACATGCCCTATAATAATAGGGAAGCACAAATCTCAAAGTTGGCATTAACTACCGCCTCCCTTATCCTTGTTCTGATCTAGCGATTCATGAACCTTCAAAAATACCCTATCCAACTCAGCAACAAGTGGCAAGGGTAGGATTCTGAGCTGACATTCAATTGATCCAATTTCTTCCCTTAACCGTTTGACCGTTGTATCCCAATCACCCCTATATGCAAAGTACTTATCCACCACAGCCAGATAAGTAGCCGCATCATCTAATTGGTGCCCTGTTACAACATTTTCAGTATCAGGGGCATAGACATCATGCCACCATTCCCTCAATTCTTCTAAGCTCAAGTACTTAGGGGCGATCTTCCTTCTGCCAGTCATTATTTCAGAAAGAATTCCATCAATAACCAGCCGATCCCTACTATACTCCATGATTACTTTAGTTTTCTGCAATAAAAGATGAATGTCCTCCTTGTCCTAAGATAAAACATGCTCTAATAAATCCTTAGCCCTTATTGCATCCTTTCCAGTTGAAAGGATTTCCTTTATTGCATCATCTCTTTTAGTCTGTACCCCCTTCAACCAATTTACTGTAGCTAGAGTAGAAGCTTTCATCTTTTCCATTTCAGAGATGGTCTCCTTCGGCAAGAAACCAACAGTAGTAGAAGAGGATGGGTGAAAAGACTGCAAAGGCTTCATTAAATCTTCTAGACATTTCCTTAGCCTTTCATTCTCTTTCTTTAGCTCATGCTTAGACCGTGTTTCCTTCCTTAATCTCCCAATTATCACTGCACTGGACCCATCATACTCTTCAATATCTTGCTCCATAGAAGCAGGCCCAAGATTGATGGTCTGTACATTATAATCCTTCCCGGTGACCTCATCTCTACCTTTATCAGCAGCAGGGGTAGCAATATGAATAACCCTGTTACTATCCTCATCCCTTTCAATCTTTGAAACCACCTTGGCTGCCTTCTTCTTTCCCTTTCCAATCTTGGCCAACATTTCGTCCCAGTTGAGAGGAGTGTCCTCAACAATGACCTGTTTCCTTCTGATTCCTTTATCCAACCAATCCAGAATAGCAGGATCCACGCAGACTTCATCTTTCTTGACCTCTTCACGCTGATCTAACGTCTCATCCTTTTCCTTTCCAGGAGATTGATCACCTTGATTCCCCACTTCGGGCTCTTCTTCTTGCAGGGGTGATGTAGTCTTAACAAGGACATCTTCTTTCTCAGGGGATCTGTTATCTTTGATACCTGCAGGAGAATCCTCATACTGTACCAGCAGAGAAGGATGCACTTCCACATCTCCAAACTCAAGCTCAGTAGCTGCGCCATAAACTTCTCCATCCTTAAATGGTTCAGCTTCCTCACTAGTCTCATGCTCATCGTGAGCTGTTTTCTCAGGTATACCCAATGGAGGAGAGGTATCTTTCTGTTGTTCCACAGTGGATGCCACTGGAAGAGGATTTGTCTCTTGCATGGTCTCCTTGGGAGATGGGGTTCTTGACCTTCTTGAATAAACCTAGGTTTTCTCACCTGAACTCTCCACATCAACCACATGAGGATCCGCCTTATCCTTGGAAGTCTCTTGACCTTTCTTCTTAGAAGCCCTGGTTGTCAATGTCCTTTTTGGCTCTGGAGGAGTATCTTCTTTCTCTACTTTCTCAAGTTCCTCCTCTTCTGCAGACTTACCTATTCTCAAAGTTCGACTCCTCTTCTTTCCTTTGGGTTTTCTTTTCTGTTCAGGCTCACTCTCCTTAGGGCCTCTGATTTTAATCTTGAAAGGCGAGCTTACCTTGTTTTTCCCTTTGGAATCATCCTCACCGGATTCCTCTGAGGTGGAATGAGCATTCAAATTTCCCATCAGATTAAAGGTACAAGGTACCTTCTCGCTCTCATACTCCCACACCTTATGTTTCAGCCATGACTTGGTGGACTTCATAATAGGAGCCATTAATTCCTCTAGCTCAGTGATCTCACTTTCTACCCAATTTACCTCTCCAATGGATCTGTCCTTGACTGATTCATATGCATGATCCTGGACTAAATTATCATCATCCTCTAACTGATCAGGAATCAACTTGACATTGTACATTCTTATTACATCCACTGGAAGCCTAGAATATCTTTTCTTCCTCACCTCAAATTCATCCTTGTTGTTCGCCCAATAGTCTTCTAGATCATCTTTGTGGTGATATTCGTTTGTAGCTTTCTTCTATGCTTCACTAGTGATGTCAAAATTCGCCCTCTTAGAATGGAAAGAGAAACCAAAGGCACTCAACTCCTCACCTCATGTTTGAGCTGATTGGATTGAAGGGCAAACTTCACTTATACCAATTTTCAAAGGAAAGTCTCCATCAAACCCTGTCTTGTGCTTCTCCCTTTTAACAATAGCGTCGAAATCACATATCTGCTTGGTAACCTCTAATAGCACAATGTGGTCAGTAGGATATCTTGGCAGTCTGTTTGGAGCAGTCGGACACCCATCAATTTTGATGTAAGAGAAGGTGGGGAATTGTATAAACCATGCTCCGTATCTTTTAATCAACTCCTTGGCTCCATCAGAAATTCTCACATGCTCTGCGTTCTGTAGCAACCTAGTAATATGCATGGTGAATGCATCATTTGCTCTTCTATAATTTGGATTCCCTAGGTGCAACTCAGGGTACACTTCATAGATGACATCTTGTCCAAATGTTCCTTTTGGATTCAATCCCCTGTATAGATAAAATCTGGCAAGCACATATATCACATAAGATGACATGGTGAATTTCTTTGTCTCCAACACATCTATCAACTGCCTGTCAATCATTGCACTGATAATCCCTGCCCAGTGGTAATTAATACCTTGCTCAATCCTGTTGATAACATGCACCATCCAATTCTCCAATACCCCAACACTCTTCAAGCCCACCACTCTGCTCAACAGTGTAATTGCATCATATATATCTTGTCAGAACTTGACCCTGTGTAACTGTTTAGGCAACTTGGAGAAATGGGATTTTGGCTTTTCCAACCAAGAATTGATCATCTACTGAGCTTTGGTAGGTTCATCCTCATAATAAGTCCTGGCCATGTCCATGTCCAAGGCACACACACATGCTAAGTCTGGCATATCAAATGCCTGGGCAATGGAGACTGGATTGAAATTTGCCAATACTCTCCCCTCAGTGCTAACGACCCTCTGTGTGTCAAATTCATATTGCCGAGCACACTCCAATATCAACTCGTAGCATTGAACTGCAGGAGGAAATCCTGCCACATGAGCCAGTCCGGACTTCACCATTCCTCTTGGTCAGGGCTGATAAATCTTTCTGAGCTGTCCTTTCCTTGAACTCTTCATATCTCCACGCTCCTACGTTGGTATCCGAAACCTTTGACCAAACTGAAGCTATCTTGCTATCCGGCCACTGACTCTTCATATCCAGCCTTATCTTTTCAGCATCTGTAACTGAGGATCCCTCTGTATCTCCCTTGGATTTTCCTGCCGCTGCCTTGCTCGATTCAGCCTGCATTCATAAAAGAACCTTATGAAAATCCGATTATCATCCATATTCCAATCAAAAGGTTAGTCTCGAAACCATACAAAATCATCAAGATAAATAATTAATTATCAATCTCAAAAATCCAGGAAAATCGGGCAATTCGGGAAATGGGACAATCTGGGAAAATCCAGTCGGGGTGGAATTTCAGAGAAATCCGACCCAGACGGACTAATGCTGCCAAGACATCATTCATCAAATAAATCATCAGTATAAAAAAAAGACATGCATGATTATCATAAGATTCACCCATTAAACAACAAGAAACCATTATCCAACATTCGATTCATTATCCCAATTTTGAAAATCAAAATCATGTGGAACCAGGCAGAAAACTGGAAAAATTCAGATAGGTCGGATTTCCGCGGACAGCTTGAAATTCCAGAAACTCATCATACTCCGGGAAAAGGAAAAATCCAGGAAAATGCGTGTGCACAGAAATTCCGCAGACACCTCGGAAACCCGATGATCGTTTGACGCGCAGACCGTTAATCGAATGATCAAACAAGCCCCCCACCGGAATCCAATGAACATGAACTCAACTCCAATAAGCCAAACTTCTATTGTACCTGAATTTAAATTCCCATAACTCTCAAATGACATATCCTCATGAAGAAACAATGATACCCTAAATTCAATAACCAGACTTCCGCCATGAAACCTAGGGTAAGCTCGAAGTTTCAGATACTATCCCTCAAAATCATGAAACTAGGGTGCACCAGGGTCTCAAATGCTGCGAACAAGGTCGAGCTAGACGCAAGACATGAAAGTCGCGACAACTCCACTCATCTTAAAAAATCCGGGCAAACATACCGAAACCCTAACTTCACAAATTCTACCAGATTACGCGCCAACAAGGCAAGGCCCTAACAGAAACACCTAATCACAGGGAAGTACCTGACATTCAACAGATAAATGAAGGGATGCGCAGTGCAGGCGTTAAAACCCGTGAAAAGGTGGGTTCAAACCCTAGTTCGAAAAATATGCGGTCATGAAAATAAACAAGGGCTGACCCAAATGACCACCATTCAACAACTTGAAAGATTCGATCAAAGCGCAAACAAAAGGAAAAGTCAGTAACGACTTACCATGGATCAACTCTGAATAAAGCTCGAGCCTGAGGAAGTCACTGCGAATCAGGGTGCCCTAGCGATGAAAATATTCAACACCAGCCCTCAAGCAATCCACACGCGAACAGACCAAATCCAACGACCAAAACTCAAAACGAACAATCCTAAGCGCTAGAGCAGATGACAAATGAATAATGAAATCATGAAGAGCACTAAAAGCCTTTAAATCCACTCACAATCGTGCCAGAGAAGATGTACCTCGAGCATTAATGGCTGATAAGACACATCAAGGAAATCTGGAAACCTGAGCCCAAAACAGAATTTCAGAAAAAACTGAGCCAGATGGACAATCCGGGTGAGCATGAATTCCGCAGATAATGCACCCTTTGGGACTTCGACGCAGTCCGGGAAAATCGAACTTCGGAAAATCCGACAGTGACTAGACGATGGACCAGGACCCGGGAAAATCCGGGTGAACCGGAAAATCCCGGACCCAGGGCAAAACCAGGATTTCCATTAAAAACCAAGTTTGATCAATTCAACCCTCCGGGTAAGACTGAGGCAAGCAAGACCAACATCCCAAGACCTTGAAAGGACAAATCCAATAAAAACCAAAGGTCTAAGAGACATCCGAAAAAAAAAAAAAGGGTCCCTACTCCAAGTGGGGTGTGTGTGCAAAATTGCACAACACCTTTGTCAATATAATTGAATAAAAGTTATATTTTAGATATGCAATGCAACCTTTTTCATGTTTCAGAAGAAGTAAATTTGATTTACTCCTATCAATCTTATTTATTAAGAAATCTATTCAATTTGAAGAACTTTAGTCATTCATTACAAAAAGGAGGTGATTTGCAAAGGACGTTCCAACTTTCATTGCTAAAAATAATGGTCTTTGAAAGCGATATCTTCTATATTCTTGTGGAAAACTTATCTTATATGGGACATGATTTATTGGAGGCTGGGCTTTATCAAATCATTTTATCTCATGTTCCCATGCGGTTGCTTAACTCCATTTTCTGCTTAAATTTAAGCATTGGGAGTGTTCCCATCCATAAATTTTATTGTTGGGAAATGATAATTTGGAATCTTTTCCTATCTTAATGGAGCGACTACTGTTTAGGAATTGAAAATAAGTTGTGGGAAAAGAGGGGGGGCTGGAAATAAGCAACAACTGTATATTGTTAAAAATCCAAGTGACTCCACAAATTTCTTTCTCTTTTTTTTAAGATTTGCTTTCATTTTTCTTTTTCTAAGTTTTTTTCTACAAATTAACAAATTTAAACTGACTGCTAAAAAAAAAGTAGAAAAATTAATCATTCATGGGGCCATCAGTTCTATAAATAACTCCTAAATAAGTTGAGCAGTGGCTATTAATCAAAATAAACTACGCAGCAGCATGGGAACCTACCCATAATTTGGTGAGTATTAATGTCTGTATGGCTGGATGGTTACTATTGGTTGATTTTCTTTGTTCATGGCTGCTTTCTATTTTTCATTTCTGTATCCTTGTTAGCGTAGTTGTCCTCCTTTTCCTGGGTCATTCGAAGTTATTGGCAAAGGCATTTCATTGTTGAGCAATGTGGTTTCTCTGCCACCTTTATTTTTGGCTTTTTCATTCATTCTTGGAGTCCATATTTATTTATTGTATGGCTAATTCATTTGCTACCAATCATTCGTGTGTCAATGATTAGCTTAGCAATTTTCTCTATTTGCATGGGGAGCTTTTGTGGCAATGACCAAAGTTCTCATTGATTGATTATCTGATCTATAGCAGTTACCATCCCTTGCCAACATGGCTATTCTCTTTTTAAGTTTGTGATAAAAACTGTAATGTATTAATTTTTGGTCATTTGTCTTTGATATTGATAAAAAATGGGGTTTGAAAAGGTTCAAACCTTTTTACAATGAAACCACCCTTAACATATGAAATGGGTTTCTTTGGGTATTTGCTATTCATTGCTTGGGGGAGGTGATTCGGAGTTGAAAGGCTTCTATTCAAGCAAGATTGAATTTTTAAAAAGAATTCTCCTTTGAAAATTTTGAAATAGTAGAGTAAAGAGGAACATATTTAGAGGAGGAGATGAACTCTGTTGAGTAGAGTTAAAAACATTTCAAAACTTAAATGAGATTTATATTAAAATTAGTTATGTAGAAAGTCTCATGAGTGAGTGAGAGGAGTGGGTTATAGGAATTGTTTATGTAGCATAATGTATTTTGTATGTGAGCTGTTTAAGATTATAAAAAATAAATAAAATTATTATTTTTGACACTTTTATTGCTTTTTCTATGCATGGGAGTGTAATAGTTTGTTGTTGTAGGGATTTGGTCTCTCTTGAGTGGGTTTTCTTTTCTTGACTACACCATCATGTTGTTGGAAAAGTTAGTTGGTCACAAAGCTTACAAAAGGAACATGTAAGACAAGTGTTTTTGAGTCTTTTAGACAAGGGACATGTTTGTGGAATTTGAAATTGGAATGCTAAAGATTTTAGATTCTTCTCTTGCTATCTTCTTTTATATTTCACTAGTAAACTTCATTATTCTTTATTTTGTATTATAGGATTTCTTAAGTCTATTATCAAAGTTGTTTATGCAATGCATATTAAAGCTCGAGGACTATAGATATTCCCTCTTCAAGCTTCTAATTTTTGAATAGTTTTTGTTGAAGTTTCCTACATTGTCAAAATTGATGCCTTTAAAAGGATAAATTGTATTTGGAGTTCCCTTTCCCGAGGGATTAATTCTTAATAATCTGTACAGTCTCAAATTTCATAAAGTCTTTTATCAATTTATTTTCCATCATTGTTGTAAATTTTATTGTCTGACCTTGATTTTAATAGTGCATACAAGTCTAATTAAAAGCCATGGTGGAACTTGTGTTTGGATCTCTATGTGGTTTATCTTGATCTTATGTTTCCTACTTCTTTTGATTTTTTTTTTTGAAATACAAATGATTGGAATTTTGTCACACATGATAAGGATACCAAATCTAAGATCAAATTTATTCAAATCTCATTCAAAAAAATATTTTTAACTTTAGAAAATAAAGAATAAAAAAATTAACTTAGTAGACAAGAGGGACAATACCTCCCACCTTAGGTGAAAGCCACTCACCAAAAGTTGGCAAACGTTATCAACTTATACCTTCATAGATGCCTAGAGGTTCAACTTGCACTATGTGCTAATTCAAGGGACAACATATAAATTGGTGCCATTGCTAGATAACTTACTTTTTCCTTGAACAATAAAAAGATCAAGAGTTGATAGTGATAATCTCTTATTTGTTTATAAATGAAAGTTAATATTTTTTTACTTGCAAATTTGGAAGAATGAATCCAACTAAAGTCAGATGTTTCCTCTTATTAGAGGGTTCACATCAACTAAATCTTGGGAGACATTCAAACAAGATGATATTCAAGGCATGGAGATTCATATTGTTTAACAAATATAGGAATAGGAAAGTTAATGCAAAATGTTGGATCCTAAGAGGCCAATAACCAACTCAAAGAAAAGAAAGACTTGTTTTAGAATAGTTAGACATATAAATGATTCTAAAGAAAAAATATATAGCTAAAGGTGGTTACACAAAGGAATCTTTCTCCATATTTTTTAGCATCTTCAATCTCTCCTTTAATAAGGCCTCTACTAAAATTTTCTACTTCACCTTTAGAAATTATAAAGTTCAACAATCATCTTTGCTAACAAGAGCCCCCTTCAACAATATGTAAATCAAATGCCCTATTTGGCTAAAATTGGTGATTAATTGATATGATCCACTTGGATTGTGGTTGTCTTGCATGATATGACAAAATATTATCTCAAGAGCTTCATCATCTCAATGGAAGTAATAATATTTTGCAAGAAACATCTAACAAATCTTGAGGATTACACATGCAATATTGGGGTTGAGAAATAATTTGTTTACAAACTTGATTTTCCAATCCCTCAAGAGTGACACAAGGAATTAGTTTCAAGTATTACCTGCAAGTTCAATAGTAGACATGGAAAAACTTGAGCTAGTGTTAAGGAAAAAATGAGGAGAGAAGAGTGACAATAGGTATTTATCTAAAAAATTGAATAATTTCAAAGGAAAGAATAGAAAAAGATAATAGATGTTAATAAGAGCTTTGTGAAACTTTACTATGATACTCTTTCTCTCATAAATCTAAGTGAAACATTTGTGATGAAGACCTACTTTTTAGCTGCCTTATATTATGCTAAAAAAGAAAAGGTCATCTAATTTGTTGGTATCTAGAAAGTGGCTCATAACATAGATTTACATGAAGATAAAAGGAACACAAAGGAAGAAAATCGTCATCTCTCATCCTAATTCTTTTCTTATATAGATGTAGGTTCTTCAAAATTAGATGAGATAACAAAATTATTTTGTAATCTCACAATTGATTTTAGGAATTATCACATATAATAAGGTTAGTATATAGGTTCAATTTATTAAAACTATTATAATTAGCTTTGTTAGTGTATAATAAGTGGTTATTAACAAAATAATGTAGATATAATTTGGTTAAGGAATTGATGATTAGTGGTTAATGATATTCTATGTTTGGACTTTTGTTCGACCTAAGGAAATGTATAAATATTTCTTTTACAATTGAGTGTTATGCTATTTATGCATTTCATTGTAAAACATTTAATAATTGATATTTCCAAACTAAATCATATTGAACCCTGCTATTAATGGGTATAATCATCTATAAGGCATTTCTAACGTCTGATTAACTTGGTGTTTGCAAGCAGACACACAATTCAGAGGATGGGTTCCTAACTGGACAGTTCACCAAACCTTCACAAAAGGCTTCATTTAATTATCAACCATGGCTTGTAAGCTTTTGACAGTGCTAGAACTATATGTGCGTTCAAGGATGCTACTATGCCCTATATCAATGGAACATAGATGGTCACATATGTGCTGAAAATGGTAAAATCTAGAAAAGGAAATAGAGCATGAAATTGCAAAACAAGGGAATTAACATAAATTTACTGCTTATGCTATGGGTACTTACTGCTCAATACTGTAATTGCTAACTATTGAATTTGAACTTGTAACTAACTAATACTTCTACTTCTGACCTCTAGCTTCTCCATTGAATAACTCAATGCAATTCATGCTAAAAAAGATTATTCATGGAATTCATATGCATATAATTGGAAACTTATCTTGAATGAATTCAGTAATATAGCATCTAATATAGTAACAAAAAATAAGGTGGGTTGATAGTACCTCGAGTTTCCCTTGCTTGAGTTGTTGTACCCACATAAGATATCAAATATGCACTATTTGATCAATAAATCATGACAATGATTTGAAATCCTTTATTGTATAAAAACTAGACTTCTTATTGTTTGAAAATAATCTCTAAAATATTTCTCACTCAACAGTACATATCTATTGCAACTTGATAACAAAAAACTAACAACAATTAACTATTAACTGGTAAAAACAATCACATTGTTACTATCACTACTAGATCTACTCCTCAACCATTGATCCAAATATATAGGCTTAGGAGGAGCCTTATTCATTCAAGGATTGAAAATAAAACATTAATGCATACGTCCACTCTCCCTCAAGGATAGGAAGAGGACAAGTATTTGAAGCAAAAAACCATAAATATGAAATAGAAGAAAACCAAACTAGGACTTTGCCCCTAATGATTAACCGCCACGACAAGAATGTCTTCTGGAAACTATCACATCATGAATTAATCCTATTGGAACATACTTCTTCTAGTTGGCTTATTGGTGGATAAAAGTACATTTTTGGTGACTCATAGATGACCATTCAATAGCCACCTTTGCTTCCTTTTGGAACTATTGTTCTCCAATTGTTCTAGCTTCTCCCATGCAACCGTCCAAAGTCCTTTACTGTAGGCTGGAAATCTAGTTGTTGTGGCTATAGTCTTCTTGGTTGCAAGATGTTATTTTTTCTACCAAGGCATTCATGTCATTAACAATCACAATTAAACCATAAAAATATACTAAATCTTATGAAGATTCATACCTCCACACAAGTATATATCAATATATCACATTTATATTTCCACATATTTAGGTTTGTCAAAGTGCATAAAAGGCATATGAAAGATGTATGAAGTATTGGAAATGTTTGTGAAACTTAGCAAGTGAACAGATGAAAGCATGAACCGATGAAGGAAAAACTATCCATTATCTAGACCCATCATCATCCATAGAGAAACCTTTAGAATATTTGTAAGTTTGACTTTTCCTCGTTTGAAAACAAAGAAAAAGATAAATGAAGCTAGTTGTCTAGTTCCATGAAAGTTGGATAACAACTAATTTTCTCAGTCATGAGATATATCTACTTATTGGCATGAAGAAAAATTTATTTCAACGATGAATTTGAAGTTAATGTAATATTAGAGGAAGATGATGCTATATAGCGTACTCATATCATGAGTCTCATAGTTCCTCTTGAAAGGGAGGAATATTTGGATTTTCCTTTGAAGAAAACATAATTGCAAGAAGTTATTAAAATAAATTATTACAAAAAATTTAAAATAGTATTAAGAGCTATAATTGAGGAAAAAGATGAAGATAAAGAAAATGAGAAGGTAAAGAAAATTTACAAAAAGGATAGATCATTGATAGTGACAAAATTCTCATCTCCTCTAGAAGAAGAGAAAAGATCCAAGCAAAGAGGTTAGGAAAAATATGCTTCCTCAAAGTCCAAAGAAGAGAATTCATTTTAAGATGCACCATCAAAATATAAAAAGTTACTATATTTGCCAGAATCAATTGAAATTACTAAATGAGATTAGTGAATGAGCTAGATAGGATCAAAGTTCTTTTGCAGTTATTTGTGATGATAAAATTTCACCTAAGAAAGGATGTACATGTATTTTCTAGTGTCAAAGATGAGACACTATAGCTTACTCAATTGAAATTCAATATGATCATCCCACATTGTTCTTGGGGTTGAATTTGGAGACAGAGAATGCAACTCATTCTTTCTATAATTTATTTTTTTGATGGTTTCATTCTTCACAACTATTTATTGATTCAAGGGATTTTTGTTCTAGCATGCCCAAAGTTGTGATGAGAAAAAATAGATTAGAAATGACTTGTCCTTAGAGAGACTTGTCTTTTTTTGATTCAAAAGTGATTAAAAACGATGGCCTAATAAAAAATTTCAAAGTTGGCTCGACATCCAAAGTGACACTTGAAGATAGACATAGAAGTGGATGATGTTTTCCTTGGTTATGCCATTCTACTAAACTCTTGGAGTAAATATTTAATTGAATATATATTTCTCAACTATTCCTCCTTTTGAATATCAAACAACGAGCTATTACAAGGGGTCCAAGTAGGCTTCAAAGTTTTTAGTGTATGCAAGAGAAGATGCTTTGGGTAGTCACCTAATGAGAATAAAACAAGATCATGAAAATGGGTTGTCATAAAATAAAGTGTGCAAATAATAAAAGGGATACAAAAGTAATATTCAAGAAAAAATTGGTTTGATACCAATTAAAATTTTTTGGGCTTATGTCTTTTGAAATAAACCAATATGACATCCATAGATTGTTCTTAAATGAGGCTAAAAACTGAGAAATTATATTTGAAGATGTTTGGGTTGAATTTCATGAGAAAACCTTTTTTTTTTTCTAGCATTTGAGAAAAAAGGCATGTAGCAATTATATTTTCCAAATATACTAAAATTTTGAGAGCCTTGACAAAAATGAATGAGCAAAGCATTTTATTTTTCCACCAACAATTTTTTTTGGGTACATGTGCTTTTTCAATAAATGATATTTAAAATTCAAACGTTTAAAAAAAAAAATATTATGTACCATACTAAACATTCCACTCATGACCTTACAAAAATGCAACAAATTCTTAAGAGTGACACTTTGCATATATAATCTAAAGTATTTTATTTTTTTCCCAATGATGTTGATCAATTAAAAAGAGAACAACGAAATTATGTTAAAATATTTTCAGGTGTTGACCTCTCTTTAGGTCCATTTTGTGATGATTATTCCAACTAGGCGCTTGAGAAATATTTTGTAGACATGCCAGGAGAAATATTCGATTGCTTCACATTTGATGCATATCCTTCCAACAAAGATGTTTTTGTAGACTTAGTTTAAGTTAATTTTTTTTCTTATTTTATTGTTTATAAAAATAAAATTAGATTAGCTTAGTTTAGACAAATACATTCTAGATAAGTGAATGAGATAAACTACTAGTTTAGGAATTTAACAATTTTAATTTATTTCATGAACATCAATTATGAACCAAATGGTAAGATGAGATTTGAAGAAAAAATCCTCTCAAGTTGATGCAAAACCATCCAACCAAATCAAAATGGGATCTAAAAAAGCCTCTCATGGTACTAATCAAGAAACCCAACCAAAGGAGAGGGAGTTAAATGAATCTCCTAGGGTGTTGTCAATCCATCCAATCCGGAGATAAAAGAGCCTATTAGGGTAACCAATCTACCCAACTTGGATATAACAAAGGAATCTATGCAAGCCTCTCAAGGAAGGGACATGAGAGGATTTGAGAAAGATTCTTGGGGAGCTAAAGAATACTCCTACCATCATTACTATATGGAGATAAACAATCCTCTTGTTGGGACTCAATCCTTCCATGTCACATTTTTCTTGAGTCTTAGTACCTTTGTGCACTTAGGTTTCATTTAACCCATTACATATAACTGATATGATAAATATTTATATGGGTTTCCATTTTCTCATGTGTTGAATGATTCTAGGGTTTCAAAAATCCCAAGTTTGGAGATTTTTAGTTCAATTGTTGGTATTTTTTATAGTTTGAAGGATTTCCCCTTCCCACTAGATGCAAATATTGATATCCCAACTAGATATTGTTCACATTCGGTTCACCTTCCATTTTTTGCAAACTTCAATTTTCATATTTTTAACCAATGTCAAGTTTCCAAGATCTGCAGTTGGATATTTTCCCATTTGGTATCCATGTTCGCTTTTGCATCAAATCCTTGCAAAATTATTTCTTCATCTATTCCTCCACTTAAGCCTTCATCGTAGACCTTTGTGAGAATTTGACGTGCAACTAGATGTCTTCCCAAATCTACTTCCAAGATTCACTTCAACACCATTTTCTCGCATAAGTTCACTTTCCCTTAATTTTTTCACAAGATTTATTTTGAACTCATCTTTTCAATTTCCTCTTTTTTTCCTTTGTAGGAATTCAAAGTGTAACTAGAAATTATTATTTTCGTTCAATGTTCAATTAAGTAACATTTCTTTGCATGTGTTCACTTCTATGTCATTTTTCTACATGTTTCCACTTTCCATCTTTGTGGGGTTTCCATCTACATTCAAATATGTGAGCTTCACTTTTGTCTTCATTTAGACATAAAATTTCTACAAATTTTCTCCATGCCTTAGCCATTTTTTGCTTTCCTTTGCATCTCATCGTGTGGGTTTCAACCCTCATGTGGATGAAAAAATTTCTCCTCCATTTAAATGTTTACATATCTAGTTGAAAGCTTCACTTTGCCATTCTTTTTCTATTAGTGCAATTATTTCTATCCCAAGGAATTCCATCTTCCATTTGAACCTTCTATGCATTCAAATTACCCCCCATTTCTTGTATCCTATTCGGATTGGTTTTCTTGCAAACCCCTTCTTGCTAACATCATTCACACCTAATGATGTCATGATAATGTCACTATTCTCTAAGTGACTTCCCCTTCCATAATAACATCACCATGATGTCATGATGACATCATACATTTTTCAACCTTGTAGAGTTTTACCCTCCATCTAAACTTCATTTTCATCTTATTGTATTTGAAGCTACAGTTGCACTTACATTTCTCGCAACTTCCTTTAGTAAGATTTCCTTCTCCAAACAAACATTCATCCATTTGGATGAACCTCCATATTTTGTGTCTTTTTGAACCCTTCACTTCCATTATCCACTTCCACATGATTTTTCGACATTCTTCCACTTCACTAGCCGATGGAACCTCAAATTTTGCAAATGTGTAGTTGAAGACCTTTTTGTGCAAGTCAATTTAAAAAAAACTACAAAAGTGACTTTGTGGAGGTCCGCTTTCCATTTGGGTGGTAATCATGCTTCACTTTCACACCAAATTCTTGCACCCTCTCATGTTTGGTTGCACATCAATTTTTTGCAAACCATTCAAAATTTTTCCTACCTCTCCCAAACTACTCCAAGATCGCCATTAATGCTTGATTGGACCTTGAAATCATCTGAGCTAATCTATTCATTCCTAGAACACATTTTAATTAAAGGAGGGCATATTTCAACACTAAATTGAATGATGGTACTCCTACACCATCTCTTATAGTAAATTTACTAGGTTGCTTTGGATGTCATTTTTCTCTAGGCCTAGAGGCATCATTAATGTAGAAATATATTCCAGATCTTAAAAACACTATTCCATGCCCACCATGGTGTTTCAATGCTTTTCTTGATAGTTTTCATTAATTTTATGGATTTCCCTTCTCTGTGCACTATATCTTGATCTTTTGATGGTCAAATTTGATTGCAAATACTAGAGGTTGGATTATATTAATTATTAGCAAGTTCTTCAACTATTTGATGATATTTTTGGGGTTGCAAGATATGGTGTGTGATGTCAACAAAATTGTCTCCACTTGCACACCCTGTTGGCCATGTTATCCATGATTCCATTGTAGATCTATGTAAGTAAAATGAATTTTCATTGTTAAGGGTTGAGTTTTTTCATTTGTAAGGGAAAAAATCATCCAGGTCAAGTTGTATTTCATGTATAAGTTCCACTTATAATTGCAACTCATATTTTTTTTATTTTCTAGTTATTTGTAATGGTGATGTAAATATTTTTTAGAAAATTAATATAATACACTTCTTTTTTCTTGTTTTGCAATTTGTCTCCACAAATTTATTAGAGTTTTAGGGGACTAAAGGAAACCCTATATACACATTTTTTGTATTTTATATCAAATCTCTATTAGTTTGCATCAAAGAGTGCAAAAAAACCTTCCATTGTACATGTTTTTAGTTGGGCCATCCCATAATAATGGGTCCCAAACTTGGGACATCAAATTTTTAATCTCAAATGCAAGTAAAAACTTAAAACACCTTTGTCTGAAGGTATTCCAAAAATTACCTTTGTTCGAAGGTTGAAATTGTATAAAACCTTCGAATGAAGATAATTTCCAAAAATGGAAAAAAGGGACCTTTGAACTAAGGTCCCTTTCTATTCCTTTTCTAGAAATTTCCATAAAAGGGGTAAAAAGGGACCTTCATTCGAAGGTTTGTTTACTTTTTTGTGGGAATGACATACCTTCAAACAAAGGTGCTTGAATACCTTTGAATGAAGGTACCTTCATTTGAAGGACCTTCAAATGAAAGGCCTTAGGTAGACACTTTTAATGTCTACTTCAAAATTTCCTCAAAAATTCTAGTTATAAACCTCGGGTTGGAACTTCAAATTAAATTAACTTGACAAGATAATTTTCAAGATCGTAGTCCTCAAAACTAGCTTTCCAACAAGTATAATTTTAATATACTTGTTTTTTTAATTTTTCCAGAACATAGGTTTTTCACTGAACATCAAGTTCTTTGATCTACACATGTAGAAAAATAGTAAAATAGGTTTTTCATCGAATGAAAGTACCTTCATTTGAAGGACCTTCAAATGAAAGGCTTTAGGTAGACACTTTTAATTGCTTCAAAATTTTCTCAAAAATTCTAGTTATAAACCTCGGGTTGGACCTTCAAATGAAATTAACTTGACAAGATAATTTGCAAGATTGTAGTCCTCGAAACTAGCTTTCCAACAAGTATAAATCTAATATACTTATTTTTTAATTTTTTTTTGGAACATAGGTTTTTCACTGAACATCAAGTTATTTGATCTACACATGTAGAAAAATAGTAAAATAATGAAAAAAATTCCAAAAAAGATTTATGCACTAGGTATTGATGTCCTTGTTTCAACAATAAATAAATAAATTTTGATATAAACAAAACAAGTTATGTGTTACGACATACATCTATGTCCAAATTATAATTACCCCAACTTACAAAAAAAGTGTAACAAAAAATTATGAAAAGATATCTATGCACTAGATATTGATGTTACAAATCTATATTTTTAAAATTAGAATTTAAGCATTTCTAAAAAACAAAGTTATGCATTACGACATAAATGTCACTTTTAATAATGTTATTTACTATAAAAATATGTTATTAGAAGTTACGTAAAAAAATCACAATTTATTTAAAAATATATATATTTTTAGAATCCACACACAAATCATCATAAATCACTGGTTTGCATCATCTTCAAATTCTTAATGGTTTAGTTGTTATAGGTCTTAGAAAGTGAAGATTTAGTTAAAAATGTTGATTTTAATGTCCTACTTTGGCCAAAAAGTGGGGACTCAATATTGTGGGATTACCCACTTGTTGTATGAAAATATTTGAAACTACTATGTGGAGTTTTAAAATTGTTTATGGATTATTAAGTAGAGATTACATTAGTAGGGACAAAGGGCATTTGAGGGTTTGAGATTTTCAAGATAGAGCCAAGTAAATCAGACTCATCTAAAAAGTAAGGGATTGCATTGTTGTTAGGGTTTCCACTTAGGGTAGACTCTATGTTGTAGTATTAAGCACTGATCAATCTAGAAGGTCAATCATTTACTCATTGTAAATAAAAAATATTTCAAACTTTTTTATTTTATTTTTATTTATCCAACCATTATACATAGTCCATTGTTAAAAATTTATACTGAATCTATTATGATTATTGACTGTTGAAACGCTAGAATATTATGTATAGTGTAATTTTACTAGGTCAATGATGTTGTAAGAAGCTACCGATAGACATATTTAAGGGATTTGTGATCATATCAATCTTCAATTGTATCATTGATGTAACTACCACAAAGAGGATATTTATGAATTAAATGTAGCAATATTTAACAAAGAACAACAAGCATAGATATAATATAGAGTCATTCTTTGCAAGGATTCATTTTGAGCTTTATGTATAAGGAGGCATTCTTTCTAAGGATAATTTTGAGCTTTATTTTCTAAAAGATCTTTGGGATTAACCCCTTGAGCTTAGGAGGGCTCAAAGTGTAGAAGAGGTATACAATATTATTTGTTGGCCTTTTCTAATCCCTAAATTGAGCATAGGTTTCCTCTATGTGTGCTAAAATATAGTCACACAATTAATATCTTGGTAAGAACCTTAGGGTTAGGATATAGAATAACACCAATATATTAGTCTCTTTTGGGGACAACTTAGTGCTTTCCCCTTTGGCCTTGTTTTTAAAGGTATTTCTCGTTCATTGCTAATTTAGTCCCTCTTGTCTTTACCCTTGCAATGGGTGGTGGATTTCTTATTACAACCCAAACTATAATAAGTACTTGAGTATGGATGGGAGGGAATCATTGTTTAAAGGAAAACTTGATAAGAAGTTAGCAGGTGAACCTTAAAAGGAGCAACACACCTGGAAGGAAAAAAATGGGTAAGCCATCTAACTCTACTACAATTAATTCTAAAAGTAATGTAATTGACCTTGTAGTGGAGGGTGATGTTCTTGTATAATCCAATGATAGTATTCCCTCAAAAAATTTCAACCAAGGTATTGAGGAGGAGTGACATGACCCTAAATATAAATAATTTGTAAGTGAGCTTGAGAGAGAAAGAAATAAAAGATAATTAAAACCTTTCTTTAATGAGGATCTTATATTTGAATGAACACAAGGTAGAATGCCTTATATCACCAACAATTGAATTCACCTGTGAAAGAGGAGAAACATTTTTTGTGGTATATGGGTGATGCAAATGACTATGATATATTTGAAGATTTTAATGATACCAAATAAGAAGAGCACACAAAAGAGAAACCTACAGTAAATTTAGAAGAGAAAAGAGTAAACTTAGATCATGAAGATCAATGAAAATCATAGTTAGAACATAGGGACTAAAACATGTTTGACATTGCCCAAGAGATGACCATTTTAATAAATGAATTGGTTAGGTTGCAAGAAAAGAGGGTTGTAGAGGAATTAAGGAGAATAAAAATTCTTAGAAATGTGTACTAATGGGGTCGTGGAAGACTAGGGCACCCTGTTGGTGGAAAAATAAATTGAGGAGCTAGAAACAATAGTATATAGGCTTTTTCTAGGCCTCCTTTAAATTTAAAGAGGTACAAACAATTGAAATTTACTAGGATACTAGGGTACCCTAATTTGATACATGCTAAAGTGAGGTCTAAGCTTATAAAAATCTAAGGGAATAATGTTTTCTTTTGAGAAGATCATCTCAAAACTTTTAATAATCTCACTCATGACTATGAAATCAAAGATAACATGTTGGTGAAGTTGTTTGTTTAGTCACTGGATGATACAACAAGAGAGTGGTATAAGAGATTTCTTGATGCCATTATTGATTCCTAGGTAGATTTATAAATAATTTTGAGAACAATATTGGGATGAAATTGACCATAGGTTCATAATAAACAAGTTTACATATATCTCTAAAGGAGAAAATGAGTCAATGCTATATTTCAATACAAGATTTCCTAGATTAATGTCAAAAATTTCAGCTCATATGAAACCAAATGAATCTCTCTTTGGTCCTATACTATAACACACATGATGCAAATGTGGGGTACTTTTTGAGGGAAAAGGATCCCTAGACATTGAGAGATGCATATAGAATCACATATAACATTGAGAAAAATAAGAGATCTTTCGACAAAGTAAGAAAAAGGAGTGACATGATGATCTTATCAAATAATAAAGATCAAAGTAGTAAGGCCCATGCTGTTTTTGGTAAAGTAAGCAACATTTACAGGGTGTTGTACCCTTCACAAGGAGCCACAAGGGCCAATAGAGTCCAAATCAAAAAGCAACAAAACAAAACACTAAACCAAAATAGACACAGATAAACAACACACGGTCCAACAACAGACCAACAACAGACTAGCAAGTGTTCTCCCAATTCTTTGACATAAGCTGAACCAAATCATTTCCAATCCACTCCTGGTGGTCTTCAACCTTCTTCATCTCCATCTCTTCTTTCATGATGACAGTCAGGGTACTAGTAACACAATGAACTAATTTGACTGTGAAACGGGTCAAACCATTGAATTTTTTGTCCATGTTTTCCATTCTTTTTTTCAGCACTTCGAGCTCCTCACCTCTGCCCATAGTATATTCAGGATCATTCTGCTCAAACCCTAACAGTTTTGAAGAGTGAGAGATAGACACCTCCTTCTGAGCTTTACCCTTGTCAGGAATGGAAGGGGGACTACTAATTTTCACCTCATCATCACCTTCTAACACCTCTTCCACTCTGTTATCTCTGCTGTCCAACAACTCCTCTTTAGTATCCAGATCTCTAACCAACATTTTCTTTTTGTTCTTCGCCAATCTACCAGAACGCCGAATGATGGTATCACAACCCACAACCACAGTCTCCGCCACCACCGTGTCACCCAATGAATCCTTGCTCATGACATTTTTCCCTTTATTCTAAGGCACCTTCTCCTCCTTTTCTTTTTTGGCTCAGCCTTGCTGGGAGTCTTCATAGGGGTAGACTTGAGATCACATAGGCTCATCGCCATAGAGGTTTGGGCAGCTCCCTCAACACTCTTGAGTTTTTTGGTGGCAGTTTTGGGTTTTTGGGCATCCTCAGGGATAGGGTGGCTTTTCTTGGCGGGGCCTTTGAATTCGGCTGGAGATAAGTTCGTCTCTTTGGGAGGCTCAATTTCTTCAATGCAGATAGAAAAAATGGATTTTAGAGGGCATAAAGCCAGATGAAAGTGGTAGAGTCTTAGGATAAGACCTTGGTGAAGCAACAGAGGAGTGGGTTCATTGGGATTTAAAGCAGCAAACTCCACACATTTTTCAACAAAACTTTCAAGGTCCAAGAGCAGATAAAAGGGAAAGCTCATTAAAACTTTATGCCTAAGGTGATTTAATAGGGGGAAATGGTAATAGCAATAAGTCTTGTACCTTCCTTCCAACGTGACATATTTCATCAATGCAAGACACACCTGGTTCCACGGCTGAGGAAGATACTCCCGTTCGAACCCTGACTGGTTGCACACATGTTTCCCATCACCCACAAATAATTTTTCCATACTAGCATTGTCCAGGGTCTTCAAATGTTTAGGATGCTTCATGCCAGAACTCTGGAGGCCCGTCGGTTGCACAATCACTTCCTCATCAACCGTAAAGGAGATGCCTCCCATAGTCACATGCCGATTCTTCCAAGAGTTGACGAATTGGGTCGACAGATTAGGGTCATGCCCCATAAGTCTCTCCATCAGAGGAGAAATGCCACCTTCAACACAAATATGCCAGGAAAATGGATCCTTTTGAAACTCATTGCAATTATCTGGCTCCGTTCGCACTCTATCCCCCCCATGACTTTGCACTGCTCACAGTAGAACCAAGAACCCTGAAAAACCAAAAAGTTAGAGAAAATAGCAAGGTGAAAAATCACCCCCACAATAAGGCATTTAAGCCACAAACGACAATTTTTGGGAATCAAGCCTAAGGATAGATCACACGCATGAGCTAATAATTTCTCGGTAACAATCTTAGGATAGGATTTCATGAATAAATTCTTGCATAAATGACTAAGTAACAAGTACATGATCAGTAGGGAAGGATTGCCTTCCACGTAGCAAAACTTCTGAAATCTAGGCAGGATAGTCACAGGGACAAAATTAGAAATCTCTAAAAGGATAGCAATTTGAGGTTGATCAAATTTAGTTATACCCTAGATAGAGGATAAAAGGCACCAAACCAAAATAGCGGGTAAGGAACAACCAAAGAGGAGTTTAGTTTCATAATTACAAGTCACATCAAATTCAAAAACACATAAATTGTAAATCAGCGATCTCAAAAGAATCCTCATAAGGAGATTACGACAAGTACGGTCTAGCTTAGAGCTAATCAACCGGTACTTGCTGCAGTAAAAAATGTTTTCCTTATTCCAAACGTGCTTTAATATGTAATTTGAAAAAAATCACTTGGTATCCAGCCCATCGATACAACTAATCATCCATCTCATCAAACCAATAAGACCACAAAGCTTGATGAGGAAGCAAATTCCCCCCCCAATAATCCAACTAAGTACAAGTTGTGTTTCCATCATGAGTCATGAAAGGGCTTTGTTCCTTAACTATCATACTCTGAATATTTGGTGGAAGAAGACTTAAATCACGCCAACATTTGGATAAATTCCAATGAGAGCCAAAATTGGCTAAGGTGTCAGCCACTTGGTTCCCCTCTCTGTAGGCCCCTGCTGTTGAAGACAAAGTGGATCATGCATTGCATTAACTGAAAGAATTGAGGTACAATGCAGCTAAAAATAAAAAAGGACATTTAATGAAAGGAAATATCAAAATACAAATGAGAGGTTACTAAGATTGGTTGATCAAACATACAACACCACGTGCCATAATGGGAAACTAGTGAAAAAACACCCTAAAGACACAATGAATAGGGATAATCTTGACCCTCTAAGGAGGCGACATGTTAATAATGTAGATAGTCATTATTAGTGCATGAATTTATAAATGCCGCACTTACCATTAGAATATGCTATTGTATTGGAAATCATTATCCCAAATGATGATTGTGATGAATGTAATGATGGTAGACATAGGTATAATGTAGATCATGATCATTAGAACATTAACATGCTATATTTTAAAAAATTTCCAATGAAGATGATCACTCTTTTGTAGAATAAGGTGGTCATGAACAAGATTTAGAGGACATAAGGAATGTTAAGAGATTCCACCATCAACAAATATTTTCTAATGAAGAATACGGGGAAGAGTTTTATGCTCATAATGTAGACTCTTCCATAGATAAATTCAAATTGGGAAGGAATTTCAACAAAGAAATTGGATCCTTGACTGTAACAAAAATCACTTAGGTCAAGAACAACTACAATTTGAGGAGAAAGAATACTTAGATGGGAGGTAATATGTGTTGGAAGATTTTTTCATTGATGTCAACACTTGAGGATATTTATGAAAGATGGTTGGCAGTGGTTGCCATTGATGTCAACATTGATGGTTGGTTGTCATATGGTTGTGAGATTGATGACAGTTGTTGATGTCAACACTTGATGAAGATTGTTATATATTTGGTAGTGGTTGATGAGCTTGTTGTTAGTAGATGATACAAAACTTGGTGAATTATTAATGGTTTACATTTTTTTCATCACTTGAGAATTAAGGGAGATTGTTGGAATTTGATGTCCCTAATGTCAAGTACTTGGTGAGAGATTGTTGCAGTTTTTGTTGCTTAGCATTGGTTGTCATTGTTGATAACATTTAGGTTGGGTTAACATTGATGTATGGAGATGCTTGTTGAAGTTCATGATTGGATTTCATGCCTTGCTGAAGTTCATGGTTGGATGTCATGCCTTATTTGATGTTTGCTGAGGTTCATGGTTGGATGTCATGCGTTATCTGATGATATTCAAAGAAGTATTGAGCATAGTTGCTATTAGAAGAGTTGATCTCATAATGATATATTAAGATGAGGATTATAAGTGTTGTTGATAGTGGAGAGATGTTGTTGAAGGTCTACAATATGTCATATGATCTCTCCTGATGTTCCTGATGTAACATGTATTTCTAAGAGAAAGTTTGGGCCTCTATAAGTTGGTTAAGTGTTCCTGGTTCAGAAAGTTGCTTGAAGTTTGCTTGGGAGAATGATCTGCATTCCTACGCTATTAAAGATGGTATTGTAGTTTGGGATTCAAAGTCAATGATTTGTGGATGTTGCACTCCTATCCTTTCAAGTTACTAGTGTTTCTGAGGAAACTTTTATGAATTGCAGAAGGTTGGAAGTGTTGTTGGTTGTTTGGATTGGTCCGAAAAATGCTCCACATTTCTCTGCATTGATGTATTTTCTCCTACAGCTTGGTGAATGTGTTCTCAATGTTTGTGCATTATCTTAGTTCCAATTTCATGTGTTTAAGTGGTCTAAAATTTGATTTATTAATGTTATAGCTCATGATTGAGCATTCTATGTTTCTGGGATGAAGTATTATGTTCTTGTTTGGTTTGCGGTAGTTGCTAGTGGCATGACAATATGCAGAAGTTTTTGGAAGTGTTGTTAGATGTTCATGGAACATCCCCATGTGATCCACATGTTGCTGATTGGCCTCTTTGGTGTTGCATTGTGTCTTAAGTTGGATTTATGGGTTATTTGTGGATATCTGGTTGACCAAGTGTGTTCCTTTTCTTACATTGTGTGCTTGGGGTTTGCGCCAACAATTGAAGATGTGTTAATATGTTTTTAGGTCCTGACATATCTTGGTTAGAACTACATTGAGTCAATTTAATCAAAAGTATGTTTTTGGGCCGACTGGTTATGTTCTTGACATTTCATCTACACGTTTCCTTGTTGATGACTTAGGTTGATGTGTGCTAGCATGTGAATTACTTTGGATCACATTGGAAGATGTAATACAATTATTTTTGGTCCTCTCTATGCTTAGGATAGGATTATAGTATGTTGTTGTGGCCGACTTGGTGAATTCATTGTTTGTATTCTTTTCTGGCTAACCTAATTAGTGTTTTAAGGTCTTATAGTGGATATAAATGAAGGAATTTTGAATGCAAGATGTATGTAAATATAAAAAAGTGTGAGGGAGTGTGAATGTGGAATACATTGAGTATCTAGTAGAAAAAGTGTGAATTTTTTTGAAAGAAAGATCAGATGTGCTTAAATTCCTCAATCAATAGAGTGAATTGTTGAAAAACATTATAATTATTTATAAACTCTTTGTATCCTACTCTAAGATAGTGAATCTCATCAGGTCCTTGTATCTTTCCCCTAAAGTTGTGTTAGCTTATGTTCAACAAGTCCTTTATATCTTGTGTTGAGGTAGTGTGCCTTGGTCTGCAAGTCCTTTTTGGAAGTGAGATTTTATATTGTGAGTTAACTCTCACCATAGTTTTTCCCTCATTGGGTTTTCCACGTAAATCTGGTGTCATCTTGTGGATGTGTGTTCTTGTTTATTTTATCATTGCTGTTGATTTTTTTAGAGTTAGAATTGATATATCTTTGATTGCTAACGTTGTTAAAGCATTATACTACTATATCCTTCTCTACTACTATTATGTTTAAGAGTTTTATTTGGTTAAGTGTTGAAAATTTTAAGTTTCGAAAGGGCTTAAGTTTTTGAGTAGACTAATTGACCCCCCTCTTGGTCTCTGGGTGTGTTTGACAATTGGTATTAGAGCCAAGTTCCTTTGAAGAAAGCTTGACCACTTGAGGAAAAGATATGAGATGGAAAATGATAGTTCATACAAGGGTCCTAGGTTTGATGGAACTAATTATGCTTTCTGGAAACTGAGAATGGAAGGCCACCTAAACTCCCTAGGGTTTGGTGTTTGACAATTAGTCAAAAATGGTTATGTTGCTCCTGCTATTCCTCTAATAGATCCAACTAAAATTAGATTATATGAATGCAATGCCAAAGATAAGAATGCTCTCTTGTGTGGATTAACTGATTCAGAGCTTCTGAAAGTGATGAATTGCAATTCTGCTAAAAATGCTTGGGGAAAGCTCAACAATATCTATGAAGGTGATACAAAAGTGAAGAAAGCCAAGATGCAAATCTTTAAAATCAGATTTGAGACTTTGAGGATGATAGAGGATGAAGAAATTTCAAGCTATATGCTTTGGGTTCATGAAGTTGTTTCTGGCATCACTGGTCTTGGTGGAGAAGCAAAAGAGAATGAAATTATGAAGAAGGTTTTGAGATCTCTCCCAAAATATTATAGTCATAAAGTGTCTGCCATTGAAGAGTCCAAGGACTTGGATCAATACTTAGTTGATGAAATGTTTGGTGCTCTTACAACCTTTGAAATAAGAGAGTTTGATCAAGATGTTCCAAAGAAGGAAGTTGCATTCAAAGCTAACAAAAATATTCAAGATGAAGCTGCTGATCAAAATGATGACCTTAATGAGGTTGAAGAAACCTTTGTGAGAATATTTAAGAAAGGCACTACCAAGTACAAAGGTAAATTACCTTTGAAATGTTTCAATTGTGGAAGAATTGGTAATTTTTGCATCCAAATGTCCTTATAAAGAATCAGATGATAGTAACAAAAGAGATAAGGTTAAAAAGAGTCTCTATTCCAAGGAAAGCAACGATTCATAAAAATATGAGGAGAATGATTCAGATGATGAAACTCTCTTTATGGACTTTAATGCTAATAATAGAAAGTGTAATGTTGAAAAATGTAAGGAGTCCAGCTCCTTGAGTCATGAAGATATGTTTTCTTTTGATCCAAATCTAGAGTCTATGGAACCTGAAGGTTGGGACTTCAATTTAGATGATTGGGAAATAGGTTTTGAAGGAAAAATTTGATCTACTTTGGAAGACTTGAATGAATCAAGGGCACTAAATCAGAAATATGAGAGTGTGCTTGAAAAATCAAAGGAAGAAATTGACAAGATGAAAGGTAAATTAAAGGGAGGTAAAGAGTGTGAAGTTAAAATAAAAGTGGTAGAAGGTGTGATCTTTGATTTGAAATATAAGTTCAATAACAAAGATATTGAATGCTTAAATATTGAGAAGGAGGTTGTCACTCTGAGAAATGAATTAGAAAAATCAAAAGAATAGATTAATAAAGGAGAAAATTTTGGTCCGAATAGCTCCAAATTAGATGGAAAGTCTGAGACAAGGCAGGATAAATTATGCACTAAAGACTCTAAGAAGAATGCCTTCAGAGATGCAAATACTGATCAAGATGACATGAAAGAAGATGGATTCATCCTTGTCCAGAAACAAAAAGGTTTTACAAGTCCTCCAACTATAAGGAAGCATGCCCTTACTAGGTTCAATCAATCTTTTCAAGGTTACTATTTTTCTTGCAATAAATTTGGACATAAGGTTGTTGATTGTAGAGCTAGATAAG
The DNA here is from genome assembly GCA_007258455.2 of Sequoia sempervirens. NCBI lineage: Eukaryota > Viridiplantae > Streptophyta > Pinopsida > Cupressales > Cupressaceae > Sequoia > Sequoia sempervirens. The sequence goes on from VDFB02000002.1 coordinate 188,531,988, forward strand.
GAAGGAATGATAACATGAGTAGAAGATCCTTTGTGTCTCAAAGAAACAATGTTATTTCATTTCATGGATATTGCTATGCTTGCAAAAAATTTGGTCATAAAGCTACCAAGTGCAAATCTAAGACAAAGAGGATCAACTTTGTTCTAGAGCACAATAATGTGTGCTACAAATGCAATAAGATGGGACATACAAAAAATGGTTGTAGAAGTGGTTTTGCGAAGCCACCAATTTAGAGAATGGATGAAACCACTAATCAACAAAGGTAGGGAAATGAAAAGGTTTGGAAGGAAGAAAAAAATCAAGAAAAGGAGAAGAATGATTCCACACTTGTGCACTTTTCACAAGATCCTAAGACAAATTGAGATAGAGAATTAGCTCAGGGGGAGATTTCATTTGAAGAACTTTCAGCCCCTTGAAAAGGACACGATGCTAAAGACTTCAACATGAAAGAAGAATTGGATAAGGATAGATGGTGTGCAGATCTGTGAACTTTTGTTGAAGGTTCTGATGCAAGAAGAAGGTGTGTGGAGGTTGATACACATGTTTTGATTAGTATCATTCCAAGTTGGTGTACCACACATAAAGATAAGACTTAGAAAGACAAGTTTTAGAAGTTTTCCAAGGCATTCACTATATATATTTTAAGATTGAATCATGGTATATTTTGGTCCGCTTTCCTTCATAGTGTAAGATTTGATCTTGCGGTTCAAATGATGAGTTAATCAATATGTGAAGGTGTTATATCCAAGTTTTTCATATCTTTACAAATTCTGTAGTAAAAGCAATAAGTAACAAATGTTCTGTTTGTGCTTTGGAAAAATAAAGGTTGAAGGCTTTTTGGAATGCCCTGCATTCCTTAGGAAATAATTTATTTTCCATAAACTCTTGTGGACATGTTCAACCATGTTAAATACATGCTACTTTGTTGTATTAGATGTTTTGGGGGTTTGCAAGTACAGTTTCAAATGGCAGTGTGCTACAAATAGTTCTAGATGCCAATCTAATCTTCAAAACATATGTTTGGGTACTTGTGCTAGATGGTGTATATACAAGTTCAACTATATGAGCATATGTAGAGATTCTACATGTCTCAGTGTGTTTCAAGATTGATGATTGGTTGCTAGATTTTAAGCCAATCCTAAGCAATCTCATGAAAAATCTGTGAAAAGAATATTTAGATATTTGAAGGGAACTACAGATTATGGCTTGTGGTATAAAAAGAACAATAACTTTTCTCTCAGTGCCCATACTGATGCTAATTGGGCAAGTTCTGTGGATGACCAAAGAAGTACAAGTGAAAGTGCATTCTTTTTGGGAGATCTAGATTGGTCTCTTGGTTTAGTAAAAAGCAAGACTCAATATCCTTATCGACAACAAAGGTTGAATATATTGCTGCACTCAGGTGATTTGGATGAAGCAGACCTTGAAGGATATGAAAGTGGTTTATGATGAGCCTATTCCTATATTGTGTGAAAATACCAATGCTATTAATATTTCCAAGAATCTGATCATGCTTTCAAGGAATGAACACATCTCTATCCGGTATCACTTTATGAGAGAGAAGGATGCAGAGCATGAAGTCATAATGGAGTATGTGCCTACCAAAGATCATATTGCAAATATTTTCACTAAGGCACTCTCAAAGGATACTTTTGAGTATCTCTGACAAAAGCTATTGGTTATTTCCCCTCCTTGTTCTAACTAAGATGCATATATGGTGCATCTATCCAAGGGAAGCAACTCAAGATATATCTTTATGCCTAGACTGATGGTGGCTTCCTCTTAGGGAGAGCTGGTAATGGTTGTTGCTAACAAGGGGAGTTTGTTAGCTACTTCAAGAAGGGATGTATGTACATAAAAGGGGGAGAAAAGAGAGAATATGCTTCTTAGGGGGAGTTGGTATGATTTTTTGAAGATGTGCAAATATTGTGCAAGTATTGAGACAAAGTGCTATTGGTCAAAGGGGGAGTTTTGTGCTACTAGTTCCATTGAAGGTATTTTCTCCTTTATCCTAAAGTTGGAGAATATGTTGTTGCCTTCTATATACAAGTTTTTATTGCTCTTTTCCCTTGATGTCAAAGGGGGGGAGTGAAAAGAGGTGTGTTTCCATCAATGCCAAAGGGGGAGATTATTGGTAGTTGTTGTCATTGATGTCAACACTTGAGGAGATTTGTGAAAGATGGTTGGCAGTGGTTCTCATTGATGCCAAAATTGATGGTTGGTTGTGATATTGATGACAGTTGTTGATGTCAACACTTGATGAAGATTGTTATATATTTGGCAGTGGTTGATGAGCTTGTTGTCAGTAGCTGATGACAACACTTGGTGAATTGTTTGTGGTTGAAATTGTTTTCTGAACTTGAGAAGTAAGGGAGATTGTTGGAATTTGATGTCCCTGATGTCAAGTACTTGGTGAGAGATTGTTGTAGTGTTTGTTTCTTAACATTGGTTGTCATTGTTGATAACATTTAAGTTGGATTAATATTGATGTATGGATATGCTTGCTGAAGTTCATGATTGGATGTCATGCCTTGCCAAAGTTCATGGTTGGATGTCATGCCTTATCTGATGTTTGCTAAGGTTCATGGTTGGATGGCATGCCTTGTCCAGGATGATATTCAAAGAAGTATTGAGTATAGTTGCTATTAGTAGAGTTAATTTCATAATTATATATTAAGATGAGGATTAGAAGTGTTGTTGATAATGGAGAGATATTGCTGAAGGTCTACAATATGTCTTATTCTCTCTCTTGATTTTCCTAATGTAGTGCTATGTGTTGCTGAAAGAAATTTTTGGCCTCCATAAGTTCGTTAAGTGTTCCTAGTTCAGGAAGTTGCTTGAAGTCTTCTTGGGATAATTCCCCTCATTCCTTTGATATTGAAGGTATGGTCTTGTAGTTTGGGATTCAAAGTCAGTGTTCTATGGATGTTGCACTCCTATCCCTTTAGGTCACTAGTGTTGCTGAGGAGATTTATGTGAATTGTAGAAGGTTGGTAATGTTGTTGGTTGTCTGGGCCAGTCTAGAAAATTCTCAGCATTTCTCCACATTGATGTCTATTCTCCTATGGATTGGTGAATGTTTTCTCAAGGTTTGTGTAGTATCTCAGTTCCAATTTCATGTGTTGAAGTGGTCTGCAAGTTGATTTTTTAATTTTATATCTCATGATTGAGCATTCTGTGTTTTTGGGATGGAGTATTTTGTTCCTTTGTGGTTTACGGTGGTTGCTAGTGGCATGCCAATATGAAGATGCTTCTGGAAGTGTTATTGGATGTTTATGGAACATCCCCATGTGATCCACATGTTGCTGATTGGCCTCTTTGGTTTTGCATTGTGTCTTGAGTTGGATTTCTAGGTTATTTAGAGATATCTCGTTGACAAGGCTTGTTCCTTTACTTGCGTTGTGTGCTTGGGAGTGTGCGCCAACAAGTGAATATGTGATAAGATGTTTTTGGGTCTTGACCTATCTTGGTTAGAACTGTATTGAGTCAATTCAATTAGAAGTATGTTTTTGGGCTGATTGGTTATGTGCTTCACATTTCATCTACACGTTTCCCTATTGTCGACTTAGGTTGATGTGTGCCAACATGTGAATTGTTTTGGATTATATTGGAAGATGTAATAATATTGTTTTTGGTCCTCTCTATGCTTGAGATAGGACCACAATATGTTGTTGTGGTTGACTTGGTGAATTCATTGTTTGTATTCTTTTCTAATTGACCTAATTGATGTTTTAAGGTCTTGTAGTGGATATAAATGCATGAAAATTTTGAATGCAAGATATATGGAAGTTTGAACAAGTGTGAGGGAGTGTGAATGTGGAATACATTGAATATCCAGTAGAAAAAGTATGAAAATGTTTGAAAGAAAGATCAGATGTTCTTGAACACCTTAGTCAATAGAGTGAATTGTTAGAAAACATTGTAATTCTTTATAAAATCTTTGTATCCTACTTTGAGATAGTGAATCTCATTAGGTCCTTGTATCTTGCCCCTGAAGTTGTATAAGCTTTAGTTCAACAAGTACTTTGTATCTTGCGTTGAGGTAGTGCACCTTGGTTTGCAATTCCTTTTAGTTAGCGAGCCTTTATATTGTGAGTTAACTCTCACCACATGGTTTTTCCCTCATTGGGTTTTCCACATAAATCTAGTGTCATATTATGTATGTGCATTCTTGTCTCTTTTTATCATTGTTTCTGATCTATTTAAAGTTAGAATTTCTATAACTTTGATTGCTAAAGTTGCTAAAGCCTTATACTGCTATATCCTTCTCTACTACTATTTTGTTTAAGAGTTTTGATTTGGTTAAGTGTTGAAAAGTTCAAGTTCTGAAAGGGGGCTTAAGTTTTTGAGTAGACCGATTCACCCCCCCTCTTAGTCTCTGGGCGTGTTCAACAATATGATCAAAAATGCTAAAGGAATTTTCATTAAAAAATAGAAGGAACAAGGTCCTCAACCAAATACATTGAATAATGCTAATGACATATTTTATAAAAAAATGATAGATCCTACATGTGAAAATAGAAAATTCAAACAATAAATGGTCCTAATCCACAAAATCATTTGTGACACTTGGGAAGGAGAAGATCAAGCAAGGTGCTATAAAACTATTTACACATTCAAAAAACACATCAATACCTAAGTTTGTTCCATTGGACATGACACATGTACTAAACCAAATTAAAATATTAGTTCCATTGATGGAAATGCTGAGGATAGTAGAGAATAGAGATAGAGCTATGTCTTTGATCTATGGAACACTTGTAGGACAACAAAACAACAACAAAAGTCATAGTGAAGAACTAGATAAATAAGAAAAAATGAATGAACACAACCACAAAGAAAACAATACATATAAATTTGAGGTGTATCTTAGAACCATATTAAGCAAGTGTCCATATTAGGTGGACCCTTTCTATGTTACACTTTCCATAAGAAATAAAATTGTGAGGAACTATACGATTGATTCTAGAGTCTCAATGAATATCATGCGTCGAAAAGTGATCAATTAAATGGGTTTACAAGAAAGTAGGCCATTTTGATTTATTTTGGTATGGACTCAAGGGAAGTCCAAATTATTGGTCATGAAAGGTCTTGACTTCAAATTAGTTGCCTACCTAGAAAAGGACTACAAAATGAATGTGATAGTGGTAGATATGCCACCACAATATGGTATGTTGTTGTTAAGAAGATGGTTGGATGTAGATGGAGAAACCATCCTAATAGATTCTTCATATCCCATGATCCTAATAAATGCAACTCATGTGAAATTAGATAGGGAGCCAAGGGATCAAGATATTATTGAAGATCATGTTGATTTTGACTAGACTATATGTTATATTCACACAAATATGGATGTTTAGGGTTGAGGTTAGTAGTGTAGAAAATTGGGATGAGTGTACATTTAGCCTTATGAAATAAGAAACTGCCACAAACAAAGTCCAAATAATGCATTTTGATGGGGATTCTCTAAAGAACGTGTTGGAGTTGGGGTTGTGCTCATTTCTCTTAAGGTGAGTAATTAAATAATCTCTTAAACTAGGGTTTGAGTGCACTAATAGTGTAGTAGATTATGAAGCTTTTTTGTTAAGATAGTGTCAAATTTCTTAGAGTGTTGGGAGACTCAAATCTAGTTATTTCTCAAATCAGAGGTAAATATGCTTCTAAAAATAAAAGACTAAAAAAATACAAAAAAATTTCTTTGGAGAACACAAGTTTTTGATTCATTCTCCATAGACTAGGTGGAGAAAGAAAAATGTAATGGTTGAATTTATTGCAAATGTAACCATAAGGTCAAAGGATATCACATTGACCAAAATATTGAGAGTAGAGGTGCTGGAATGACCTTTACATCAAAATCTCAAGTTATATATGAGATTTCTTACCATTTATTTTTAGTATTTTGAATAAATTTAGGTATATATATTCATTCATTAAAAGTTGAAAATAATTATATATTGATAAAATTATATTTTTAATTATTTTTGTGGAAGGTAGGCAATGTGCATGCTTTGCGATCATTTTTTAGAATACTTCAATTTTAAAAATTAGTAAAAATACTCTCTCTCTCTCTCACACACACACATGCGCACACACACACACATGCAATTGTTATTACTCACTTTTGACTATCTTTCCATCGATTAATTTTAAAAATATTTAATGATACAAAAAATGAGGTGCAAGAGTAGCTGCTATGTTATATTTAAGTGATAACAATAGAAACACTTTTGTGTGCACTTAGTGTTTGAACCTTCTAATATTAAGTGTTTTTTTAAAGATTTTATACTTCACAAATAAAATTGAGAGCATTGTGATTATCGATCTTACTATATATTTAAATTTGGAATATAAACATCTTAAATTACTCCTTAAAATTCAATTTTTACTATTTAAAAAAAAAGTCACTTTTAACTCTTTTTATCTCCCATTTCCGTACACTTATCCATATAAATTTTCAAAAGTCTTCAAATTCAATCTACTTTAATATGATTACCAAAACAACCATACTCTTATATATAATCTTTATTAATCCAAAACAACTACTAAAAAAATAAAAAATTAATAACTTCCATAAACTATGATTAATAAAGTTGATTTCAACCAAATTATAGATAAAGAATAGGTCATTACAAGATTTAGTTTCAAAATTATAAATAAATATTGACATAAAAGAAGAACAATTAAAATAATCAAACACTAAACATCAAAACCATATCCTATATTCAAAGCTGTTTGAATAAATCGTCAACCCAACACTCATAGGCCATCTTTTCCCCTAGTCTAATAGGCATATAAAGAATGTGGCACACACATCCATAATACATTATGTATTGACTGAGTTTGGTAAAATTAAAATAAGAATATTTTTTTTAATTTCAACTTTAAGAAAAGTTTAGCAAGATACCATGCTATAATAATAATAATAGTTCACTTCAATCTCCAACTTTTCATTGCATAGTTTTACTTTTGAATATACTTTGATTAAGTTTACATTATTTTAATAGGTTGATTTCTTGATGTGCAACTTCTTTTCACTATAAAATACAAAATTGTAGTTTATATTCAACACAATATTATCCATTTAAAATAATTTATTTTATTTTTATAATTGAAATTTTAATTGTGAATTTTTTTTGGAAGATTGTATATCATCTACGAGTTTATTTTATTATTTGATATGGAAGCACAAGTTGATGATAATATCTTCTTGGTTAAAAGTCAAGGATTGAGGGTATCCATTTTTCTTAAGTCGTCTTTATTATGATTTTTTTTTATGGAAGATTTTATGTCATTCACGAGTTCATTTTCATATCTAATATGTGAGCATGTTTCCATGTTGATACCTCTTCGGCTAAGAGTCAAAGGCTAAGGGATATACATTCCACCAAAATCATTTTAATTGTGATTTTTTTATGGAAGATTTTGTGTCATTCACGAGTTCATTTTCCTATATGATACAAGAGCATGAGCCTATGCTGATACCTCTTTGACTAAGAGTGAAGGAGGGAGTGATATCCATTATGTTAAAGTTGCTTGGAGCATGAGCTTGTGTTGATACCTCTTTGACTAAGAGCCAAGGATTGAGGGATATCCATTCTGCCAAAGTCATCTAGAGCACGATCTGAACTCATCCCTTCTATCATACCTTTGGAAATTTAAATCTTGATATATGTATGATGTAATCAAGGAACATACCATCACCACTTCAGTTAAGAGTTAAGGGTTGAGGTATATCCATTCTGCCAAGTCATCCTAATTATGATTTTTTTATGAAAGATTGTATATCAGCTACGAGCTCATTTTATTAGCTGATATAGAGGCACGACTCAATGATAATATCTTCTTGCTTAAGAGTCAAGGGCTGAGGGGTATCCATTCTGCCAAGGGGTATCCATTCTGCCAAAGTCGCCTCTATTGTGAATTTTTTGGTGGAAGATTTCATGTCATTCATGAGTTCATTTTCCTATCAAATATGTGAGCATGTGGCTATGTTGGTACCTCTTTGGCTAAAAGTCAAGGACTGAGGGATATCCATTCTGCCCAAAGTTGTCCTAATCACGAATTCTTTTATAGAAGATTTTATGTCATTGACGAGTTCATTCTCCTATCTAATATGGGAGCACAACCTTATGTTGAATACTTCTTCGACTAACAGTCAAGGACAGATAAGTATTCATTATGTTAAATTTACGATCTGCTCTCATCCCTTACATCATATCTCCAGAAATTTAAATATTGATATGACATAATCAAAGAACATACCATCACCCTCACCAGTTGTACTCAACCAAATGAATTTAAAAATAAAGACACCCACAAATCTTATTCTAACAACTCAATTATTATACACGTTTGAAAGGATAGCAACTTTCTCTGTCAGAAAGACAATCACCAGCATAGCTCCAAATCCAACGATTCTCTAAAGCTTATTTATGTAAGTATATCAATGGCTTACATGAGATTTTATATTAAAAAAAGACTCCTGTTTGTAGAGCTTGCCATTAAATCCCCAGTGCTGTAGAAAGACTCCAATATTTTTTTGTCTGGTCTATGGGCGACTGTCATCAATAATTGAGTCTCTACAGTGTGTGTACTATACAATGTATTTATAATTTCTTGTAGGACTTCCTTTCCCATGATTTTACGTTGTGGGCGTCTCCAAGCTTTGAAGTCGTAAAGCACGTGGAATTCTGGCAGTGTTTCCTCCACTGGGTGAGTGAGATCGGAGAAAGGAGAAAGTTGAGAATGGCGGTGAATAAAAATGTGAGTTTTAGTGTTGTCAAGTGGGTCACCATAGTTTTTCAGGTGTCGTTTTGCAATCAATAAGTTTGTGGAGAAAAATAAAGTACAGAGATTGTTGGTGGACAAAGACGAGGGGGGGAAAAGGTGGATAGTGCAGGCAAAGTTGGCAGCACCAGCCTATCACCACATATAAAGAATGAAAATGGAAATGGTTAGTGCAAAAAGTGGGAGAAAAGGTGATTAGATTGCGCATGCCAATCAGAATCCCATCACAGTCAATTCTTCACATTACTGCTCAGTGCTCAGGCCACTCTCAACTAATTTATTCTTTTCATCTCCCAACGCCCAGATATTTGATCCTTTTTAGGCTCCTAATCTTCTATACACCTTTACTAACTAATGGTCATGTCTCTGAATATTTGTTGGACTTCTGGATGCTACTGGGAGGAAAATCTGAATTAGATATTGTAAAGATGAAAAGTGCATAGTTTGTACTTCTGTCTTATGGTTCCTGGGTGTTTTAATAGTTTTGTTTGTAATTATAATTTATGATTTTTTTGTCAAAAGTAAAAGAGATTTTGAAAGGGGTTTTTTTTTTTTTTTTGTTGAGAAAAAGAGAAGATTTAGTGTAATTATAATAAAATTACAGCAGAACTACCTTTAAGAAAGAAAAGCCAACAAAGTTACCTAGACCCAATAAAAATAGCAGCAAAACATCTTATTTTGTAAGTATTGGAGTATCCGGTAAAGATGAAAAGTGCATAGTTTGTACATTTATCTTATGGTTTTTAGGTGTTTTAGTAGTTTTGTTTGTGAATGCAATTTATGGTTTTTTTGTCAAAAGTAAAAAGAGGTTTTGAAAGGGTCCCAGTCTTTTTAGAGAAAACTAGAAAAAGAGTTTTGAAAGGGTCCCAATCTTTTTAGAGAAAATGAGAAAAAGAAGTTTTGAAAGGGTCTCAGTCTTTTTAGAGAAAACGGGAAGAATCAGTTAAATTAGAGGATAACTATAATAAAGTTACAGCAGAACTGTCTTTAAGAAAGAAGACCCAACAAAGATACCTAGGCTGAATAGAAACGGAAACAAAACAACTTACTTTGAACTTATGTTCTCAATCCAATTTTATCTCACATCTCTTCCAAACAATTTCTTACACCAATTCTTGATTTTTTACCTATTTTGAAGACTATTGTATTATGCTCCTATCCTTTGAAAAGGATCACGTGTAGTGGCATACTCCAAAGTCAAAGTCTATTTTTTCTTAACCCAAAATACTTACCTTCTTACCTCTCACAAACCTTATCTCACCTCTAATAGTGAAAAAAAGAAGTAGAATTAATTTATAAAATAGATTTTCATGGAAATGAACATCAATTAAGCACAACCAAGCATCTAGGAACAAACATGAATGACACATTGAACACTATGACATCATGGACACTTAGGAGTAGCTAGTAGACCTACATTAGACTATCATTATCATACCTCCATTACTACACACACCTATCTTCTCAAGCACCTAGAGTTTTCACACACCACATGCATATTGACTTTTATTATAAAATCAACCCAAGGATCTAAAAAATGTAGATTCTTTAAATAGCCAATATGTGTCTCTTTCCCTACAAAATTTTACATGTTGCAAGTTTGAATCCCCAAATTTGTAGACACAACCATGTGGACATGATGTCAACACATGGTTTGGACATAACTATGACCATACTAGAAAGCGACATATGCAACTTTAGACAAAACTTTGAACATGTAGATATGACCCAACCAAAAGGGACATGACCATAAGCCCTAGCAATTCTAACAATATTAAATTAAAACACAACACATAGAATTTGAACTTGACAATACAAAACCTGTAACTATCCTCTCTTATTCCATCTTCTCCAACCATTGAATTATACATGTTTCTTTTTTGCCTATTCATATGTTGTTCTTTTATCTAAAATGAGGACAATATTATCCTCCACTCCATAATTTTCTCATTATTTAAAATATATTATTAAAAAATATAATTATTATTATATTGTATATTTTAAATGAGAAAAGAAAAGTTACATGGTGATTAAAAGTAGAATACACAAATACATATAGTGAAATATCTTTTTTTTTAACTCTATAATTTGGTGAAATTGGCATTCAGACACAACAAGCCTTCTTCCTTACCAAGTTACACAAAAACACTCATTTTCTATCTTTTCCTTCTTTGTTGTACTTAGAATTAAGGTTGGTCTTAGGAAACACCTTTTTTCTAAATCAAAACATAAAAAAAACTACAAAACTCTCTTGCCCACCCCTTCTTTCTTGTAAGGTCTCAACATCTCAAACTACTTGGTGTCCTTCTATTTCCATTCCTTTTTCCTCACTTATCATACATAATACATCCAATACACCATTTTTTTTATTGTACTCTTGTTAGGAGTCTAAGTCTCTTCATATTCAATTACTCATTCACACAACCAAACTCTTAACACTCCCTTTATTTTTTTTTTCTACTAGGAATAGAAAGGTTTGCTACAGTCCATTGGTGAGGCACCTTACCCTCACCACCCACCCTTTATTTTTGTATTTCTTCAACTATAGATGACTTCTATCATCCTCCTTACCTCCATGAGCTTCTTAATGGCCTCCATTTTTGTCACTAACTCTTCCACCATCAAATCCACACACATGGTTTATTTCTTTGGCCTTGAGGAATTCTCACTCTCTTGAACTCTTCATGGACCACCTTTCTCAAATCACCCTATCTTAGCACTTACTCTCATGCTTTAGATTGTTAGAACCCATCAAAATAGAATGATTTATTTATACTAATACATATTTTTTAGTATATTTACAATAAACCACCCTTCCATTAGTCTAGATTTATTTTGGTCCAAGGTCCCTTAAAAATTGTCCCATATTATCATCTTGAATGTTTACTATATGTTTCCTTTATTCCTATTTATGGACTTCACCAATTCAATTATTTGATTACATTAATGTATTTAATTTGGATTTCATATTCTTTGTTCTTATTTTTTTACATTTTAAATATTGGGTTTCAATAATTTTAGAATCACTTGTTTTAATTTGTTGGAGTCTACATTTACAAGTAATATATTAAAATATTGATGCACATTAAAAAAAATTGTGTATGGAGATAGACAACATTTCACCTCATTTTAACATTAAATATAGATCTCATCTTAACCCTTATAAATTTTAATAGTAAAAATATTTATTTTATGATGCAGGAGCATCCAGGGTGTAAGAACAATCTTGCATCACCAAAAAAATGTTGTTTCTTTTCAATAAGGGCTAAATTGAAGGCAAGGTTACTATTTTTAGCAAGTTTGCATTTATGCACAGTTGGGCATGAAATCTTGTACACAGACCTCCAAAATGGTAAATTGAAGCCAATGGTGAAGAAATCACTTCAATATCATGTCATTTGGGAGATATTAAAATTTCAATTTTCAAAAATCGTATTAAAATATTCAAAGTCAATTTTGAAGCACTTAGAGGCTCTGAATGGGCCTAGAAATTGGCAAAAAACAAAAGTAGATTACCCCAGGGATGTGCCTTCTCGAGAGCTTTCTGAAAATGTGTTATAGTTGAAAATCCAAAAGTTAGATCAAAATTTATGGCCTCACAAAGCTGTACTACCAAAATTGATTAAATTTTGAAATATCTTCTTCAAGAAGTTACACTTTCTAGAAAATTCTATGGTGGTTACACCTTCCAAATAAAGGATGTGAATGGGGGTTACAGTAAGGAGGGAAGAGTAGCATAGATAGTGGCTCCGATTTGCAGATTTGCAGATTTATGTAATTAGAAAGCCCATGTGATGACAATTGTAATGTTGTAATTGCATTTTCATTTCAGTGATAATAGAAAATATTTGCTTCCTTCTTGCATTTTTTTGGACATATCTCTATTGTTGTTGTGAGTTTCAGATTGTAAGAGAAGTGCCCTTCATCAAATGATATCAGAACAAGAGTTCTTGAGTGTGTAGACATATCACCAAACAAGAGGCAGTTTACACTAGGACTTGTTGTTGTGGGGTCTATGAGAAAATATGCTTCCACAAAGAAACTGTGGTGGAAGAAATGTTGGGGTAACAGAAGAGGGTTTTAGAGCCCTCAAGAGACAAGTTCAAGAACTGCAAGAGGAGTTGTGTAGAGGAGCTAATGTCAGAAGAAGAGATGAAAGTGAAGATGAGGCTGAAAATGAAGAGCCATTTGAAGAAGAAGAAAATGTGATGCAATGGATCCTGGACAAGTTACAATGATTAGGGCCATTTCCAAGATTGGAAAGAGGCCAAAGATAGAAGTTTATAATTTTTCTAGAAACCTAAATCCAATGGAGTTGATCGATTGGGTCAATGACATGGAAGAGTATTTTGAGTATGAGGAAATAGAAGATCCAGAGAGGGTCAAATTTGCAAAGGCCAAATTGAAATGCCATGCTAGCATATGGTGGAAAGAAGTCTAGCTAGAGAGAAACAAAAGATGAAAGAGAAAATAACGAGATGTGATTGGATGGTGGAAAGATTGAAGAGACAGTTCATTCCTGTGGACTATGAGCTAGATTTGTTGAAGAAGATACAAGGGTTGAAACAAGCGATAAAATATGTTAAGGAGTATACAAAATAATTCTACTGAGTCCTGATTAGAATAGGCCATTCTAAGGCCAACAAGGAGAAAGTTTCCCATTACATAAATGGGTTGAAGCTGAGTATTCAAGAAGAGTTGAGTTTAGTGAGGATGAACATGATTGAAGATGCATATTAGTTTTCCTTGAAAGTGGAAGAGAAGATGAATAGAAGGTTCGAGAGAAATCATAGAGGTCGAGGTGGAAAGACTAGTGGACAGTCATATGGAGGTCAAAGTGAAGATCAAAATAATAATAAAGGATATAGTAGTAGTCAAAACCAACAAGGAGATAATACCTACTATCCTTGAGATCAAAATAATGGAGACCAAAGAGGAAGAGGAAGATTTGGATGAGGATCGAGAAGAGGAAGCTTCCGTGGAACCTATTTTCAATGTGGAGAAGGACATAGAGCCTATGAGTGTCCTCAACATCAAGGGAGGAAAAATAGAAGACCTGAAGGTAATGCCTGAGTTGCCCATGTAGATGAAGATTCTCAATATTCACATTCTAAATAATTTGAAAGAGGAGATGTCCTTGTCAGAAGAGCCTTGTTGAATGAGGAGAAGGAACCATATCAAAGAAATAACCTGTTCTGCACTTGATGCAAGTTTGAAGGTAAAGTTTGTAATGTGGCATTCGTCATAAGTTGAAACCCATGAAGGAGGTAGAATAAAAGGTATGCAACAATGCAAGGATTTTCTTAGTTGATGGAAGAAAGTTCCTAGAAGGTATGAGACATGAGCATATGTTTTTTGCATTGATTCATAGAGTTGATAAAGAAGATACTAATGAGGTACTTGTAGAGGTTTCAAATTTGTTGAATGAGTTTCAAGATATTGTTTTTGATAATGTACCTAAAGGTTTACCTCTAGTAAGGAAGATTAGCCACCAGATGGACCTAATTCTTAGAACTAGTTTTCCGAATAAGGCAGCTCATTGCATGAATTCAATAGAGAGTGAAGAGTTGAACAGATAAGTGCAAGAGTTGTTGCGAAAGGGATTGATTAGAGAGAGTTTGAGTCTATGTGTAGTACTTGCAGTACTAGCACCAAAGAATGATGGGGAATGGCAGATGTGTACAAATTTTAGATCCATCAACAAGATCACCATCAAGTATAGATTTCCCTTGTCGAGGATGGATGACATCATGTATTTTTTGAGTAGAGCTGAGTACTTCACAAAGATAGATTTGAAGAGTGGTTATCACCATATCCGGATTAGAGAAGGAGATGAATGAAAGAAATCCTTCAAGGCCAAAGAGGGTTTGTATGAATGGTTAGTCATGCCTTTTGGGCTAACCAATGTATCAAGCACATTCATGTGGCTCATGAACGAGCTATTGAAAGAGTTTTTTGGGTAAATTTGTCATTGTTTATTTGGATGACATTTTAATTTTTAGCAAGACATTGGAGGAGCATTTGATGCATGTCAGAGAAGTTTTTAAGAAGCTAAGAGAGGAGAAGTTGTTGATCAATTCAATGAAGAAGTGTAGTTTTGTGAAGAGAGAGGCGATGTACCTAGGATTTCTTATCTTAGTAGAGGGTCTTAAGATGAATACAAAGAAGGTGAAAGATATTGTTGAATGGCCTACACCAAGGAGTGCTACGGAGTTGAGGTATTTTCATGATTTGGAAAGTTTTTGTAGAAAATTTATCAAAGGTTTCAATAGTATTTGTGCACCTCTAACTGAAACAATCTGAGGGGATATAAAAGAGTTTAAGTGGACTATAAGAGTAGCAAAAAATTTTAATACGTTGAAGAAGAAAGTTACAGAGCAACCTATTTTGGCACTTCCAGATTTTAACAAGGTATTTTAGGTAGATTGTGATGCTAGTGGTAATGCCATTGGATTTGTTTTGAGTCAAGAAGGCACTAGTAGATAAACAACAATAAATGACTAAAAAAACTACTAAAAATTGGTCATGTGACCATTAGTAGTTTATTTCTAGTCATTTATAACGTGACCAAATTTATGACTAAACCAATTTTAGTCATTTATTGGTTGTTCTAATTGATCAATTTGGTAGTATATTTCGTTGTTAATTTAGTCATTGATTGTTGTTAACTGGTCATTTATTTAGTCATGGTAGTCATTTATTTAGTCAATGTAGTTGTTTATTTATTCATGGTAGTCATTTATTTAGTCATGGTAGTCATTTATTTAGTCATGGTTTAGTCATTTATTTAGTCATGGTAGTCATTTATTTAGTCATTTATGAACTAATACTTTCAAATGTGTATGTAAACTCCTATGCTTGGAAAATGTTGTTACAATAACTAGTCTATGAAATTGCAAACCAAGAGAAAATTCTGTTATGATCAAAATATATAAAACTTTAAAGCTCTTATGTTATATAGGAAAAATTAAATTGAAACAATCATAAAACTTCAACAATTTTTCTCAAAGGATTGAAATAGCGTTGGAAAATAATTCAATGTATATTCAAACTATATATAAAATATGTAACAAAGAACTCTATATATAGAGTTTTGAAGACAAAATCTTTCGCAATATGCAAATTGCTGATTTTAAAATTGAAAAAAACTAAAACTAAAGCTAAAAGCCATTGGTGTGAATGCATGTCTTCAGTGATGCCACTGTTTTGCAAATAGTTGAACAGTTACATCCCCAATCCCTCGTGCTCCTCCTATGATTATGGCTACTTTTCCTTCTAGCCTACATCAAATAAATACCATTGACTATCCATTAATTGATAAATATTGTGTGATCTGAAAGGCATATACAAAACAAATATTTAAATCTAGAAAAACAATTTATTTCTTACCTTTTAATAGATGGGTGGTAGTTCCCATTGCACTTTGAAACTATGGGGACTTTCAAATAACCATTTTTATTAATATCCAGATTGATATTATTGGGCATCATTGCATGATAGTTTTTGCTGCTATCTGCAACAATATTGGAAAGCATAGATTGGGCATTCCTATTTCCATTTCTCTCAACAACAACCTGCACTAACACGATGGTGAAAAGATCTATAAAGAAAGCACACAAACGCCCAAATAGGAGAACTTCTAAGTATGAGCAGAGCAAAATTTCGAACTAGCAAAGTAGCTAAAAATATCAATCTAGTATATTATTGATTTGTAATAGAAGAGAAGAAAATAGTACAGCTCCACATATAGGGATCTCACAATAAAGTGGAGATGATTAGATGAGAGCGCAAACACCAAAATCCTACAACTCAATGAAATGAATGGAAAATGATAATTAAATACCTAGGCTTAAGATTTTTCTTGGACTTTTTAAATTTCCAACTTACAATAGGTACATAAGCATGGAGGAGAATAACATAGGAATTTTTTTTCCAAAAGATACCTATTGAAAGACTTCTCAAATGTCCTCCTTCATCGCGACCTCTCCAAGATGCCCTGTCGCTCTCCCTCTTGTTATTGTCATTGCAACAAAGCCCTCCCTCCTCCATGTGGAAGGACGAAATAGTGTTGTTAGGAGAGGAAACTGCCGCCTCTTCGTCATATTCACAATCTCCGGTTGAGGGTGAGGGCATCCTATTTTTCACTCCTTCCTACACAGCACCATACAAGCCACCCTTAGAAAACCAAATAATTTGATTAAAGAACCCTAAAAATGGAAAAAAAATGAAAGGAAAACACAAACACACACGGGGGGATTTCATCCAGGAGAAGCCGATGCTAGCATGGGCTTTACTTGCATTTTTTTGTTGCTTTCCCCATTCTTTTTGCTACCAGTGTTGATCACTATTTTTGAGTTGCATCCGATACCAAGACCATTTGGAGAAGGTGAGAGATAGCCCCGCTGCTATTGGTTTCAGCTCCTCCAAACTCTTCCTCATTGGTATTGACCTTTCACTTCTCTAATTTGGTAAGTTGCAGCCTGAAAATAAGGTTTCAGTTAGGGTTTTAGATTATGTTTATTAAAATGAAAATTACGACCAAGATTTGCCTGCATTTATTTTCTCGCTAAAAAGGATTTCAAAATGGAATCCAAAAATAAATAAAATTATTAATACATAAATTCTACTTTTGTATCAATAAATATTATTAAATATATTATTATATTATTAAATATATTATTATATAATATTAAATATATTATAATATTAATAATATAATATAAACATTATATTATATTATATTATATTATATTATCTTATATTATATTATAATATTATATAATATAGCATTATAATATTATATAATATAGCATTATAATATAATATAATATAGCATTATAATATAATATAATATAGCATTATAATATTATATAATATAGCATTATATTATATTATAATATTATATAATATTATAATATTAAATATGTTATAATATAATATATTATATAATATTATAATATTATATTTATATTATAAAGTATTTAATATTATATAATAATATAATATTATAAAATATATAATCTATAATATATAATATATAATATCATATAATATATATATTATAAAATATATTATATATATTATATATATTATATTATATAATATCATATTATATTAAATTGTATTGTAATATAATATATTATTATTATATTATAATACAACCCGCTCCCTCAATTCAAAATATTTTTTTAATTATCCACTTTAATATCATATTGCCTAATTTTTATTTGTGTGACTAATTATTTAGTTGTGTTTTTTACCCCATGATCAAATTAGTCATTTATTTAGTCATTTGTAGTTGTGTTACAAAAAAATGAGTAGAATTTAGTCATCTTTAGTTGTTGTGACTAAAATTTTTAGTCACAGTCATTTATTTGCCAAATTCTACTAGTGAGGTAAACCCATTACTTATTTTAGTGAAAAGTTGAATGATGCAAAGAAGTATTTTGTTTATGATCAGGAGTTTTATGCTATAGTTCATGCTTTGAAGAAATGGAGACACTATTTGTTGTCAAAAGAGTTTGTTTTATCTACTAATCATCAAGATTTATAATATTTAAATAGTCAAGGGAAGTTGAATCAAAGACATTTGAAATGGGTTAAATTTTTTCAAATTTATACTTTTATTTTGAAGCATAGGAGTGGAAGATCTAATAGAGTTGCATATGCCTTAAGTAGGAGACAAAATTTGTTAACATAAATGAAGATGGAATTTTTTGGGTTCAATAAATTCAAGAGCTTGTATCATGAGGATCTTGATTTGGTAGAGGCTTGGAGAGTTTGCATGGAGCCTATCACTTTGGATAGGATGAGATGGTTGGATTTTACAATCAAATATGGTAATGTTGTTTCAAGGGAATCAATTATGCATTCCAAGGAGTTCCATGAGAGAGAACTTGATCAAGGAGAAACATAGTGGAGGATTAGTTGGACACTTCAATTGAGATAAAACCATTGCTAATGTTGGTGAGTGTTACTATTGGTCATAGTTGTAGTAGGATGTGAAGAAGTTTGTGCAAAGTTGTATAGTATGTCAAATGGTGAAAGGAACAAGTTAGAATACTGGATTGTATCAGCCATTACATGTACCTGAGAGGCCATGGGAGGACATTAGTATGTATTTTATTCTTGGTTTTCCAAGGAGATAGAGAGGGAATGATTCCATATTTGTGGTGGTGGATAGATTTTCGAAGATGGCACACTTCATTCCATGTCATAAGACCATTGATGTTGTTCATGTTGCAGAATTATTTTTCAAAGAGGTGGTGAGACTACATGGTCTACCCAAGAGCATAGTTTCAAATCGAGATAACAAGTTTGTTGGGTATTTTTGGAGGACATTATGGAAGAAGATGAAGACTGATTTGAAGTTTAGTTCTACACACCATCCATAGACAGATGGAAAAATAGACCTATGGTGAATAGGAGTTTGCGTAACCTATTGAGATGCTTAGTAAGAGACAAACCCAAGGGATGGGATTTGATTTTACCACAAGAAAAAAATTCTTACAACAATTCTGGCAATATGAGCATTGGTAAATAACCATTCTAGATTGTGTATGGGAGTATTCCAAGAACTACTTCTAAAATGAGAAAGATGGATAAGGGGGAGAAGAGTAGTGTTGAGGTTGAAAATTTTGTTGAGCACTTGAAGGATTTGCATGAAGAGATGAGGAAACATATCGATAAGATGAACTCATAGTATAAGGCTACGGAAAATTAGAAAAGGAGGTATAAGGAGTTTTGGGTAGGAGATGAAGTCATGGTTCATTTGCAAAAGGATAGGTTTCTAGTTGGTACATACAACAAGTTAAGGATGAAGAAGTTTGGACCATGTAAAATATTGAAGAAACATGATTCAAGAAATGCATATGAGGTATAGTTACCTAATGAAATTCATATTTCACCTATGTTTAAAATTTAAAATTTAACAAAATATCACAAAGGAGGAATTGATGAAGAAATAACAGAAGCATAGTGGAATATTCCAAAACCTACTTCAGAAAAAGGAGGAGATAGAAGAAATTTTGGATCTAGTTGTGTGGGTAGAAGCATAAGAAACAAGCAGTATGTAGAGTACTTGGTAAAATGGAGAGGAAGGACTATTGAAGACTCATCATGGTTATTTGAGGCTAATGTTAACTGTCTTGGTTTCTCTCTAACTCCTGGGAAGTGACAGGGTCACTTTTCAAATTACCCCGGGTGTTTGATGCAGGAGCATCCAGAGTGTAAGAGCAATCTTGCATCACCAAAAAAATGTTGTTTCTTTTCAATAAGGGCTAAATTTGGTAGGGTTACTATTTTTAGTAAGTTTTCATTTATGCACAGTTGGGCACAAAATTTTACACAGACTTTCAGAATGGTAAATTGAAGCCAATAGCAAAGAAATCAATTAAATATCATTTTTCATTTGAGAGATATTCAAATTTCAATTTTCAAAAATCTTGTTTAAATATTTGAAGTCAATTTTGAAGCACTTAGAAGCTCCAGATGGACTTGAAACTTAGCAAAAAACAAAAGTAGCTTACCTTAGAGATGTACCTTCTCAAGAGCTTTCCGAAAAGGTATTATAATTGAAAATCTAATGGTGTGATCAAAATTTATGACCTTGTGAAGTTGTACTACCAAAATTAATAAAATTTCAAAATATCTTCTTGAAGAGGTTACACTTTCCAAGAGATTCTAGAGCGGTTACACCTTCCAAATAAAGGATGTGAATGGGGTTTACAGTGAGGAGGGTAGAGCAACATTGATGGTGGCTCCAATTTGTAGATTTATGTAATTAGAAAGCCCATGTGATGACAATTGTAATGTTGTAATTTCATTTTCATTTCAATGATAATATTAAATCTTTGCTTCCTTCTTGCATTTTGTATGGGCATATCTCTGTTGTTGTTGCGAATTTTAGATTGCAAGGGGATTGTCCTTCATCATTTTATAATAGATCATTGAATTTTTTACTTTTTTGGATTCTAACATTATAAGTAATGCAATTTAATATCCTTGCATACTAACTCATGAGATAAATAATCACATAAATATGAGATAATATTTGCATCATAGTTTCATTCAACCTAAGCCTTTATTTGAGTTTAAATTGTCTGAATCTAATGTCATTTAAATATCATAACACTCTAAAATGGTTGGATATGACTCTCATAATTGAAAATGTCATCCACTAAAATAATGTATTGAATTTTTGGCAATAATGTATTTTATCTTGTCATTACAAAAAATTTATTAAGCAAATTCATTGATGAGTATTTCATTTGTCTTATCATATAAACTTTTAGTTTTTTCTCAAATCGGTTTAAGTGGTTTCTAAGTATGCAAAAGGATTTCTACAACCCTTATAGTTGATACATAGAGAGTTATGACACTCAGCCTTGGTAAACATAAATTCAAAAATGTTAACCTTCATGTAATTTTGTTGCCAGAAATATCCATCAAATTTTCAACCTTGGCTTTGGTTACAAATATCCATATTGCAATTTTGAATTGTAATAAATTTTTTTGAAGAAATTTGTTGACACATAACCTTAAAAAATAATATTTGTTTTTAGCTCAACTATTCCTATTACATGGCGTTTCTTTGTCAAAATCTTCCTTTTATGCATAGTTTGTAGCAAAAAACCTTGACATTGGACATAATAAATTTCTTCTCTCATTTATGGTCGCATGTAAAAGTACAAATGAGTTTTATCAAAAAATACACAAATACAAATTCTTCAATATCTTTAAATTTTTTTTTTTAATAAAAAAAATCCTAACTTTCAAATAATGCTTAAATTGAATGATTATATTAAACAAATGTAAAATTTTAACTAGTGTTAACCACTTACAAAATAATTAAATTGAGTTCCACATGGTATTGCATTTTAAAAATATCAATAAATCCAAGACTAATGCATAGAAATCAATATTTCTTTTAGAAACCATAAGTGTCAACTTGTGCATGTGATAAATCAATGAATTTTATAGAAATGTCTTATTAGGATATATGTTAACCACTTATAAAATATTAATCATTAGTAATTGAAGAGTAAATCATACAAACTAATATACTTTATAAAGTGCAAGATCAAGAAAAGGTGTCATATTTTACACATGAAAAAATATTAAAGCTACAGAACTATACATTTGATAAGGTAACTTAGGAAATGTGAATAATGTGAAATATGTAATTTTCATCATTACAACATTAAATTGGAAATGTATTTTTAAAAATAAATCATTAGAATTCATTCACAATAGAATTTAGTATCTAATGGTAAGCTTAAATTCTTTGAAAGATTGATTCGCTTTTTGGAGATGATGCAAGAGCATCCAGTGGTGTAAGGGCAATCCTGCATCACCCAAAAAAAAGATTTACATTTCCTGTTTGTAGTTTCTTAGATGTTTTTGCAGTTTTGGATACCCTTTTCGTCATAATGTAATTCCCAACTTTCAGTTTTGTTTTTCTACTTTTTTTGGTCAACTGCTATTTTTAGCAGGTATTGGAATTTGAAGGTATTTGGGGACAAAATTTATATGGGAGGAATCATAATGGAAAAATAAGAACATTGGTGAAAGAATCAGGCCGAAAGCATTCCCAGTTTGAAAGATATTGCAGTTTTAGTCTCCTAAAATTACACTTGAAAGCCTTCTAGATCAAATTTGAGGCATTAAACAGCCCCAGAATGGCCCTGAAACTTGCTGAAATTGGCATAGCAAAATTTGAGCATATTCTTGACTCTGAGACCTTTCCAATGGTTCAAATGGTTTGAAAAACGAAGTCCCGGATCAAAAGTTATGGCTCCCGGAAGTTAGTGCACTTTCAAAATCATGCTAATTTTTGAATGTGGTTTTAAAATTTGAATTTCAAATTGTAATTTTCAGCACCAAACCACCAAAACTAAAAAGGAGCTATTTATGGGTGGGGTTTTCTTATTTTTGGTAGCTTTATGGGGAAAAGATCACATACTACGAAAAAGGGGAATTTTTGTAGTTTCTATAACTTGCATGTATTGCAAAACTCGAGGATTTGAGATCCTTTGCATGTAATCTTTTCATATTCTAAATAATAATAATATTCTCTAGTTGGGTGTGTGATTTTCTATGTCTCGGTTTAGCACCCTCGTCAGAAGAGGCCCCATATATTTTATTCAGGAACACAAGTGCACAAATATTATATTTTCTTGCTTATAAGGACCATCAAAGGTCTAATTAGGTGATATTTAGAAACATACATGCTCATCACTATTAATGTTAATATATTGTTTAGCATCAATGAACAATATATTGCATTCTCTGTAAGCACATTTCAACTCATTGAAAGCATATTTTTTCTTGCAAGTGGACACCACAAGCTTCCACCCTTTGCTCTCATAGATAAAATGCCTCTCACATTGTAATCCCCCCATGTGAATATAAATTATATATTTATATCCAATCAAATTAATTTGACTTAATTTACAAATTTAGAATCTATATATACAAACCACAATGTGATATCAAATTGTTCCTTTTCAATGTGGAATTCCCTACTTGTGGGTATCTATATTATATTTGTAAAATTCATGGATAAAGTTTAGACATATTGTGTATGCTGTAAGACCAAAAATAATTCTCAGTCCAAATAGAAAACCTTTGAATTCCAATACCAACAATTTCCTTCCTCCAATATAAAATTATATTTGTTGTGAAATATTTTTTAATATTTATTTAATTTAAAAGAAGAAGAAAAGTAATTGAAAAAATAATATTATTTACATAAATGTATTTAAGAGTATGTAAAGGGTAAAATAAAAAAATATCGAGTATCTACCATTGGTACATGGGGCATAATCTCTCTTTTAGGGGTTCTTCACTCCCTTCTTTCGTGGGGAAATTTATTGCACATGAGGATCTAACATGTCCTTTTTATCAAGACTCGTGTCTGTTTTGTTCCCACATCCTAATAAGTTGCACTTATGTAGGGTGTTGGTACAATATAATTTACTTAATATTGAAATGTCTCTATCTTAAGTATGATATTGCATCCATTAAATAAGTTTATTTAGGATATTATAACTAATTAATTTTCCACATTTAAGTAACTAATAATGACATGTGTTTTTGACTTGATATATTGTACTTGTTAATTAAGTTTATGAAATAATTAAATTTTAACATTTAAGTAGCTAATAATGACATGTGCTTATCTTGACTTGAGGTACATAGGTCCCACCACTATCTCATCAATTATTGATTGATGGTAGTTAGGTCTTTCCTCTATTTAGTCAAGATCATATCTATTTTAATTAGGTTGAGTAAACTCACCTCTTGATTGAGAGTGATTAGGAGCTAAAATTTGACCTCTTGACTATGCCATCTCCTTGAATCATGGATCCAAGATTTTTACACATTTTTAATTTAATCTTTGCAATTTACTCCATCATATTGAATATTAATCTTTTTATTGTTCAATTACAGTTTTATGATTAATTCATAGGGATTATATCTTAGGGAGAACTATTGTGTATCATAAAATTCTAACAACTTTTGATTTGAAATGATGTAAACTAATGAAGTATCAATTTTTAATGTAGTTTATGACTGTATTTTAAATATATATTTTGATATAATTTTGTGCAAAACTAATATTATTATTTAATTTAAAAAAAAAAGTAAAGTAGAAGAGACTTCAAATCATTTATAACAAATTTCATCTTTCTATTAGTTTTTTTCTTATTGTGAACTTCAAATTTAATGTACTGATTTTAAAAATTAAGTTTGATAACTTTTTTTTATAAATATTTAAAGTAAGATTATTTTAAAATAAAACTATTCCTTTCTATATTTAATTTGTATTATTCCAAATTCTTATCTTACAATTCCTAAATACAATTTACACTTAAATTATATTATTCTAAAATATTTATCCTATACATTTTGTTTTATTTTCAGTATAACAACATTAATTTTAATCATACAATTATAATTATTTATTTCAATTATTACAAATCTAATACCAAACACAATTCTATTTCAATTAATTTCTTTCAAATTATTATAAGAGAAACTACTTATTCACAGATAAATGATTGCACATCTTTCATTCCCCATAAATGTAAAAGAAACCATTATTTTCTTTTAAAATAATATAATTTTAAACTTCAATTTAATTTAATATTCATATAATCTTGTACCGAATTCACTATAAAATATTCTTGACATACTTCAAATAATACATACTTCACATAATGTGATTTCTAAATTTAGATCCAATCCATTGATTTCAAATATTTTGATATGCATGGCTTCTCCTTCCAAGCTTCTTTGGAACAAATGACAAATAATGAATTGAGCAAACTTAGTCTCTGTATTTTGAAAAAGAAAAGGTAAATGAAAAAACTTTAAGTACATTCATAACATGACAACCATAATAGGCATTATAAAAAAAAGAACTCTCATTATTGAGAAGTACATTCACTAGTTAAGAATGTTTGTTCCCTATTTAGAGAGGAGACTTTTTTATTTAACTTTCTTGTGTTGTATGAGATGTTTCCTAGTGATTTATACTACTGTAATTTCCTAGTATAAAAAAGGTTATGTAATATTTTTACCCACTACAAACTAAATCGAGTACATGGATATAAAATTGAACCTATCCATTTCCAAATGCATTTTTTAAATTATCTAATCACAAAATGGGATGCATATCATCAATAGCACCACAAATGATTACATTTTAATATATAAAATATTTAAAAGGTGCTTGCCATTATCTAGGATCCTTGTCTGCATTTCTTAAATAATTAATTTATGTCAAAATGATTATGTTGATTTGGTACTATATTTTTATTGATTTATTTTGTTAAATAATATTAATGAAATATTTTATTATATTGAAGTGTTAAAATTTAAAAATTATTGTACTTATAAATTTAAATATTTTTCTTAATATTAAGAATTTATAAAGATATTTAAAAATAAATAGTTAGTATGTTGTTTGTTATTTTCAAGGTCAAAAGATGTTTGACCTCTAAAATAACAAATAAAATATTAATTCTTTAAACTTAATTTAAAGAAATTACAAATCTATATTTTACAAATAATAAATAATGATATCTTGATAATTTTTTTATATTATCCTTTAGATTTCAGTAATAATAAATCTCAATTCTAGATTTTACCTTCCTACATTTATTGAAGTCTATATAAATTATTCTTGATATTTTCAACATAAATTTTAGAGATGAGTGTAAAAATAATCCACAAGTGATAAATCATATATGAATTCTCAGCCAAGGGATCATTTTCATTAATTAACTTGTGCAAATGTTGTGAGTTAGCTCAATCTCATTCTCAAACTATGTTTGTCCCAAAAATACCTTATATGATAATAATGATAATAGGAGATAACCATGTCCAACAGATCCACATCATAAATTTGAATGTTAAATGATACTGATAAATGTTAATGAATAGTCATACGACTTGAAGAAAAAATATTTTAGGAGATTTGAATACAAAAGAAAACCATTATTTGAGTAATAGATATCATTTGCACTCTTATAACAAGAGACAACATTCTTAACAATCCTATGATAGTCATGTTTTTTATTTAAATAATTAATGTTATATTTCATATTGACTACTCGAATATAAAATTATTTTTCAAGGAATTGCACTCATCATACCATATATGGGGTTATTGTGTGCAATTTAGGACTAATATGGTACTCTAAAATCATTTTGAATATGTACTTGGAAAATTCCCTTGTGATGAGTATATTAAGGTTGCTAATGGCTTCTAGGTTAGAATGAGGCTTCCTCTATATAATTTTTTTCTTGGAATTACATGATTATTGAAGAATATCGATACATTTTTTTTATGGTTATAAGAGCATGTGATGGAGAAATAATCCATGAATGCAACTTTGGTGGGGTTGCTTGAAGCAACCAAATTGGGCTTGATGTTTTCTTAATCCAAATTTGATGTTGTACTTGTTGGAAACATAAGCATGATAGTATATGGTGCTGTAATTAATGCAAACCCATTGTAGAAGTGATGGTGCATCTGTATGTACATAGTCCAGAGAAGTTCAGAGGAGACCAAGTGTTTTGGTGAAAATTGCCTAAGTCCCAGATTGGAATAGTAATTAACAGAGCAACAGTTTTGTGGTCCGCATTGCTCTGCTTTGCAAAATATTATCATGCAGTTATGAGGTAATAATGGTATGTATTGAGGGTATCTATATCCAGATTTTTAGGGTTACATGTCTTCTACAGTTGAAGATATCGATGATAGAGTATCAGGCTTAGTAGAAGTAGAGTTACAAGTGCAGAGTGCATATTGGAATGCTTTGCATTCCACTACAGATGATTATTATGTTGTGTGGTTTTGAGGAAGCGTCTGAGGATATTAGAAGTTTATGCAATCTAAGCAGCAAGTGATTTGGTGGTCCACGTGTCGAGTTGTGGATGAATAGTTGGTTCATTCAGTTATTTCTTTACCAATTTTATTGTGTGGTGTTGACCTAAGGGTTTTGGGGTCATGCGGAGTTGAATTATAAAAAGGAGCAGAATCATGGGAGTAATTATAGGTCATGCTGACCTATTTTGGTGAAGAACACATTTTTTTTTCTTCCATAAGGTATGTGGGTTGGAGTTTTGAGCTGACAAGTTATGGTGTTACACGTTTCATCCAATTAGGCCGACCTAATTGATGATATATTTTCTTGTGGAAGATGTATGTATATATAGAAGGTTGATTTAGTGTGTGAAGGTGTGATGTAGATATTGTGTGTGAGATGTGATGTAGATTGAAGTGTGAAAGGTGATAGTGGTTAAGTATAAAGTATGTAAAGTTAATTTTCTAAGCTTAATTGGAACTATATCTTCAACATGTTGTAGATGAATTGTTAGCAGTTCAAAATCTAGAAGTGGGCCATTATTCTATTCTCTTTTCTATTCTGGATAGTGAGTCCTTTGGGCAGTGATCCCTTGGTAGTGAGCCTTTCTTTCTGGACAGTGAGTCCTCCAATATGTAATTTATTGTAATCGATTATGATATATTATGAGCTAATCGTCACTATGGTTTTTCCCGTTCAAGGGTTTTCCATGGAAATCTGGTGTTCTTGTGTTGAATGTTGTGATGCATGCTTTAATTTTTTGTTTCCATTTCTAAAAATTAAATGAGATTTTTTGAATGCACTTTTAAGTTAATGAATTTTAGGGAACATTGATTCAACCCCCTCTCAGTATTTTGGGTGTTCAAAAATTGGTATCAGAGCCTGGTTCCTTCAATTGGCTTAATCATTGAGGTAGATCTTGGAGATTGAACACTTGGCAACTAGGAGGTATCCTATTCCTCTGGAAGAGATTATCAGGGAAGGGTTTACTAAAGAAGACTCTCAATTTGATATGGAGGGAGAACTTAAATATGCTCTTGATGATCTAGATAAAGCAAAATGTGAGAATATAGATTTGATATAAAATATTAAGGAAGCAGATGAGTGCATCAAGAAGTTGAGGGATCAAATCAAGAAAGTTGAAGAAATACTCAAGGAGAAAAATGAGCAGCTGAAACAATCAAATGAGACAATTGAAGAAGGAAAAAGAGTTGAAGACTGCTTGAATTCCAAATTGAAAGACAAGTCTCTAGAATGTTCAAGACTTGAAGAAGAATTTGTGTCTCTGAGGAAATATTTGGAGAAAGAAAAGAGTCAAGAGGAAAAATTCAAAAAGAGCTCCACCTTGCTTGATGATATGCTTGCTAGACAAAAGGCTTCTAACGAGAAAGAAGGATTAGGTTTTGAAAAAGGAGAAAAGTCAAAGGAAAATCAGACTCCAAACAATGTTGAAAAGAAGAATGATGAACAAAGGAAGACTGGAGATAAGAAGAGCAATATCAAACATGTCGAGAACCATAAGAAAGATCTAAAAAATCCACCTATCAAACAACCAATTGCACAAAGGTACCCATGTTTTAATGGTTGTTTTTATTATTATAATAAATTTGGACATAGAGGTGTAGAATGTAGTAGGATGAATCAAAAATTTCAATCATTTTCTGATGAATATTATGCATGCAATAAATTTGGTCATAATGCCAGTGAGTGCAAAATTCAGATGATGAATGGTTACAATAATGGTATGATGTTTCAATCATTAAATGGTTACTATTATACATGCAATAGATTTGGGAATAAGGATTTTGAATGCAGATCTAAAATGGTAAGAAGTAAGTCTCTGTAAGAAGGTGTCACATGCTATAAATTCAATAAACTAGGACATATAACTAAGTTTTATAAAGGAAAGAATGTGAAACCTTATGTTCCATAAAAGAAGTTTGATTTGATTGAGTTAAAGAAGGAGATGAACAAGATATAGAAGAAAAAGGAAGAGAACCATGTGAAGAATGAGTCTATGCAAAATTTTGGTGTATATGTTTCCTCCAAAAACTAGATAGAGAGCTTTGGCTCAGGGAGAGTTTTAACAAAAAATCCTCTAAACCCCCGTCAAAGATGAGATGTTGATGCCCTCAGCATACTGTTATATGTATAGATGGATATGCTTGATCTGTTGGTGAAATCTCTGGTGAGAAATCTCTTATTGCAAAGATTTGCGGAGTGATTGGGAGTGTCTACAATATCATAGAGAGGGTTTGACAACTTTCCAACCTAACTTTCATTTCCACATTTATTGTGCATTTTAGGTCACTTAAAAAGGGTTTATATTTCATTATGCACATTCAAAATTTATTTGTGTTTGAGCATTTGAAGTGGAGAGTAGAGCAAAGGAAATTCTAGTGTCAAGCAAAACCCTATCAGTGAAGATTCACAAGGTATTTACTATTTCTTGCAAAACCCTAATTTTAGAGAAGTGCAAGATGTTTACTCCACAAGTTATTGATGTGCTTAAGAGGCCAAGACTGAAGTTCAAGAAGCACCCATACAAATCAATGGAAATAGATCCTTAAGGTGCATTTTCTAGGGTTCCTAGTGGTGTGATGCACACAAAGGATGTGCGTATTTAAATTCATTTGAAGATGGATGAGTATGATCACTTGAAGATGGTAGAGTTTAGGGAAAAAGTGTTAATTGGTGATTATTTTGAGCTACCAAAGTATGCTAGTTTGACGAAGAAGAATCTGGATGTGTGGAATGAATTTCCTAATTTTTTCTATGATAATGATTGGGTGAAGTATTTTTTGAGTAGAATTCATGATAAATTCATGTGGTTGGATATGCCACATATGATAACCAAAGATGCAATTAGGGTTGTTACCAATTTATGCTCCATTGGTCCAATCCTGAAATTGAATGTTGCAAAGAATGAAGTAGTAATGAAGCTTACCAGAGTGAAGTTTGAAAAGCATGCCCTAATTGTGAATGACATTGAAGATCCGACAGTTATATATTCTTTAATGGTGATTGGTGACAAGATATTATATGTAAATAGAGAGAATTCTATGTCTGCCATCACAATACATACTACATACTAGATGGTGAAGGAAGGTTTATACATTGATTTTTGTGAGCTCTTGAGATTGAAATTGTTAGAAAATTTGTAAAAGAAAAAGGAGTCAAAATACCCTTTTTGGTATGGTACTCTTATCATTTGCTTGATGTTTTACTTTCTCAATGAGTTTCTCGGAACAAAGAATGTTGTATGGCTAGATAATATTCTAATAGCCACTCAAATTAGAGATCACTTGAGAAGATTTCCTAGTACAAAGTCTTGTCATTCAATGTTGTGGGGATTATTTACACCTTTTCAATTCCAGATGCAAGAGAGAGAAAGGATTCCAAGAAAATTTATGGAAAAATACAAGAATGAATTGACTTTTATATGGAAGTAGTTGAAGCCAAAACTATTTGGTTCCAAAAATTCCTTATGAGGTAGATGAGTCAGAATGCATTGGTCTTGATGAGATTGTAGTGAGAAAACCTAAAGATCATGCAATTGAAAGGTTTGGTACTTATAAAGAGAAATATAATAAAGAAAACTTGGAGAAGAAGAAGGAAATTGAAGAAAAAGTTGAAAAGATGAAGGCTGATTTGGTGCGCCTGATGACCATACAGAGAAATATAAAGGCACATCTACTCCTTAGACTACTCCACAAAAATCAAGAAGGTTAGGCAAGACCTCAGTCTCCACACCACCTATTGTAACAAAGCCTTCTAGAACAAAGTCTTTAGGTGGTTCTAAGAAGAAATATATATCCAACACCTCTATGCAATAGAAGTATCCCAAGAGAAGAAGGTAAGAAAAAGAAACAAGAGAAAAGATTATTAATTGTGAAGAAGAAGAGTAAGAAGAAGAATATTAGTTGGTCTAGAAAAGAAAGTCAAAGGTATCTCAGGAAGAGACTATTACAAAAAAGGGAAAAGAGAAAGAAAAGACCCCTCAGGTTTGTGAACATAGTCCTATGAAGTTTGATGCATTATTTAGTGTTATTTCAGAGCATGGTGCACTAAGGAAACAACATTACTATATGAAGAGTTGACTCCTATTAACAAAGCTACAATTGGAAAGGTGATAGAGATGTATATGGTGACCTTTGATGTGAATCTAGGTGATATTTGTGACCAACTCTCGGCGAGTATTGCATATTCAATTAATTCCAATAGAAAAAAAGTTGTGGTGGAAGAAGAAAAGATAAGAAAACAAGCCTTAGAGAAAAATGGAGTAGCTCTTACTCCTGAAGAAAGAATAAGATTTTCTCAATTGCAAGGAAAATAATTCAAGGACCAAACATAGGGTAGATACCTTAATGGGGAATGACTCAGAAGAAATCAAGAGGATGGAGAGGCACACAAAGGAGATAACAATGTAAATCCTTGCATAAATGAAGAAAGTTGTGCATGAAAATAAGGAAACCACTCCTTCAGAGACTGAAGATCAAATGCAACAAGATACATCTCTTCCAAAAATCAATGAGCCTATCATAGAGCAACAAGAGCAACATGAGAAAGAAGATATATTGATAGAAAAAAATCCTCTAGATGTGGAGATAATTGATGAGTAGAACAATGAAGTTGAGCAAGGAGTCTTGGAAAAGACTAAAGTTCAAGAGGAATGAAATTTTCCTCCAGAAGTTGAGAAGCTTTCTAAAGAGTGCTCTGGTAGTGGAGAGAAAGAGAAGAGTGATACCCATGCAAATGAAAGTACTAAAATAGGTGGTGAATCATCTAGATCATCTGGAGATTCATTGAAAGATCTCTTGGATATGCAATTACAATTTCAACTGGTAGTGTTTGCACATCTACTATAGATTCCTATGTACATATGTGGAGTTAGTAGATGGTGTTGCAGTATAATTTTGTCTTTTTGGTAATGGATAACATAGTTAGGGCAATATATTATCATTTAAATATATTGGAAAGGGAGAGTGAAGCAAATATGTAATATAATTTTTGTACCCTTTTCCCTTGAGGTCAAAGGGGGAAAGAAGTAGAGTGGTATGTTAGAGAAGTGTGTTGCCATCAATGAAAAATGAGGAAATTGTTGGAAACATGAGCATGACGGTATATAGTGTTGTCATTAATGGAAACCCATTGTAGAAGTGATGGTTCATCTATATGTACATAGTCCAGATAAGTTTGAAGAAGACCAAATGTTTTGGTAAAAATTGCCTATCCCAGACTGGAATAGTAAGTAACAGAACAAAATTTTTGTGGTCCAAATTGCTCTGCTTTGAATAATCTTATCATGCAGTTATAAGGTAATAATGTTATGTATTAAATGTATCTATGTATAAATTTTTAGGGTTGTATGCCTTTCACAATTGAAGATATTGATGACAGAGTATCAGGCTTAGTAGAAGCAGAGTTATAGGTGCAAAGTGCATATTAGAATGATTCACATTCCACAAAAGATGATTGTTATGCTCTATAGTTTTAAGGATATCAAAAGTTTATGCACTCCAAGTTTCAAGTGATTTTATGGTCTACATGTTGAGTTATGGATGAATAGTTGGTTCATTCAGTTGTTGCTTCACTAGTTTTGTTGTGTGGTGTGAACCTAAGGATTTTAGGGTTGTACAGAGTTGAATTATGAAAGGAGTAGAATCATGGGAGTAATTATAGGTCATATTGACCTATTTTGGTGAAGAACTTGTTTTGGTTTCTTTTGCAAGGTATGTGGGTTGGAGTTTTGAGCCGATAGGTTATGGTGTTACATGTTTCATCTAATTAGGCCAACCTAATTGATGATATGTTTGTTTGTGAAGATGTATGTACATATAGAAGGTTGATTTAGTGTTTGAAGGTGTGATGTAGAGATTTTTGTTACAAGATGTGTGTGTTACATAGATGGTTGTCATTGCACCAAAATATCAACCTGTTAATGCCTCATATAATTGCTAGAGTTAATGAATCCATAGGAGGCAGTTAAGCCATGTCACGAACCCGAGTGTTGTGCTACACAACACAAGGATACCAATGGCACACAACTTGCAACAATCCCCCAACACAAGCAAGGGGTTCGAACTTGTGACCTAGGATTTGATACCAATTGTTACATAGATGATTGTTATTGCACCAAAAGATTGACCTATTAATGCCCGATACAACTACTAGAGTTAATGAATCCATAGGATAGTTAAGCCATGTCACAAACTCGATAATTGTGTTGCACAACACAAGGAGACCAAGGGTGCACACCTTGCAATAGTGTGCCCTTGGTCTATTTATGCTATACAACATAGCGCTTGGGTTTGTGACACGGATTAACTACTTCTTATGGATTCATTAACTTTGGTGGTTGTATCAAGCATTAATAGGTCTATCTTTTGGTACAACGACATTTGTTTATGCAAAAATTGGTATCAGATCCTAGGTCACAAGTTCGAACCCCTTACTTGCATTGGGGGGACTGTTGCAAGGTGTGCGCCCTTGGTCTCCTTGTTTTGTGCAGCTTAACGCTTGGGTTCGTTACATGGCTTAACTGCCTCCTATGGATTCATTAAATCTAGTAATTGTATCGAGCATTAATAGGTGACTGATATTTTGGTGCAACAAAAACTATCTGTGCAACAATTGTGTGTGAGATGTGATGTAAAGTGAAGTACGAAAGGTGATAGTGGTGAAGTATGAAGTGTGAAGTCATTTTTTTGAGCTTAATTGGAATTGTATATTTAGCATGTTGTAGATGCATTGTTAGCAGTTCAGAATTTGGTAGTGAGCCATTCTTCTATTTTGGATAGTGAGTCCTTTGGGTAGTGAGCCTTTATTTCTAGACAATGAGTCCTTAGATAGTGAGTCCTCCAATTTTTAATCCATTGTAATCAGTTATGATATATTGTGAACTAATACTCATTGTGGTTTTTCCCTTTCAAGGGTTTTCCACGCAAATCTTGTGTTCTTGTGTTGAATGTTGTGATGCATGCTTTAATTGTTCATATCCATTTTTGCAAATTAAATGAGATGTTTTGAATGCACTTTTAAGTTAATCAATTTCAAGGAATACTGATTCACCCCCTCTTAGTATTCCATGTGTTCAACAATACCACCATGGAACATCGTGATTTTGGAATTTTATGAGCTATATGAACTATTGTACTTGCAATATTAGAGTTTGAAGTTATCAACAAGGTTCAAGAAGTCCTAAAGTTGAAACACGATAGAAATTACTACTCACATACCTTGAGATTGACTATTTCAAATAATGATTATCAGCCGATTATAGTGTTAAATATATTTGGTTTGAAGTTAATAATCATGGACGACTTAATGGACGAAACCTTGAGAAGAATACAACTATATTCATGAGTCGTTATTTATGTTCTTGTTGTCATACTAAAGAGAGAGTATAAATCTACAAACTGTATAAACATTAAATTCGATAATGGAAAAGGTCAACGCCTTTATGAATCATGGACTTGGTCAACAACATCACCATGATCTGTTGTAACAATCACACAATTGTTAAATACTTTGATCAATCGATGACTTTGTCTAATCAATTGAGTATATGAGTTGATACTTAGCATAGACTAAGTTGATGC
The DNA here is from genome assembly GCA_007258455.2 of Sequoia sempervirens. Classification (NCBI taxonomy): domain Eukaryota; kingdom Viridiplantae; phylum Streptophyta; class Pinopsida; order Cupressales; family Cupressaceae; genus Sequoia; species Sequoia sempervirens. Next base: position 188,566,753 of record VDFB02000002.1, read on the forward strand.
TATTATTGGGTGGCATGTTTTTGCTATTGACTATTTCTCTTGAGAGTAAAATCATGCCACATTTGTATTATGTTTATCATAGAAGTCTTCTTATTGTTGATAGTTGAATTCTATGACATGGTGAGTTGATTTATTCTCCAATTGTTGTCAGTAAGTGGGTTGATATGTTGGTATTCAAGTTGAGTCTTTACTTACTTATTTTACACCTTTCAAAGTTGTGTTAGTGGTGTTGCTATGCATGCTTGTTTCTATCAATATCATGCCTAAACTGTAGGTAGTGTAGTTACTTGCTTGCTATATAAATAGCAGCAAGAGTTCATTGTTTGAGATGCCTTATTATCTCTCTTTTATGCATTATTACTATGCAACAATTTGCATTTTAGTGTGCTTTTCTATCTGCAATATTCTAACCAAATAGTAAGGGAGAGTCTTGAGAATTAAGAGAATTTTAGTTATATTTTGAGAAGTAATTTCCAACTTGAGAGATCAGGAGTTGTGAGACTTTGTTGGAGAGAGTTTCCATTCTAAAGGTGTTTCGACTACATCTAGTCGAATTGGGAAGCTATAAAATAGGCATGAGAATATTCTTCGTTTGATTATTCTATATTTGGAAATGCCACGTCTTGATTGATTGATCTAGTCTTATTGATACTTGCATGTAGAGAAAAGTAAAGTTTACATTGAAAAGAAAAACAAAATCTATTTACTTTTTGTGCTTTATTTGTAAGTACTCCATGATAGGAGAGACTATTTGACTAGATTATTATTAATATACTAGACATGTGTAGTCATGGGAAAATAGTGTGTTTATCATAGGTATTGTTATTATACTAGTTATGATTAAACATAGACAAGCTTAGGGTACACTCAAACTAGATAGTTATTTTTGCTAGGAAGCTAGTAGGTTACTCCTAGGAACACTATCCAATGAAGGGAGTGAACTTGTACTTTGCTTATTGAGTTGTGCTACCTTAGGTTGTGTTAAAGAGATAGGTTATCCTGGGGAGTAGATTTCCTGTGGAGAGGGATTACGTAGGCATAGATATAATGACCTCAAGTCAAAATGAGATTGCTAAAGTGTAAGTGAATGGTAGACCTTCACTCGAAGTACTGAGTGAGAATACTTTGGCCAAAGTAGTGAGAATTTCCAAGACTCTGCTATAGATAGTGAGATATTTGAGACTCCACTATCAGTTCACTGTAGCTACTTAAATGCATGAAGGGTACCTAGTGTAGGTTATAAATCCTAGTCATGTAGGGCATCGCACTAAGCTCAGAATGGTATGTTTATGGGGTTACCAAACCAATACCTTCCTCGAAGGGTAGGGCCATCTATCATTGATAGATGGGTGGGGGATTGCATGAGTCTGTGGTTGGCAGAAAAGTGCTCGAGTGATGCTTCTCCTCTTCAGTAGGTGACATAGGACCAAGGTTTTGAAATGTGGATTCCTGGACCATCTATATCTTATGTCATGAAACTCATAGGAGCTATGTATGTAGTGTTGTACTTTCTTGGAATATTGTACTTGTGAAGTATTGTAATGGAATGTAAATCCTTATTGTAAAGTTGTTATAGCATCTTGTTCATATATTTTCAATAAAGAAAGGAAATTTTTTTATTGTAATGGCTTCTTACATAGTTTTATTTACTTTCATAGTAAAATTTTTAAGAAATTTTATTTACTTTCATAGTAAAAACTTTAGGAAATTTACTTCAATGAATGTTTGGCATATTACAACAATGATAGGTGTATATCAGGTTCTTTATACCTTTTGTGTATTTTTCTCTCTACTTTGATGGCTTAATTTTCTCACATGATAAAAAAAGGTGTATGTATGCTAGGTATGAATAGGTATAATCCTATCTATTTGCATATTCAAAGTCTGTGCAATAGATGCAAAGACACCCTGGTTGTTCCTACCTTGGTGCATCATGTCTACTTGCTATATCAAAATAAGGATTTCTCTATATTATTTAGCACAACCTAAAAGAAAAGAAAAATCATCTATCCTACTTCATCACATGTCCAATAAAGTCTCATAGATTTATTGGTATCCTGATATTCTATTCTATCTCATTCTTCTATCTCTATTCATACTAAATTTTTTATCCAAGTATCATGACATACAACAAACAAATATATGCATCCCATCCTGCATCCAAAAACCATCAATATGAATATCATATCATCCATCTTTCATGAGCATCATCATATATCATGTGAAAAATACAAAAAATAAAACCATGATCATATCATCATCCACCACATGCATCCTACATCCAAATATAATTAGCATAACAACATGCATCCATCCATCCATATATCATAGCATTTCCATCATAGAATGTATCATCCAACCATAACATACACCATACATGATAAAAGCATACATAAACATACATCATAATACCATGCATAGCCACATAAAAAAGAGACAATTCATATCATATATCATAAAAAATGAAACTATCATGAGACAACATTTGGTACATTGAGTATGTGATATGATAATATACATCAAAAATACATATACAAATGAGGCTCAACAACTAATGAGTGTATAAAAATGTGTATACATCAATGATAAAAAATACATCAAAATAATATATGTACAAAGCTGAGTTATCCTCAACCTAGATGATCCTCCCTATCAGGAGAAGCCAAAGGTGGTGGACCCCTAATATTTTGATCATCATGCCTTGGTGGTTGCTACTCACCATGTCCTAGTGGAATCTATTGAGAGGGAGGTCATACTGATTCACCCTCTAATCTACTAGATCCCACTATAGTACTACTCCAAGCAAAGAACCTAGGTTGCCATCTATCTTGGGGCACTTCCACCTGATAGAGGCTCCTATAGTATGTTGCCTCTTGTATGAGAGATTGTGTCTCCTGCATATGGCGATCCATGATGATCATGCCCCATGAGAAATATAAAGTTGTATTTGCTACAAGCTCTTTGTATCCCTCTTAGCCCTGGCTATGTCTCTCTTAGTAGTGAGGTGAGCCACCTGTCCCTCTACCTATTGGCATCAGGTAATCTCTATATCCCACTCTACTTTCTAGGAGTTTCTATTAACTCTAGAATGGTCCCTCTTAGCAAGGGATTGTTCCCTCTCTAATAGTACTAATTCCAACTTGAAATTGAGATCTCCATCTCCCCTAGCCTCCTGTTGTTGATCATGTTGCTATTGATCTGGTTAACTTTTTGTTGATCCTATCGAGGTAGATCCTATCGAGGGGAATCATGTTGTGCTACCTACACTATTTTTTGCTACTCTATTGGAGCCTTCTATCTCAGTCTCCTCTCACGGCCCTACCTCCATTTTATTTTTCGAGCCCCTACGTCTCTAGGCCTACTTACACTAGGAAGGTGTGTAAATTGAAGTGGTCATCTCTAGACCCACCAAGTGTCGTACTCTTGTGTCATCCCAAGGTCATTAGGACCACTTTCCCATCCCCATGCAATGGGATCCATCTGATCAAACTCAATCAATGATGTTTGGGGCACCACCATAGGACCCCATGCAAGAATCTCCCACACTATGCAAGAAAAGGTAGCATGATCATAATTGACATAAAAAATAGTCTATCACTCGCCAAAATGTCTACTAACCTTGTCCAACAAATATCTCTTGACGAAATGATGAGTGCACATGATCAACCAATGTGTCTATTTGCAAAATTTTATGTGGAGGTGATCATCCCTCCATTCCTCACATCTAATCCATGGATATCACACAAACTCTATCATTTCATCAAATACACCCCTCCAATAGTGCATCTCTCTAGTCCTCATGTAAGTCAGCATAAAACCATATCAGTAGGAAAATGTATCCCCAACTTCTCTCTCAGACTCTCCTATTGGTTGAGTCACAACTATATGCTCCCATGCCCATACATGGAGCAAAGTACAACCTATAGATAAGCTAGTAGCACCTTTGTATAACACTTGGAGCATGTCATGATATAAGTGGGTAAGGATGTAGGGTCCCCATGCATAAGTAATCCCCTCTGTCATCATGTCATCGATCATCAATTCCCATCTGATAGGAAACTATCAGGATTGTCTATTAGGCATCAAAGGCCCCATGATTAGCCAAGCTAGTATCAAAGTGATATCATCAACCTCACCAACATATGGATGTAAGTCAATATTCCCATCTACCACCTCTATCCCATCCTCATCAAGGAGTCTTGCCATGGTCGCTTCTCCCCAATCCATATCATAGACAACATGAACACCCTGAATAGGCAATCTAAGGATGCACCATACATCCTCTAGAGTGACAATGCACTTTCCTATAGGTAAGTAGAATATGGATGTTTCAAACCTCCACCACTCAATGAGCATAATTATCATAGATCTATGTGCCCAAATATTAGGCATGTATATATATATAATGTGATATAGATTGATTGAAGCTAGAAACTCAATCTCAACCTTTCCAATAGTAGCTATTTGATCCAAAATCCTAGGCCTACGCTACTAGGAGTAGATGGTACAAAGCATCATCTGCAAGCATAATAACCATGACGTCAAATTATCAAATTTATTATTAAAAGCTTAAGTCTGCTAATCAAAAGAACAAACACGTTGTTATGCACAAATATAATAAAGTGTAACAGTCAAACATAAGCTTATTTTAAAATGTGGTAAACACTTAAATAAAAATGAAAACGTGTTTTCAAATGTGTCGCTCTATCTACACTAGTTTATCCCAAACATGATATCCTATCACAAGCATGCCACATTGTCACAAACGTAACAATTTGCAAATGTAAACACAACATGCCAATGTTTAGATACACTGATCTATAGATTGGTTATAAATTAAACAGCCTAAAACTATGTGCAAGTAAAAATTAAAGTGGTATGTACAACCAGGTCCACTCCTGTTGGCCTTTGGAATTGTCATACCAGGTTTGCATGATGTGGGGCTTGAGGAATCCATGCCATTGTGAAAGGTGTTTGAAAGGAGTGGATGTCTGGAGCTCTAAAATATCACAAATGGAAGAGTGTAAATGAGGATATGTTGAGCCCAAAATCCTATATATGGTCCCCAAACCCTAGGGTTTTACCCTTGATGGACCTCCTGGCCTATTTTTTCAACCTTCGTCATTGATCCTAACCACTTTATCAGCGTCCTAAGACCTATTTTTCATCCTTTTCTCAAAAAAACTACTCACGTAACCTTGTTGTGGTCTCAACCCAAAAATTATTTTTTCCAATTGATCTCTTGAGGGGACATCACACCTTCATTCCTTCGTCCGTTGGGGCATAGTGGGGCATTAAGTAAAATACATTTTTTTTTGTTTTTTGAGCAGCATCAGGTCTTTGAAACAATGCAATAGGTACCTCGCTTCAAAGAGGGGAAAAATGTAGACACCTAAAAATGTCCTGAACATATCTCATATCCTGATATTGCCTATTAACATCATTTTCCTCCTTTTCACCTAATTCTTCTATTTAATTGAATAAATTCCAATTATTTTATTAAACTCATCTTTTTCCTCTATTAATTGAATAATTGATATTATTTGGTTAATTCATCCTTTTTTATCATTTCTAATTAATTTCCCTTTTAATTGGACAATTTTGAATTATTTAATTAAATTCAATATTTCTCCCTTCCACCTTGATTAAATAATTTTCATTATTTAATTAAATATAATTTTCCTCTATATCACATGATTAAATAATTTTCACATATATTTAATTTCATAATTTCTTCCAAATTGCACAAAGAATATTCCCTTTTCAATATATCTTTCCCTCCAAAAGGAATATTCCCAAATTCAAATTCAAATTCAAATTTGAATAGATATTTTCCCTCCAAAATATCTTTAACCTCTTTTCCATGAAAATAGGGATCTTTTGGTCTCTCATTCAATTTCATCCATTGATCTTCATCCATCCCCTTAATCTCCTCTCATTTGTCGATCTTGATCTTCAATCCTAACCATTGATTTGATATTTCTAATTCTATAAAACAACTCAATTTTTCCTTTAATATTCATTCACAATCTTCATGAGCTTGAGAAATTCATTTTTTTGAGCCAATTGTGAGTCATAATCATAATTTTGAGCTTTGCAATCATGTGAAAGTGCTCAATAGAGCCATCCACATTCACTTGGAGCACAATCCCACAATAAGATTAAAGGTTTGCACATTGTTTTGATTCAATTTGCTTTGAATTGAATGTTTATGCTTTTGATTGAATCTTTTTGATGTTTTCTAACCCAATTTCATTGAGTATGGGCTAATGTGATCATTTCTTGATTGGTTTTTTTTTTTTATTGCATTGATTGCTTTATTTCTAACTTCTACAACTAACCCATATTTTCCCATATGACACTAATATACCTAAAAGAGGGATCAAAATTGAATAACAAAGTTGTATTTTCAAGATTGGACAATTGAATAGAAATGAATCAATGATAGAATAATATTTTAAAAATACCTAGGGAATTGATCAAGTAGTAGGTTTTCAACAGCCTCTAGTAGGTCTCCTAGTGAAATAGAAGAGTTTGATAAATTTATCTCACATGATGATAAAACTATAAAAAATATTAAATCCCACAATAATTCAAAAAGAAAAAAGGATATTTCCCCTTTTCCTACCACTTTAATTACAAAATTTGAGGTTGATGAAATCATAAATGATTTGAGAAACAAGGCATATGAAAGGATTTTATTTAATGTTTAGTTCATAAGGACAAGGGAATTATGACATTTTATCCTCAAACTTAAGATATTTACTTAGAAGAAAAAATTATCTATCAAGTAGGATTTTTTCCAAGATTTAGTTCATGACTCTAATTTAGAGAAATTACCTTGATTTTTTAGGTAGATATCAATAGTATCACACATAAAAAGGGAGATTAGTTAGGGAGAGTGGGTGATTATCATTACCAGGATGGGACATAGTCTCAACCTTGGATTTTGACACATCATAAAGAAATAATGAGGGATGGGATTCTTTTTAGAATATAGAGAAAGTAAGAAAAAATTTCTTTGGTTTTGAATATTTTCTAAATTAAAAAACCCTAGCACTTTGGGATGTTTCTCCTAACAATGACAAGCCCCACATATTTAATAATCCTTAAGGGTTAGTTAGAAATTTGATAGTTAAGACAGTATCTAATACCCATACTCTTGAAGCTACTTCACTAGTATTTCCTATTTAACAATCTAGTGAATATTTTACACACACAAATTAGAAATATTATGATGCACTAATATAATATATTATCACACTCAATAAAAAAGTCAATGCAAGAAGGTACTCCCTCTTGCCTAAACACATCCACTTCCACACACAAATCACATAGGAAACTCTCTACCCACAAAATTAAACATCATTCAAACAAATATAGCATTAAGATTCGTATTTTATTCAACTAAATTCATTACATCAACAAACTAAAACAAAATCACCATCAAAATTCAAGTTGTGTTTACAACCTTCCTTTGTTCTTTCACTAGTTGCACATTATTCCTTATATCAGAGGGACCGACAAGACCTTTCTTTCAAACTTTCAATAATTAAATAAAAATCAAACACAAATCTTGAATTGCAAGAATTTCAAGAAAACTAGTCTTCAAATTTCATTACAAAATTCTCCAAATATTAAAAATTACAAAGAAATTTGGAACTAAAAAGCTATGCAATTTGATGGCTAATGCAAAACTCAACAAATCTAATTTATATCAGGTTTAAAACAACAAGCTACAACAAGTAAATCCAATCACAACATCACTGGTCTTCTCCACAACAATCTTTCTTGCAAAACTTCACTTTGTTGAAGACCCCTCTCCAATTCTTCATTCCACCTACATAACACTTCCAGATGCAGAAATACCTCTGGAATTCACAAACCATGGATGGGAGACCACTCCCAAAAGTACCACACCCAACCTTCCAGCGTCCAAATTCACCAAGAATAATTACCAATGACTCCTCAATTCCAAGCTTGGAAGAAAAGAATCAAACAAGGAAATAAATAATTTAATTTTTGAAGCTTTCTCTCTAACTTCCAATTCCAATGCCCAAGAAAGCATTTGCTATAATGTGCTTTGAAAAGGAAAAAAAATTAAATAATAATTTGCATAACCAACTTTCCAACAAGCTATAACCAATTTATTTATTAAATGTTGGCTTGCATTTTTAATTTATTCACCAACAACATGAAAAAGCAAACAAAAGGAAACATTAAATAAAATAATTTTTTTGGTTGATGTTGGATAGCTTGTTTTCCTAAGGATGCTCCTGCATTAGACACACCAGGTATGAAATTTTTGAGCATAGGCTCACAAGGTGGAGTTGAGTAGTCGAACTACTCTTCCAGGTTGAATGCAACCTGCAGTGAACTCCATCGTTGGGATAAGTGCAGAAGATTAATTATTTTTCCTCCTCTTCCAACACCATGTTGGAACAATTGTCATCTTCCTCCCACAACTCCATTCACCAAAATTATCTCCTTTTATGGATTCACATCCACCATGTGTCATCCTCCTCCACCAAACTCTCATTTCACTCATATCACAGTCTGATGTATACAAACCTTCATCAAATACCATATGGAAATTGAATATTTCCATAGGTTCTTCACATTCTCCAACCTTGACTACCTCAAATGGAAGTACTAAAGCATCATTACAAAATGCAACAAGATTTACCTCTTTAGTCATATTGTAAATTCACCATCAGTTGCATTAATAACTTCTACTTTCTTCGTTGTGATGCTTCCCACTTTCAATTGCTGTGATCTTTTCCAACTATTCACTCTCCACCACCAAAATTTGTGATAACAAACCATCTTCTTCCTCATCCTTCACTACAAACTTTTCACATTCCATCGTTGCATCTTCATTTTTATCCTCTTCAACTACCTCTACTATAGGCTCTTCACTATTCACTCCATCATCATCTTCCTTAGTCATGTATTTTTGTTCACTTAATTATGCCTCTGATTTTTCCAGCTTATCCAATCACTTTTGTATATTTTCGATCATCCCCCATGTCTTATTTTCTTCATACCATCTCCACACTTCCCAAATGACAAGATTCTTCCTTATGACTATACCCATATCAACTACTGCAATAATCTACAATTCTGACCTCATGATATACAATTTGTCATCACACTCTCAATCTACAAAAAATATTCTTTATTGGATCCTTAGTTCTCAATTTCTTAGGGCTTATCTACTTGCAACAATCCTCACGATCTCTCCACAACCGCTTCACTCTTGTGCAGGTCTTGGTGGATCCTCTCCACTCTCAAGATCCCCTGCTTTGATACCAAATGATGCAAGCATGGACTCCCTCTTTCCCAAACACATCCCCTTCAACACACAAATCACACAGGAAACTCTCTTCCCACAAAATTAAACATCATCCAAAAAAATATTACAATAAGATTCCTATTTTATTCAACTGAATTCATTGCATCAACAAGTTGAAACAAAATCACCATCACAATTCAAGTTGTATATACAACCTTCCTCTATTCTATCACCGGCTACACATTATTCCTTATTTCAAAGGAACCAAAATTCCTTTCTATCAAACTTTCAATAATTAAATAAAATTCAAACACAAAGCTTGAACTACAAGAATTTCAAGAAAACTAGTCTTTAAATTTCATTACAAAATTCTCCAACTATTGAAAATTACAAAGAAGTTTGGAACTACAAAGCTATGTAGCCTGATGGTTGATGCAAAACTCAACAAATCTAATTTATATTAGGTTTAAAACAACAAGCTACAACAAATAAATCCAATCACAACATCACTGGTCTTCTCCACAACAATCTTGCTTGTAAAACTCCACTCTGTCGAAGACCCCTCTCCAATTCTTCATTCCACCTACATAAACACTTCTAGTTGTAGCAATAACTCTAGAATTCACAAAACATAGATGGGAGACCACTCCCAAAAATCCCACACCCAACCTTCTAGCTTCCAAATTCACCAAGAACAATTACCAATGTCTCCTCAATTCCAGGCTTGGACGAAAAGAATTAAACAAGGAAATAAATAATTTAATTTTTTATGCTTTCTCTCCAACTTCTAATTCCAGTGCCCAAGAAATAATTTGCTGGAATGTGCTTTGAAAAGGAAAAAAAAATCAAATAATAATTTGCATAACCAACTTTCCAACAAGCTATAACCAAATTATTTATTAAATGTTACCTTGCATTTTTAATTTATTCACTAACAACATGAAAAAGAAAACAAAAGGAAAAATTAAATAAAATCATTTTTTTGGTTGATGTTGGATAGCTTGTTTGCTCAGGATGCTCTGCATCAAAAATTTGATAAGAGAAAGTCATGTCTAAGCATTATTTAGCCTTTTTATTTAAAAAGTTGTTCCATTTTCAAGCACACCTCAGGAGGGTCCTTCATCATAGGGAGACACATATATTAATGAGTGGGAGAAAAAGAAAAAAATAAGTTTCCATAAATAATGGGAGGCTAAGGAGATTGCTAAAGGCATCAATAATTGATGAGTCGTGCTTCATCACATGCATAAGTTATAAAATATGCCACAAACACATCCATAGATTCATCATTAGAGGTTTATGAATCTAAATTCATTTCCAAAGGCTACCTATACTACCACATCATTTATTTTTCTCACTAGATAAAGTTCCTTGCCAAACTTGGGATGTACGAAACTTTAGATAAAATTTTCAATCTTCCACCTAAAAACACAAGAATAACTTTTCCTTGGCCAACAATTTTGAGATATATTTTTTCTCAAGAATAATTCACCTCCATTATACTTATTATACACACTAAACCTCTCCCTTTGAAGATTCCTATGAAAATAAGTTCCATATAATTAATAAATCATGCTTGATCACATGAGTTAGTTAACAAAATGACACAAACACATTCTTAGATTAATCATTAGAGGTTTTTATATTCAATTCATCATTACGCCCTCTTTTTTCATTCTTATCTTTATATTTATTCTAAATATGACCAATTTTCCATAAATTAGGTAACACTTAACAATAGATTTTCCAAGAGATTTAGATACTCATTTTAAATTGGATAGTCTCTTATCTCCTTTATTTTTCTTTTCTATTTATATAAACCCATATTTGGTGACCAAATAATCCTCAATAGAATCAATTTTTTTTAATTCTCATTTACTCTAATAAGTAAGAAACAACCACCTCATCAATTTCCACCTTTGAAGTGGCTAAATTGATTACAATAATCTTGTTATACCAGAAATTAGATAATGAACACAACATAGTAATGCATTGGTCTTCTTCATCCATATTCATGTATATCTTTAAAAAAGCTAACTAATAACTCTATTGAAACAATTCAAATGTTTAGATACAAAATTATCTTCTGTCATTCTCAAAGAGTACACTTTTTTTGGAGAAAAAATTACTAACCAAATAATTTTTATCATAAAAAGTTCTAAACTTCATTTTAAGTTTATTGGTACTATCTTCACTTGAAACATTTAGAAAAACTAAATTTTCTACATAGATTTGAACTAGATTCCTTTCCTTCCTATCAAAATTTACCTAGTCCTATATAGACACACTACATTCTTTAAAAATTACAACCCAAAGATTTTAATCAATTAATACATCTCCCGTATTGTACTTCTAGAGCTAAAAAAAAATTCCCATTAAATTTTAATCCCCATCCCCCACACTTGATTTTCATTTAATATAGAGTACACTTTTATACTAATCTCTCACTACAAGTTAATTTTATTACCTAAATAAAGAATTGCATTTTTCATAGGTTAAGCTTAACCAATGCCTAATACCAAATAGAATGAATTTTGGGATTTCATCATTTAAAAGTAGATATTAAATAAAAAATCTCACAACCAAAATAATATTCATAATCAATGGAAACATAAATTTATAATCCAAGTGACAATTAATCCTAATAAATATTAGCAATGAATAAAAAGCATAAAAATAAAAACATAACTTATAAACTTGTACAAAAACTCTTTTGGGTAATGAAATTTATCCTCACATTAATTTCACTCACTATATTAACTCAAAATATAAATCTTTAAGCTGTTGGATGGGTTACTTTTTTCTTCTTGTATCAAGTATCAGGTGCCTATTATGCCAATGGATGTAATGCCTTTCCTTTCTATTGTCACTAGTTTCTGCCATGTTTTATAGTTGGCTTCTTTTGAGGTGGAGTATGCTTCTACTGAGTGGGAGTCCTCTCCTTTTCAGGTGGAGATGGAGGACATATCTTTCCTCTCTTATGATTTCTTATTGAGGTGGAGCTTGTGTGTACAGGAGAGGGGTGGATTTGGTTTGGATGGATTTCATTTTATCCACTCCTATAGAGGGGAGCTCTCTCCTTTTGAGGTGGAGCTTGAGTTGGTATACTAGGTGGGATGTGTTGCAAGTATGAGCAAGTTTGGTGTTGTCATTAATGTTGTCATTGATGTCAACATAGTTTAGTATGTTGCAAATTGCACATGTATAGTTGAGATTCTTTTGAGATTTTGTGAGTACATAGAGCTATCTTTATGATGTTGCAGATGTGTTGAATTGATGAGTTTCCAAGTTCTGGCAGTGTTGGTTTTCTGTGGATTGGGAAAAATGTTTCTGCTCCGCAGTCCTCTACTTTTTTATTTCAGATCTTGCAGATTTGGAATGTGTCTTATATTGGTGTTCTTTTGGTTTTGGCAAAGATGCATGTGGTTTGTGATCTGGAAGTCATGTTTCTGAGTTTCTATATGTGTTTGCACAGTCTAGATGGACTGATGGAAGGAGTTCGGTGTTCGAAGATCATTTCACTTGTTGCGGATGTATCTAAAGGAACCTAAGATGTGTTTTCATGCATAATGAAGTTTTTGTGTTGTCCTCATGTTATCTTCTTGTTGGGAAGCATGTACATCAATGTTCATTTGTGTTTTCATTAGGTTTGGCCGACCTAGTGTTTACACTTCATTTGAAGAATTAAAATTAATTAAGGAAGCGTGTGGTTGATTTGAGACATTATTTTTGTTCTTGGATAAATATTTTTTTTGGTCCACTCTCATTCCTTTCCACTGTGGGAATGTTAAGTTGCTGACCTAATTTGAATTTATGAAATGAGGAGTATGTGGCTGACCTTGAAGAAAGTTTATAAGGTTGAAGATGGTATAAATGCAAGTTGAATTGCGAAGAATTTAATGTGAATGAAAAATGACGAAGTAAGCCACAAATAAAAAAGAGCATAAGTGTGTGAAAGTGAGTTGAGGCAGCAGTACTTCATTGTGTTAGATTCCTGAAGGCAGTGAACTGAAGGTTTCTACAATCTTTTAATCAAGGTTATGGAAGTGTGTTAATTGTTGTGGTGGATCCTTTGTTCTCTTTTGTATCAGTAGGCAGTGAGCCTCCTTGTTGGATAGTGAGTCCTTTCTGTAGGCAGTGAGCCTTTGTATTTGGACAATGATTCCTATTCTGGGTAGTGAGCCCTTGGCAGTGAGCCTCTGTATTCAGTTTTGCTATCTCTTTATATTGTGAGTTAATCCTCACCGTGGTTTTCCCCTCATTGGGTTTTCCATGTAAAAATTTGGTGTTCATGTGTTGATTTTACTTTATGTTATTTGTGTTTCATGTTCATACTTAATAACAGAATAGTGTGGTTGTGGAATTGATAAATGTTGAAGTTTGAAGTTTGAATTTTTGTGACAACTGATTCACCCCCCCTCTCAGTTGTCCTGCGCCTTTTAACAATTGGTATCATAGCTTTGGTTCCTTGGTATAGAGCTTAACCACTTAAGGAAGATCCGATGGCACATAGGTTGGTGATCCCTATGTTTGATGGATCTAATTACAGTGATTGGAAAGTGCAGACGAGAGGATATATTATTTCTCTTGGTTACAAAACCTAGAACGCTATTCAAATGAAGTATGTTGCTCTGGCGAGTGGTCCTACTACTACATATGAGGTTTCTACTTATGAGGAGAATGAGAAAGTGAGGTATGCCATTTATAGTTCTTTATCTAAAATTGAGCGAACTAAGGTTCTTTCTTTAGACACTGCTTATGAAGTTTGGAAGAAGTTGGAAGAACTGTATGAAGGAAATGAAAGAGTAAAGTTGACAAAGAAGCTAGTGGAAATGCGCAAATATGAGTCTGAAAATGGAAGAAGTTGAAGAGTTCACAAGCTATTTCCAAAGGGTTGAGATGACAACAAATGAAGTTAAGAATCAAGGGGGGAAACTGACCGATGAAGATATAATTGAGAAGATCTTGATCACCCTACCAGATTTCTACAGTGATAAGATCTCAATTATTGAAGAAATGAATGATCCTAAGAAGTATACTAAAGAACAGTTATTTGGCACCTTGCAAGCATTTGAGATGAGAAATTTAAGGAAAGAAGAAAAGATAGAAACAAAATTTAAGGAAATGAAGATTGAAGATGATCTAGAGAGTGATGGTTCTGATGATTTGGAAACAAATTTCACCAGAAAATTGAAGAAAGGTACTGCAAAGTATAAAGAATGCTTTGGAGAACAAAAAGAATAAGATGGAAGGTACTTTTGTTACCACCTTTCATGCAAGATAGGATGAAGACTACTGGGTGATTGACAGTGGATGTTCTAATCACATGACCAGAGATAAGATTAAGTTCACTAAACTTGAAAAGTATAATGGTGGTTTGATCATGATTCAGGAGCTAAGATTTGTGGGAAAGGTACAATTAGTTTTGATAGAGTACACAACACTAAGGATGTATATTATGTAAAGGGTTTGAGGCATAACCTTTTTAGTTTTGGATAGATGTGTAGCATTGGTTTAAACTTGTGTTTCAGAATAATACCTATGAAATCAGAAAAGGATCCGGATATATGGTAGCTGCTAGAAGGACAACTCATGGAAACATCTATCAACTTAAGGGAGTTGATGGTCAATGCCTTGTATCTCAAGTTAGTGAAAGTTGGTTATGGCACCAAATAATAGGACATGTAAACTTTGATAATCTGGTCAGAATTAGTTCAAGAGATGTTGTCTGAGGTCTGCCTAGAATCACAAAGCCTACTAATACTATTTGTAGAAGTTGTCAGTTGGGGAAACAAACAAGATGCAACTTTAAGGGAAAAGAACAATCTACTACTAGAATGCTAGAATTAGTTCATATTGACCTCTGTGGTTTGACTAGAACAAGAAGCCTAAATGGTGACAAGTATTTCATGCTCCTTATTGATGATTATTCTCGAATGACATGGGTTGCTTTTCTTAGAGAGAAGACTCAGGCTCTGGATAGGTTTAAAGTGTTCAAAGAAAGAGTAGAAAATGAAGTAAATTTGAAAATTAAATGTTTGGGATTTGATAGAGGTGGTGAATTCACTTCTAGTGAGCTTAATACATTTTGTGAACAAGATGGCATAAAAATATAATTTTCTGCTCTGAGACCCCCCTCAGCAGAATTGGGTAGTTGAGAGAAAAAATTGGACAATACAGGAAGCCGCAAGAACCATGATCAAAGAATCAAATGTACCGGATGTATACTGGAGAGAGGCAATACACACTATTGTTTATGTTCTTAATAGAGTTCATATTAGAGGAAACAACACAAAGACTCCTTTTGAGCTATAGACTGGTAAGACTCCTACTATGAAGTACTTTAAGGTATTTGGAAGCAGATGTTACATTAAAAGAGATGATGAAAATCTTGGGAAGTTTGATGCTAGATGTGATGAAGGAATTTTTCTTGGGTACTCTACTACTAGAAAAGCATATAGATGCTTCAATAAAAGATTGAGGAAGATTGTTGAGAGTGCTAAAGTGAAATTTGATGAAGAGATGCACAAACCTATTGAGATAAGCGAAGTTGAACCTGATGATCCTATCTATGGACAAGTACTTGAAGAGAATAAGGAGAAGGAAGATGAAGAATAAGAATAAATTAAAGAAGAAGAAGAAAATGAACCAGAACCTGATGTTAAGACTCCTAAGTATGTGCAAAAGAATCATCTAGAGGAACAAATAATTGGAGATAAGAGTGAAGGTGTGAAGACAAGAAGTAAAGTAGCAACTGAGGTAAATCTGTGTTTACTTTCTAAAATTGAACCTAAGTTTGTGAGTGAAGTATGTGAAGATGAGAGTTGGATGAAAGCTATGAAAGAAGAGTTGCAGCAAATAGAAAAGAAGCAGACATGGGAATTAGTTCCTAGACCTATGAATAAGAATGTAATTGGTTCAAAATGGGTGTTCTAGAATAAGTTGAATGAAAACGGTGAAGTTATAAGAAATAATGCAAGACTAGTATGCAAGGGATACTCACAAGTTGAAGGCATAGAATTTGAAGAAACATGTGCCCCTATGGCTAGAATGGAAGCTATTAGAATTTTTTTGGCATTTTTTTCCCACAAGGATTTCAAAGTATATCAGATGGATGTCAAGTCAGCATTTCTGAATGGTGAATTGGAGGAAGAAGTATACATGGGACAACCTAAAGGATTTCAATTATTCGATGGACCAGATATGGTTTGTAAGTTGAAGAAGGCATTGTATGGACTGAAGCATGCTCCTAGAGCTTGGTATGCAAGATTGGATAGATACTTGACAAAGCAAGGATTCAACAAAGGCTTTGTTGACAACAATCTTTACTTCAAAGTCGAAGGTAACAAAATATTGATAGTAGTTATATATGTTGATGATATCATCTTTGGTGGTAATGAAGGAATG
This sequence comes from Sequoia sempervirens, assembly GCA_007258455.2. Taxonomy (NCBI): domain Eukaryota; kingdom Viridiplantae; phylum Streptophyta; class Pinopsida; order Cupressales; family Cupressaceae; genus Sequoia; species Sequoia sempervirens. Next base: position 188,583,455 of record VDFB02000002.1, read on the forward strand.
TGCAAGAGATTTATAGAAGAAATGCAAAAAGAATTTAAAATTTCCATGATTGGTGAGTTGAATATTTTCTTGGTCTTCAAGTAAATCAAATTGATAAAGGGATATTCATTTCACAATCTAAGTATCTAAAAGAGTTGTTGAAGAAGTTTGGAATGGATGACTCCAAACTGGTTAGTACTCCTATGGTAATTGGATGTAAGCGAAGTAAATATGATGAATCTGCTACAACTGATCAGAGCAAATACAAGTCTATGATTGGTGGGTTGTTGTATCTTACTGCTACAAGACCGAATACTATGCATGTAGTATGTTTAGTTTCCAAATTTCAAGTAGATCCTAAAGAGGCACATGTTATAGTTGTAAAGATGATATTTATCTATCTTAAAGGTACACCAGATTATGGCTTATGGTATCTTAAGGGTGTTGATTTCACCTTGAGTGCTTATACCAATGCAGATTGGGCTAGTTGTGTGGATGATCGAAAGAGTACCAGTGGGGGTGCCTTCTTTCTTGGCGGAAGATTGGTTTCTTGGTTGAGTAAGAAACAAGACTCAGTTTCTTTATCCACTACAAAGGTAGAATATATTGCTGCACCATCCTGTTGCACATAGGTTTTATGGATGAAGCAAACTTTGGAAGACATTGGAGTGATATGTGATGAGCCTATTCCTATTTTTTGTGATAACAAAAGTTCTATAAAAATTTCAAAGAATCCAGTTATGCATTCAAGAACAAAACACATATCTATCAGATATCATTTCTTGAGAGAAAAAGTGTTGAAGAATGAAGTCAAGCTGGAGTATGTGACAACAAAGGAACAAATTGTAGATATATTTACTAAGGATCTTCTGAAGGATACTTTTGAGTATCTTAGGGAGAGGTTGGGGGTCATTGGCCCTCCGAACTAGGTGCACATAAAGGTGCATCAGTCCAGTGAATTCACAGATTCTTCATTTATCTGGACCGATGAATGGGTCTACTCCATAGGGGGAGTAGAAAAGGTTTTCATTGTTGCAGTATGAATGGGTGTACTCCTAAGGGGGAGTAATCAGAGTTCTTGATCTTTTCCATTAATGTCAAAGGGGGAGAGAAAGTCATGTGAAAAATAGTAGCACAGGAAGAGAAGGTGTTCTCCCAGAATATTGTGTAGGATGTTGACTTTGATGATTTTTCACATCATGTGTTGCCATCAATGACAAAGGGGGAGATTGTTGCAAGTATAAGAAAGTTTGGTGGTGTTGTCATTGATGTCAATATAGTTCAGTATGTTGCAGATTGTACATGTATATTTGAGATGCTTTTGAGCTATGAGTACATGGAGTTGTCTTTATGATGTTGCAAATCTGGTGAATTGATGAGTTTCCAAATGTTTTTGATAAAATTAATAAAGAGAGAATTCAGAGTGATGAATGTGTTCAAAATGTGCTCTGGTATGTGCTCCACATTTCTCCTGTGTTGATCCTATGCTTGTGAAGATCTTAAGGTTTTCTAATTGTGATCTAGTGGTGATATCTCCTAAGTTGAAGCTTCTGGTTTGATGGGATGTGAAAGTTACGTTCACCGGTGTGTGAATTGTTCTGGCAGTGTTGGTCTTCTATGGACTAGGAGAAATGTTTCTGCTCCACATTCCTCTGCTTTTCTTTTTTAGATCTTGCAGATCTGTAATGTGTCTTATATTGGTGTTCTTTTGGTTTTGGAAAAGATGCATGTGGTTTGGTGATCCAGAAGTCATGTTTTTGAGTTGTTGTATGTGTTTGCACAGTCTGGATGGACTAGTGGAAGGAGTTCAATGTTTGAAGATCATTTCACTTGCTGCAGATGTATCTGAAGGAACCTGAGATGTGTTCTCATGCATAATGAAGTATTTTTCATTGTTTGCATGTTATCTTCTTGTTGGGAAGCATGCACATCAATGTTCATTTGTGTTTTCATTAGGTTTGGTCGACCTAGTGTTTACACTTCATTTGAAGAATTAAAATTAATTAAGGAAGTGTGTGGTTGATTCAAGACATTATTTTTGTTCTTGGATAAATGTTTTTTTGGTCCACTCTCATTCCTTTCCACCGTAGGAATGTTGAGTTTCTGACCTAATCTGAATTTATGAAATGAGTAGTATGTGGCCGACCTTGAAGAAAGTTTCTAAGGTTGAAGATGGTATAAATGCAAGTTGAATTGTGAAGAATTGAATGTGGATGAAAAGTGACGAAGTAAGCCACAAATAAAAAAGAGCAGAAGTATGTGAAAGTGAGTTGAGGCAGCAGTACCTCATTGTGTTAGATTCCTGAAGGCAGTGAGTTGAAGGTTTCTACAATCTTTTAATCAAGGCTGCAGTTGTGTGCTAATTGTTGTGGTGGATCCTTTGTTCTCTTTTGTATCAGTGTGTAGTGAGCCTCCCTGTTGGAAAGTGAGTCCTTTTTGTAGGAAATGAGCCTTTGTATTTGGATAGTGAGTCCTATTCTAGGTAGTGAGCCCTTGGCAGTGATCCTTTGTATTCAGTTTTACTATCTCTTTATATTGTGAGTTAATCCTCACCGTGGTTTTTTCCTCATTGGATTTTCCACATAAAAATCTAGTGTTCATGTGTTGATTTTACTTTATATTATTTGTGTTTCATGTTCATACTTAATAACATAATAGTGTGGTTGTGGAATTGATAAGTGTTGAAGTTTTAAGTTTGAATTTTTGTGACAACTGATTCACCCCCCCATCTTAGTTGTCCTGCATCTTTTAATAGGATGGTGCTTGAAGATGGTTGATGCTTCTCATTGTTCAACTTTGTTCTCCTCAGTTTTTCCTTGTTGCTCTCTTATTGAGGTAGGGAGTTTGGTGAATTTGACTGTTCTTGAAGGGAGCTTTGGTTGCCTTGTTTGTTTTGGCTCTATGTTGAGCGGATGGTCTATTGTGGTTCGGCTACTACAGGTTGTGTGTCTTGAGAAGGCTTCCTAGTCTAACTGGTGTTGTTAGAGGATTTCTTTCTCCCTCTGCTCAACTTTGTAATATTTTAAATGTTACTTTGGCTTTGACTTAGGACTATTGTTGGTTCTGAGTGTTTTGTCACTCCCAGTTATCTAGTAACCAGGTGTTGTTTGTTTTTTTGTTGTGTTCTGCGGTGTTTCCGTTGGTGTTATTTCTTTGTTTCATTGACAAATTTTGATACTTTGGAGTTTGGAAGTGTCCTTTTCTTAACTTTGTACAAGGTTCTTGGTCCTTTGAAAACCCTGCTTACCTTATAAAAAACATATAAATCTTAAATATAGTGATATTTTTTATGAACCTCTAATATTCTATGCCAAGATTTTGAAGGAGTTCAAGAAATATTTTATGAGCATCTACCTACAAAAAATATTCTTGATTCCTTTTCCAATGCCAACACTCAATATATAGAAGAGATCTAAGTCCAAGCATCCACTCGTCAACTCCTAAGGTAGGAGATCAAATAATGGTTCTTCTCCTTAAAAAACCATTTTAGGTTATATGTTACTCCTTTTTCATCATAGATTATCTTGCATTTCTAATTTTTCATCATAGATTATCTTGCATTTCTACTTTTTCATCATGCTCTTCCAAAGTAACTTACATACCTTAATCAATATTCCATGTAGTTGATCTATGTGAATTCAGAATTTCATGGAATCCTCCAAGAGTGACCCTCCATTTAATGAGAGGAAAAAAATACAACACAATACAAATATTAAAATGTTGCATGATATGCAATGTGTTCAATGCATCTAACCAAATATCCTAACATGATTATGCAGACTAGACTTGGAACTTATTACTATTTTTTATGATATTGGACAAGAGAAAGGTGCCTTTATAAGGAGAATTAATCACCACCATAATACTATGTTATCTGTAAGATAGAAAAAGAGGAGACAATTTCTACATGGTATCTTATCTCATGGACAAGGTTTGTGCTTCCATACAATTTACTCCCTAGGTTTCCCAATGGATGCTTTTTACTAAGGTACTAGTTTTATGTTCTCTTTAATTTTTGCATGTCCCTCAATTTACTAATGCCTTAGGATGTATCTAAAATGAGTGGTACAATATTGTCCTTTTTATTCTCATGTTAATATAAGACCCTATATTTGTAAGGACGTGGTAAAATATTTGAGATATTGTGTTAGGAGGTAGTTGTGTGATAATCACACTATCATTAGAGTCATTAGTGTTGTTATCCTAACTCACTTTTGGTCAAACTTTATGAAAGCCTCATTGATTTTAATAGAATTTGCATGCAAAACCCTAGAGGGATTTAGCAATATATAATGGTTTGTTCTCATCCCTACCTTGTAAATTGGATAAGTCAAGGATGTCATATTATGTGAAAGCTAGTCCCCTTTGATCTCTCATTTGAGATAGAATTTTTTAAAATATCCTTACTTCAATTATAATCTAGAAGGTAAAATAGAAACACATCTTTCTTTCAATAGACAAATAAGCATCCTTGAGAATACAAGAATAAAGAAAGTAAGGAGGGGATGATTTTTATCTTTATAAAAGTAGTGATAAATGGGTAGTTGATAAAAGGGTAATAGTGTAGAACTAGGAACTAATACCTTAGGAATATAGTTCTCTACGGAGAATGGGTCAATTTTTACTTATACATAGACACTAGAACCCACCTCCCCTGTCCAAGGTAATCACTTCAAATTTAACAAGTGTAAGACCATCTTCTTCAAGTTGTCAATGATCATACTCATCAAATCATATAATATTTGGACTACTAACAATGACCATTATATTTTTGGCTATGTACTCAAGAGGAAAAAATATATCTTAAAGTCTTCTATTTTAGAATAGAATATCCTAGATGCCATCCTAGCTAATTATAGTGCATGCAACTATAAGTGATGTGGAAACCTGAGTGTAGAAGAAGAAGATGCAATGCAAGAGAAAGAGAACTGAAAACCCTCATCTAAAAGTGTTCAAGCCTAATCTCAAGGCCTTGGAGCTAAATATATTTAGAGTATTTAGCTTTAGAGATTCTTGTCATAGTGAAAACTCACAATAAAAAGGATTTGACTTTAGTCACCTCAACACTATTGATATTAAAGAAACTCTTATGACAATTCCTATAGTAGTATATTTGCATTCTCTAAGATCCCTATCTTTATCAAAAATATGTTACCCATTTCAATTCTCAAACACAAGTTTTTTGTGAATTGAATGATGCATTAATTGCACTCATATTTGGTTTTATTCTTTAACAAAATGAAAAAAGAATCTAAAAATCCTAAACATATAAATGCGATTGATAATCCATTGAAAAAATTAAAGTATAATAAGAAAATTAAAAGCATTAATTTAAAAATACTAGAAAAATAAAAAAGAATTAAAAAACCACAATATTATGTATTGAAAAGAAAAGAAAAATAGAATATCATTTTTAAATTTTTTAAATTCATAATACATAACTTATCAATAATAAACACTATTTAAAAAAAAAACTCACATTGAAACTCTAATTTAAGATAACGTTATTTATCATAGTGATCTATTATCTTTTTCTCTTAAGTATATTCCTAGTAACAAAAAGGTTTATTAAAACAAGTGATAGAATTGTAAGATTTGATTGAAACAAAAGTAAAGGAGTGAAAATAAATTTGGTAAAAGGTAGAATTTATATATTCTTATGAAGTTCCATGGAAAAAATTGTTACTCTAATTATGATCCTAATAGCAATGGAATATAGGCGCCCAATATTCCATGGAAAAGGTGGAGAGATGGCAGCCTTAAAGAATGTAGCATGTGGAATTTCCAAACATCATCATTTCACTTTATGGAAAGTTTAAGGAAGGAAATGAAAAATCCTTGAAAGAATCACAATTATAGTTGAGTTTAAAAGAGAGGTTAACGAATGTTCTAAAATATATTCATTAGTTGTAATATATTCATGAATAATTTTGGTAACGAAACATGTGTTTGATTGATGTAATTTTACTAAATTTATCTGAACTACTCTTGCTCTATTTACCTATCCTAGCTATCATTTTATTATTATTACAAAGAACTGTAGTTAGTTTGATTTATTATAACTAGTATTTTTCAATTTATTGTGTTAAATTTATGTGTTATGTATAAATAATAAATGTATTGTAATTGATAGGGATTTTTTCAATCCATTCATGATTGGATTGGATATAATTAGACTAAATAGATCTCTTAGATAATTAAATAGGATTTATATTTGAGTATAAAACAAGTCTAAATCATTGGGTAAACACTATTATTGTGCTAATTCAAATAAAAAAGAAAATGTATATCATAAACGAAATGCTCTGGTCCTTCTACAATTAATAATTTTAATTGATAAACTCTTGTTATCATTAGTAAAAAAACTAAGTAGTTTGTTTGAGCATCCTTTGTGAGTGCAAAATCTACATGCTTAGAGTTTTCCTACACAATCCTTAATAATAGTATTATAACCCTTAAGGGAGCTTAACTTTCCTTTTAAGAAGAGTGTACTTTTTTGCAACTCCTTTTTTGTTGGTGTGCCAAGATGCGTGTCTACATTTCCTACACCAAAGATAAGGATGTGGCTAATCTAGAACAAGAATCTAGTCTAATAAGTTCATAATCAATGGTCTATAAATTTTGAGTCACTATCCTTACTACACCATAAGACAACCCACTCAGATAAATGAAATCCTTGGGGTACTAAATTGGTTAATCATTCTCCCAAACGAATCCCCCCAATTCCCTTAACTATTTTCTCAATAAGAAACCTCTAGACATGACAACTACTTGGCTAAGATGAACACCTATTGCTTTTAGAGGAGTTGTTTACTATCTTATAAGGAATACAAAGATATTTATACCTAACTATAAACATGATCAGACGAAGTCTACAAAGAAAACTATCCAAGATTTCAAAGATGCCTTAATTTTATTACATGTTAAGAACAAGTATGTAGTAGATATCATCATTTACTTTCATGTTAGATGAATTAGCTTATGATTGGTACATGTGCTCTTCAAATCCAACTTTCCAATACTATGTATAAGATAAAGATGATGGGCACATTCATTTCCCACATATGGCTTGGAAATAGACAAGTCACTTATGATCACATGGAAAAAGTGAGTGGAGCAAGGGACTATTTAGAGGACTACCTTCTTCACATGGGAAAAGTATCATGTGAGATGCAAAAAAAAATGTTTGAGGGATCATCATGATGGTTATGGTAGTATATAATAGGAATAAAATAAAATAAATAAATGGGGATTGTTAAATTGGTTTTATTCAATTTAAAAATCTCCCTACAACAAAAAAAAACATCTATTTAAAAGGTTGGCATGGATATGCATAAGGAAAATTAAATTAAACGGAAGTGATAAAAATATTACCTTTTCTTAAATGCATACACATAAATGAAGAGATTTTTTTAGAGAGTTACCTTCTACTCCACAAGAGAGAACTCCACTCTCACACCAAAACCAATAATCTAGCAATAACAAATTATCATGCCCCGAAAGAGAAGAGAGAACTGAAGAAGAGGATAATGCAACAAAGAGGATTTATACACCCCCAAACACCAACACTCAAACCATCTAAACCCCATGCTAAAGTAAGAGAAGAGAGAAGAGGAAGACAAAGAGGAGAATATACAACCAAAAAATACCACACCCAAATGAAATCCCCCAATTTATAATGCCCAAAAAAAACATTTTCCTTTTATTTTATACAAAATATATTTTCCAAAAATTATTTAGTTTTCCCCACCCAAAACATAATACAACTATTTTTTATTAAAAAAAAATATACTTCATTTAACAATACATGCTTATTTCAGTTCTCACAAAGCCGATACTACAATTCTGGCCTATTTGTAATCCTTAATAGTTCAATATTAATACATAATTATAGGCACTAGACTTTTATCAAAAAAAAAACAATACATGCTTATTTCGAGTTAAATAATTTGATGAAGGAAACATAGGAAAACATACATATCTTGCATAAAATGGTAATGAGATATATCAATTAACCATATATTCTTATTATTCCACACAATGACATGAGATACATTCTAAAATCCATAAAACTATGATTTATTAATTTAGTAGCATAAAACTTATTTTATCGACACCCAACAACTTATGAAAATAACTAATATTAATCAGAGCCAAATAAACTACAAAAATACAAAAACACATTTTATGGGTTTTTATATGACTTGGGAGTCTAGAATCAACAAATTTAGATCTAAGATCATAAGACCATATGAGGCACATCTCATAGCTCAAACTTGAATGAGGGGGGAACTAAAATATAACACTTACTCAAGAAAATTTCCTCTAATTAATCACCATTGGAAAAACTTATGTCTACACACTCAAGGAAAACATAAAGTTTAATTTTTCAATACAAATAAATAAATAACAATATATAGCCACCATCAAGATAATATCAAAATCTATATCTAAATAGAAATAATCTAGAACTAGAATGATTCAAATATATAGATGCATAATAAATAATCATAGTACTAAACTCAATGAGCATAAAAAATCACATATTTTAATAAAAAAGTGGAGCTAAAACACCATTAAGTCGCAACTTAAGAAAGCCCATAAATCTACAAAAATATAGATGCATAATTCATACATCTTGATGGTAATCTTTAAGATCATAAAAAAGTATGATGGTAGTACCCAAAACACAATGTAACTGTAAACATATACAAATATACACATATAAATGTATATCCAAATTATTTTATTGATGCACCTCAATGGAAATATAAAAAGACATCATCAATAAGTATAGTATAAAAAATTGAAAATATAAAACCTTGTCAACAATATAGATTTAAAAGATTTCATGCCCACCTCTTCCATATGCTAAATCACTTTCAGATCACAATGTCAAGTTGAACTTTTCTTTTTGGATTTTTTCTTCCCTTAAGCAATATGTGAAAGTTGTTCAAGACAAAGGGAAGTCGATGCCTCTCATCAAGGCCTAATATATAGGCTTTACTAGTATAATGTGGCACTCTCCCCAACTACTGCCTCCCTTTTACGGGTGACTAACCCTGCTTTGGTTCACAAAAACACTTTTGTGATTTCAGAGGGAAATCCCTTTGCCCCAATCCTTGCTAACTTGTATACCCCTTGCCATCAACCTAGAATCACTAGGTCCACCCTCCTCATACTTCTAAAGGAAAAACCCCTATTGTTGATGACCCCACCCCTTCTAGAAAGAAAAAATAGTCTTTATTGATCCCCCCAAATCTCCATTTTTGACGATAAGTGTGGATCCTCATGTTATCCTACCCATGAGGATTTCCTCCTTGTCTCCCCTTCTAGGGATGATTCCCTTGTTGTTTCTCCTCCCAGCTCCCCCATGAATACCTCTCTTGCTAGTCCATCGAATTCCCCTAATCAAAATTTTGACTAGGGATAGGATCCTGAGAACACCCCATTGGATACTTCTAGTATTTTAAGAGTTGTTCTCCCTTGAGGGTGAAAATATATGAAATAATCCAAGTCACCAATATACAAAATGACATTCTCAAATGTTTGTTGGCTCAAATCATTACTACTAAAAACATAATCCAGTTTATGGAGTCTTTTGTGCTCAACAAAACCATGGATTGGCTAAGTGAGGTGGAAGACTCTAAGACTGGGTGAGGTGGAAGACTCTATCCATTGGAATTTATTGATTGGTATGGCTAAGACCTTTGAGAATTGGGAAAGCATTAAAAAAGTTGTGAACATAAAGAAATTGTTATTGGGTCCACTAAAGAAAGAATGAAACTTCAAGAAGAGGTTGCTAATATACAATGCAACCAAGATTAAATTGTTTTCAAGATCTATAGGATATTGTTAAATTTAGTAAATAAATGGTCAAAAATACTATTGTTACCATACAATTTTTCTAGTAGAAACTTAAGAGGTTTTGAGGCAAGCATGTAAGAGATAAACACCAAAAGTCTTCTTAGACCAATTCTAGAAAGAAGGGTAAGAACATGGAAAGTGCTTCTACACTCCCCCATGAAATATATTGGTAGTAAGAACCAGAAGGCTCTATCCTTAGAACAAAAGTTCCAACTCCTTTTGAAGGAATGGTAAGAAATTAAGGGTCTTTACCTTCTTGGAGATTAGTATTTGGTTCTATGTTTACGCTAGTCGCTAGTTGGTTTTGTGATTTTTGTTGTCTGTTGGTCTTTTCTTTAGTTCTTGTTTTTTAGTTTTCTAGTTATCTCACTTCTTGTGAGCTCCTTCTGCTTGGCCTCTATGGTAATTTTATAATGGGTACGATCCCTTACTTTTTTATCTTAATTAAAACAATATACATCAATGGCAATCTAAAATATCACATATAGTGATAGAACATATAACATCATAGAACATCCATGTTAAATAATTAGAACACCTTGATGATAATATGAGGTCCCATTGTAAATTTCAAAACACAAGATCATGATATAGATGTCCAAAAATGTATTGACCAAACATGATACAAAATATATGTCTTGAATTGAATAAAACACAAGGCACATACACTAATTGGTATTACACTATTTGATTATTGGGAAATCAATCCTAATATGTCCTTCATTATATCATAGTTAGTGTACCACATTTTTTTTCATAGAGATAGTACATCTCCTTTCTACCTTCTCCCATGGTCAAAAGTTCATTTTTGAGCCTTAAATACTCTTTTTTTTTTACAATTTCTATACTTTTATCCTCCTATTTTTCTCAATTTCCTTTCTCCATCACTATAATCCTTGAGGCCAACTCTACCACATTAGTATATGAGTAAATTATCTTCCCATAAAAAAATTCCCTTGCCATAGGTACTAGTCTCAATATGAAACTTTCAATCTTCTATTTATTAGTTAATGGTTCTTCTAGTTTTCTTTAGACTCTTGAATCTTTGACCTCGGTATTGAAAATTATTTAGGAACTCAATCTTAAGCTCAATCCATTCCTTACTAAAAGACACTTCTTAAGCTGTAGTGTAGGAAAATGTACTACATTTTACTTTTTTGGGATCCTCAACTTAATTCAATTAAATTAAAACCTTAATAAGCCCTATTTTACATCTACAAGCCTAATAAATTACATTCTTCGAAGGGGAAGCCCGACAACAATTAATGCCAACACATAACACTTTACCTCGAGTTATGTGTGTTCTACGAATAGGGACCTAGGACCAATTCACCCATGGGCGAATGATTCCTCCCTAGGCCTTGAACCTAAATTTAAAATATGTTGTTGGTGGTATTTTAATTTCCCTAAATTCAAATTTCAATGTTGGCATATAAAGTTTAATTTATGGTAAATTAAGGATACATACCTATAAATACAACATTATTTTATCATTCAAATCGTGGAAGAGAAAGAAAGAATGCAAGTGAGAAAAAATAGAGAAAAAAATTATGATCAAGGGTATTCAAGAGCAAATTCATCAGTGATTATTGCAGCAATCAAGATATCAAGCATCATGTCAAAGTCTCTTGCAATCATGCATGTTTTTGGAGCTAACATTGTGATGTAGGTTTCAAAGATTCAAGTCAAGCTTTCAAGCATCAAGATACACATCCATTGAAGCCATTTCATGCAAGATCAAGATCAACATTAGATACTTCCAAAGGTTTACTCAAGGGTTTGGTGAGTTGCAACATTGCATTTTTCATTCATCATTCCTTTCACATTTCTTTATTTCAATTCAAGGTTTAATTACCCAAACAAGGTTTGACCAAGGAAAACCCTCATTCACCAAAAATAAACAATTTTTCCCTCTTGTGTTCGTGTTGTAGATCTTAAGTTGAAAAAGTATGAAGATCTCTTGAAGAGAAAAATTGGAAAAGTTGTCAAAGTTGTCGTCAATTCACAGAAACTCACCTATAGATTTGATTTTTGACTTTCCAACACTAAAACCCAGATCAAACAGAAGCTACAGATTGACATTAGAGGCTCTTGAAAGCTAGTTGAAATCCTTGAGAAGAGACCCATTCGCTCATGGGCGAATGAGTCCTAGTTTGCCTCTTGAAATTGCCTTTTAGTGACTTGTACACAATGTTTAACCCTTCTTAGATCTACAAAAAGTTTGTTGTTTCTATTTGTATTGAGCTTTAAATTGACGTTTCAAGTTTCAATGAGCATAATTGAGTAGATTTTCTATTTTTAGTTCTTCTCCTAGAAGTTTTGTTTAGGCTAATACCCCCATCCTCAATCATAAGGGAATCGGTAGATTCCCTCATTGAGTTGACTCACCTAAGGGTTGTAAGTCAGTTCTTTGTGTGTATCTCATTTCCTAATGAGATAGTGAGAAATAGGTCCATCCACATCTATATTTTAAAATTGGTGAAGCCCCCTTTGCAACACAAACCTATTTTTCTACATTTTACTTAATTTATCATTGTAGATATTCATATATCATTGTCCCAAAAGAGTCATATAGTTGGTCTAATGAAGGTCTCTCCTCCATGTGGATTCTAAAACAAACAAATTTTCTTTTTCCTCCTTGGTATCTTTCCCAAAAAATAGAATCTTAGTCTATTTTTTGTCTATTCGTGCTACTAGAATTGTAGGTTTCTCTAATTTATCTTTATATTTTCTTGGTTTTTCTCTACCCTCATTTTTTTCTCTTTTATTCTAATCTAGAATTATTTTTTCCTAAAGTATTGTCTCTTTATTAACTTTAATAATATCATATTGTCTCACAATTATTCTATCTCTACCATTATCTTTGTATTCCTCAATTGTAAAGAAATATTCTCCTAAGATCTCTCTACACAATAAAAAATTCACTCAAATTCTTCTCTTTCCTCTTCCTCCTAGAAGGTTTCACTATATATCCTTTTCTAGAAACTCTTCTCACCTTACTTGGCACAAGGGGTGATGCTTGTTCTAGAGGGATCATGTCCTCATGGGGTATCTTGAGGTTTGGGGATGTGTATTTTTTAATTTTTCATTAATTAATAAATTTCATCTAGTAAAATTTTAGTTATTATCTTCCTCTTCACTGTTGCTTTTTCTTCAAACATTTTCACTATTTTTGTAGCATATTTCAATTTTTTGATTTAACTTCTATTGTTTTATTATCTCCTTTCAAATTGTATTCCTAGAAACTCAAAGTCCTTATCAACACTTCTCTCTAAATACCATAACACCTAATAATTTTAGTACTCAAATGATTTTTGAAGTGTAAAGGTTTCAAATGAGAAAGTAGGGTTAATAATTCCTAATCATGACTTGCATATTTGATAACTATAGATCAATGGTAAATTTTCAAATTAAAAACACATAAATTAGCTATGCACTCCTACTTCTTATCCCTCCCATATTTAACTCTAATAATCTAGCTAGCTTTTTATACTCCTTTAGATTTTTTACCATCTATATCAGCTTTTCTTTGGATTTCCTTATTAGGGATATTTATTACTTTGATTCTTCAACATTCATGAGAACCATATTGTTTGATGATCCATTTGGCTTAGGATTCTCTAGGTTTTTTATAGTATGCCTCATAATGTAAAAATTAAATGCTTCATTCACCTTCTCAATTTTCCTATGGTATATGTTTCCCTTTCTTAGGTTTGTTTCAACCTCCTCTCCTAAGAAAGGTTCATCCCCTTTCTTTTCGTATAGCCCATTTTTATCTTCACAAATATTTATATAAAATTCTTACTATCAGCTTTGTCCATTGATGTTTTAAGCTTTTTTCCTTAATCTTTTTTACCTATTCCCAAAATATTATACTATATCTAACTTATAAAACATGTCCTCCTAGAATCCTCTCATTGTATGGTGCTCTTAGTTTCCTAACTACCCCAAGGGTTAGGACCTAGTTTGTGCTAATTCCCATCATTAAAATTTATTCCACTATCATTTATAATCACTTTCATGATGGCCTCACCAAAACTCTTACCCTAGTTTAAGTCCTCTCCCTACCATCCAACAAATAAAGTTTTGGTAACATAGTCTAATTTTGGCAAAAAAATGCAAATTAATAGAACATAACCAAAAATACTACCCTAATTTGTGTCCTCATCTTCCTCACCAACAAATGAAGTCCTAGTAACATAACCAAAAATTGATAAGAAAACATAAACTAATGGTTTGAGTTCATCTATGTAAGAGTTATAGCTATCTAATGTGACACAAGGAATAATATCAGATTATATGCATTAAGATTGTGGATTAATAAATGAATTGTGATAATAAATAGTAACAAGAAGAAACCCAATCACTCTAAAAAAAATCACTCAATGAAGCATAACAAAATTACATAAACAAGTGAAGTAAACCTGCAATAGTCACATCATACAAATCACCTTGCTTAACTCCATTGTTCTTCAATTGCACCTTGAAGAATGGTAGTGTAGTTGCTCTCGGAATTTAGCATAAAGCACTTAATAATAATGATAAAAAAAAAATTATAAATTTTTGGAGGATCAAATGAGATGGATAAATGTTGTGTTTATATATTGTGTTTGATATTTATTAGAGGTTGAGATTGGATAGATAGATCAATGGATAAGAATTCTTGAGAGAGATTTTTGATACATTTGAGGAGTTAACTGAATGCATGATTTGAGTGAACTGAGTGTATGGAGCAACAAAGTGAAATTGGTTGACTAGAGAAGTAAGATTGACTATAAGTTAGACTAAATAGATAGGATAGAAGATTGATCTAATTGAAGAGTGAACTAGAAGTGAGTTTGAGTTAACTGATGAGGTGGAAAGTGCATGAATAATTAATAAAATAATGAAATAAATAAATTATTTAATTCATGTGCATATGGAAATATAAATAAAATAAAAAAATTATTTATTTCTAGAAGAAGATAATTTATGGAAGAATAATTAGTTTGATTAAATAATTTGAAATAATTATTTAATTATTGAGAATTAGGAGAGATTAATGGAAAATTAGTTAATTAAATAATTAGACATTATTTGGTTAATGTGTAAGGGGGGAATAATTAATTAATTAAAATTATTTAACTAATATAGAGGAAAATGATAAATTGGTGAATTAATTAAATAATTAAGATTTTTTTTATTAAAGTAGAAATGAAGGGAAATTTTGAATTTAAATAATTAAATAATTAAAATTATCTAATTATCAAAGATGAAGGGGAAATGATATTAATTTAATTAAATAATAAAATTATTTAATTAAAGTCAAAATAAGAATTGTCGAGAAATGATGATAGGATGTGTTAGTCATTTTTAGGTGTCTACAAAGATCATATAATAAAATAACATAAAATATGCATGTTTTACACACCATTAACACATTCATATGATCTAATCAATTCTATATTATCTTCTTGTTCACATTACATACTCTTTGGATATGCTTTCTTATAGTATATTCCACTCTTACATTATCTCAAAATATTCATTAAATTATATTACATTCTCCTATATTATCTTATATTCTTTATTATATTTATTCCTATGGATGGTACAACTACATTTATATTATGACATTTCCAAACATAGGGACACAACCCCAAGATCATTTATTTAGGGTTGTATCCTTTTGGATCTATTAAAAATTAAATGGTTGTACCATAATGTTACTTTGAAGTTGTTGGAAATATGAAGCAATAACCCACTTGAAGTTGCAGCCTTCAATGGATCACCAAGAAGAATACCATCCACATGAACAAGAAAGTAGTGCACTATGAGCAAGAAGAGTACTTGATCAAATGATGATCTATGATGAATTGATCTAGAAGGCTTTAAAAATGTACAAGAGCCTTGCTTATATATGAAAGGAGAGCGGTAGTTACAATCATTAAATGCCTAATGCATATTTATAAATACATGAGAGAAATATTAAATTCCTAGATAACTACATGCCTATTAATGAGATATGGTCCCATTAAATACCAGTTTCTAGAATACCACCTAGGAAGTTAACTCCTAAGTAAACTTATTAATGATTTGAATAGGTCCTCACTAATATCTAGTTAGGAAATATCCCCATTCACACTAAGACCCCCTCCCTCCCCCAAGTACAACTTGGGAGTGTAGTTATGATGCAATATGATGGGTCTCAACTACTAGGACATGTTAGGTACCCATGCACAAATGAAAATGCAATCTATTACAAATGGAGAAAAGGATAAAACCTCATGGGACAAAACTCCTCCCCAAAAAAGAGATATAATGCAAAATCTAATGATAATCATGTGCAAGTAATGGAAGTGATGATGGAGGTCTCAACATAAATACCCCCTAGAGCTACATCCATCACAAGAGTACAATACAATGATCCCTCCATTGAAGGAATAGATAGAGACTAGATTTCCCCCTTGAATGAAGTGTCCTCAAAACTACTGAAAGAAGTTTGAATCCAAAAGAGTGTCCAATGATGATAAACCACATGTCTCCCTCTAGGAAGAAACAAGTCCAATGGTAGATGTTGAAGAAACTCCAACTCCTGTGATGAAGTGAGAGGGAGGAAGCCTCATATATGAAATATTTGAGAAGGAATCAAGTGCCTCCAAGGATGTATCACCAAAATCAAGATCCCCAATCAAGGTCAAAACAATGGAATGTGGAGACTCAAGAAAACCCTCCAAAGTAGAATCTGAATAGAGGAGAGATATCCCCTCAAGAATGTCCTTCAAACATATAGAAATAGCCACGTTTGCAATACCTAAAACAAAGTCATCTTGTAATCCCAAGTCTAAAAAACTGCATATGTCATGTTGGACTGAATGAGATGATGATGCAACCACACAAAGAAGAGCCAAATTCAACCACCACAACCTTTAGGTGAATTACTGTCCCTCCCTAGAATCTGGGGACCAAGAAATATAAGGATCATCATCATGATAAAAATGAGAGAAGGTATACACCCATGACTGATGATCAGCCACCCCTATAGCAATGAGTTTTCCAAGCTCATTCTGAATGAGAACATACTCAGATGTGAACTCGACTGTATTGCCTCCTTGTGTAATCTGATAAACTGAAAGAAGATTATGGGCTATATCAAGAATGTAAATTGCATCTTGGATATGACCTGAACCCAAATCAATATCACACATACTAGCTACATGAACCATGGCAGCATTAGCAGTCAACATTCTATCATACTTAGGTGCTCTAACCATCCCTAGAAAAATGTAATAAAAATACCTTGTAATGTACATTGATGCTTCTGAATCAATAATCCAACCTTCTTGTCTATTAACAAATATAGTAATCAATGCTTGACCCTTTCCTCTATAAGAGATAGATCTTATTTCCTTTTTAAGTGGTGGCTCCTCATGTGTGGTAGAAGAACAAGGTGAACTAGATGAAGAAGGAACTGAAATATTGTGATCCTTGAGAAGTTGTTTCAACGAGTGAATCTCCTTCTTAAAGCATGCTTGTTTACTATGCCCTCTCCCTTGGTAAAAGGTACATTTGGGCTTCTCCTTCTTAGATTTTCCCTCTTTTGAAGAGGTGGTGGAAGTCTCATTGGATTCTATCTTAGCTTTACCTTTCTTCCCTTTCCCCTTAGGTGGTGTGGTGAGCAATGCATGAGACTTTGGAGTGACATCATTTTGACTGAGCTTGGATTGATCCCTAGTCAATCTCTCACAAAAAACCTCAAATGATGACATCACAAAATTATCACCCAGTCCATCCATAGTGGAATAGAAAGAAGTAGCAAAATAGGAAAATGCACCTTTTAACTTTGACAAGATCAAGAATATGCACTCATTGTCAGTTTTATCCTTCCCACACCCTACTAACTGAGTACGTAAAGACTTGAACTTTACCAAATAGTCCTTAATTGTATGATACACATTAATGGAAAGGGCTGCTAACTTAGCTTCTATTTGTAATGCTTTAACATCACTTATAGAACCAAAGAGATCCTTATATTTGTCACATACATATCTAGGTGTAGTACACTCCTCAATGTGGAAGAACAAAGAATTAGAAACATGCAATGCAATCAAGCCCATCGCCTAATCACATTTGTTCTGATGAGAAAACTTCTGATATTCTTTAATGAACTCTGGTTGTTCCTCAACCAAGGTAGACCAAAATCCCCTAGACCAAAGAAGCCTCTGCATCTTCACCTTCCATGTGTGATAATTATAAGGAGTAAGAAGCTCAAATCCTAATTCTACCATGTGTGCCAAAACAAAAAACTACCAAGAGGCAAATATATCTAATAGAAATATTGTGAAACCTCTAATATATGATGTGCCAATAAAAATAAAGCCTCCAATGCAAAAAAACCTTCTCCAAATTGTAGTATGTCCAAGATATCAAACAATTACCACAAATTGTAAAAACTCGATAGAATATACCTGGGGTTGAATCTTAAAAAGTGGATGGACTGAATGATAGAACTGTAAATCACCTTCGCAATCTTGCTAGAATCTCCAAAATCCAACAAAATGGTGAAAAGACACGAGCTCAAGAGTCCAAAAGGAAGCACTGAATTTAAATGAATATAATTCATAATCATAGAAAAATATGGAAAAATACTCTACATGACTACAAAGTACACGAACCCAGCTTTCTGGTGGTATCTTGTTTGCAAAAATTTGATTTCCTAATGAAAAGTTACACTCCGTTGAAAAAAATTGCCCTGTTGAGGGGTGTGGGCTAAATAGACACAAAAATTAGTCACCTAAGGCAAAACAAAATTGGCCCCTAGGTTCCAATAGGACCATGGGGCTAATATTGGTTTACAAAAAAAACTCACGCCATCAGTGGTGGTGGCAAGGCTGTGGTTGGGCAGAGCTTGGAGCAGCTCTGTTGGTGTCTCTCCGCTATCCTTTGACAAAAAAGTCCACCAATGGGAATGCAGAGTTGTCTCCCAGATGAGAACAACTAGCCCTTCATGAAAACCCTTCAACTTGTGATAGTCTCCTTAGCTCAACTTCTTGATATGAGATGGATCTCCGATGGCCTAAGATCTGATACCATGTTGGAAATATGAAGCAATAACCCACTTGAAGTTGTAGTCTTCAATGGATCACCAAGAAGAATACCATCCACACTAACAAGAAAGTAGTGCACTATGAGCAAGAAGAGAACTTGATCAAATGAGGATCTATGATGAATTGATCTAGAATTCTTTACAAATGTACAAGAGCCTTACATATATAAGCAAGGAGAGAGGTAGTTGGATAACAACCTTAGTTACAATCATTAAATGCCTAATGCATAATTATAAATGCATAAGAGAAATATTAAATGCCTAGATAACTACATGCCTATTAATGAGATATGGTCCCATTAAATACTAGTTTCTAGAATGTCACCTAGGAAACTAACTCCTAAATAAAATTATTAATGATGTGAATAGGTCCTCACTAATATCTAGTTAGGAAATATCCCCATTCACACTAAGCCCCCCCATAAGTGCAACTTGGGAGTGTAGTTATGATGCAATATAATGGGCCTTGGCTACTAGGCCATGTTAGGTACCCATGTACAAATGAAAATGCAATCTATTACAAACGGAGAAAATGAGAAAACCTCATGGGACAAAAATCCTCCCCAAAAAAGAGATAATGCAAAATCTAATGCTAATCATGTACAAGTAATGTAAGTGATGATGGAGGTCTCAACATCAATAGAATTGATTGTTGTGACTTCTACTACATCCTTCCCTTGTAGAATGATATTTTTTATTACACCCTTTGGTGCCCGTTTGGTTTTCACTTTCAAGGTTTCAAGAAATTGGAATAGATCAACCACCTTTATATTTTTTCAATTGAATCTATTGACAACCCAAAATAAAATTTCCTTTCCAACAATTACTAGTTGAACTTATTGAAGAAAATATAGATTATGAGACAAAAATATATGAGTGTAAAGGATTAAACTAAGGAGTTATATAATTTTACAATCAATATTGACTGAAATGAAGTTGAAGAGAAGATAACAAGATATATCAATGGTTTGGGAG
The DNA here is from genome assembly GCA_007258455.2 of Sequoia sempervirens. Taxonomy (NCBI): domain Eukaryota; kingdom Viridiplantae; phylum Streptophyta; class Pinopsida; order Cupressales; family Cupressaceae; genus Sequoia; species Sequoia sempervirens. The sequence goes on from VDFB02000002.1 coordinate 188,603,361, forward strand.
GATCTATTTGAGAAAATAAGTATGATATGATTATAACTAGTTAAGAGGCATATTAGTTTTCCCTAAAGGCCCATACAAGTTGAACACGAGATTTAATAATAGATAGAGTAAATAGAGAGGAAGATGAAGTTGATTTCAAATACATTCCATTAGAAATCAAGGAAATAGAGGTAGAGGAAAAAAAATTAGTTAACCAAAAACCAATGAAAATAAAAAAATGTTATTGTCATAAGAGCTCTAATGCATATCAATATGACAAAGGAAGAGTATGATAGATGAAATTGAATTTTTTGGTACATGTTTCAATTTTTGAGTTTAAGGATAGATATTTTTAATTATCATAATCACAAGGAGGTCATTATATAATATTAGAGCAAACCATAAGAGCCACATGTGTTGATGAAGTTTATTCCACTAGAGAACAAGTGGATAAGAAAACTGTGATTTATTGTTAATATGAAGATCTTTTTTGAAACCTAAAATACATTATAATAAAAGTATTTTAGACAAGAAATTTACTTAGAACCATATGTAAGTCTAGACATAGTTTTTTTTAATTAATTATTTATAGTGGTAGTACTAATTATTTGGTTTTTGATGAGATGGTAAAAGGTTAAATTTGAAGAGGATAGAGCATCATAATCATTGTAGATTGTCCTTCTTGAAAAAATATCATAAATATTTATCTAGTGAACACTAATTTGTTATGTTTAAGATTGGTTCTTATGTAGATGAACTTTTATGTGATATTATGCCTATGGATGTCTCTTATATATTTTGAGTGGACCATGGTTTTTTGATAGGAAATACATACATGATGGTAGAGAATAATTATAAATGAACAAAGGGTGGAGAAAATTTATCTTACCCTTAAAGAGCCAAGGTGACAAGGTGGATGGAATTGCAAGTGTTACTTGGAGATGGTTAATATTTTTTTAAGTAGCTAATCTTAAAGGTGTTTTTTTTATATTATTCTCAAGTACATGTAGGTAGGAGAAGTCATCAATGCAAGTGTTTTACCATAAATATAGATAATAGAGTTATTTTTTATTAGGTAAGCAAGGTTTTGAAAGGGACCAAAACTTTGTATAAATAGAAGGATAGAGCATGAATAAAATTCATACAATAAAGAACAACTAAGTGACTACACAAGACAAAACATTACAATAATTGAAAAAATAATCAACCAGCCCAAAGTCAAGGTGGTTTAAAAAACTATTCCAAAGATTATTTCTTTATCATAGTACAAGGATCCTTCTCCCCAAATATTTTTTCCTGGGATAAAGAGAAATCACAAGAACACTAGAAGATCCATCTTCCAACCCCAAAGCTTTAAAAGAGGTGTTCATCATCGAACAATCTATAGGGGATTTCCCTTTATTATCTTCTTTTTGAATCTCCTAAAAGGAAGTAATGCGCTCCTCTACAAAAGATGGTATTTTTTATATTTTCTTCCAAACAAAGTGTTGTTTCTTGTTTCTAAAGAAATTAGTCAAGGCATACCCCACTTTACCACAAGAATGAAAAATAACTAGAGAGTCTTCATAATCAATTTGTTGCACCTAATCTCCAAATTTTGAAGATAAGGTAATATGAGTGGGGAGCACCTAGTTATTCTCCACAAACACAAAAAATATAGTGAATAACAAACGCTTCATGAATTTGGTGATCTTATGAGTAGCAAAATATTTCCCAAAATAATTGGCAATAATTATTAAAAAAAAATCCAATACTCCAAAGGTAGCCCTAGAAAACAAACCTAAGTAGGAAACTTGAATGTAGCTCTCATTGGGTTGAAACCAGGAGACCAATTTTAAAGACACGGGTCATTCATGTTGAGAAACCATGGGCCATCTTGAAAGATCCTAGAGAAATCCTCTAGACAAGAAAAATAAAAATGAAAAAAACCATTCAACATTGTAGATACCTCAAATTATCCTCTAAGTTTCCAAACTCGAAGAATCCATCTTCTAACTATATAAATATTGGGATGATAGCCACAAAATCTCCCAAAAAGAAAGCTCCTAAGCCAAGCCAATGACTCAATAAGGAGAGTATCAAGAATATCAATTTGGAACTACATATTCTTCTTAACCTCAAAGGAACTCCCATCAGCCACATCAAAATCATAACTTAACTACAAATTAGACACACCACACACCTCCTTCACACATAGATCCTCCACAACCCTAGGGATCAAATCAAGGACAGTAGTAGGATGTGAGGAAATAGTAGCCACAGGAGCACCAATACTCCCAACCATCACATCACAATCTAGAGTAGAAACAACAACTATAGGTACACCAAAAATATCAACCATCACATCACAACCCACACCTATCTATATGCTTGAAGCACCACAAGCATCTAACTCACTATGTTCTTTTGAAACCCTAGCAGACAAAATAGGAACATCAATAGAAGGTGAAGAAACATCACTAGCCTTAACAAACTCAAAGTGAAAGCCCATTTCTTCTGAAGGAGAAGACATGGGCATAAACAAGGCAATATTTTTTGTGGGTTGACTTGAAGGAAAAACTTGAAGAAGGGAGGAGAAACCCTTTACACATATCCAAAAATTGTTCACCATCAATTACCTCCACCACAGACTCCCCAACAAGCCTTTTTTCCTTTAAAAGAGTTTTTGGCATCATACAATTTAATATTATATTAGATAATTTAACAAAAGTGATACTACCAATAAGAAACACATATTCATCACAGGGATTTAATCCCAGAATGAGTTTACTTAATAACGCTACTCATAAGTTTAAACTAGTTGAAAATGAATAGTTTAATAGACAAGTTGAAGAGTTCTCGAGGAAAGGGCTAGTTTGAAAATGTTTGAGTCCCTATAGAATTGGTCATAGTTGCACTAAAAAAATAATGAGAATAAATAATTTGTACAAACTATAGAGCTATCAATAATACTACTATTAAGTATAAATTTACATTTCTAAGGATAGATGAACTTACAAATTGCTAGAGTTGAGAAAAGTATTCTAGCAAGATAGATTCAAAAATTGGTTATCACCAAATAATAATTAAAGAAGGAGATGAGTGGAAGGCTACTTTTAAGACAACTAAATGATTTTATGAATGGTTGGTTATGCCAATTAGAACCACTAATGCTCTTAGTACTTTTATGAGGTGAATGAGTGAAGTTTTGAATCCTTATCATGGATTTTTTTGTTATATGTTTAGATGATTTTTTTGTGAGAGCAACATAGAACAGTTGGGGAAACAAAAAATTGATGTTACAAATTTTAAGAGAAGAAAAATGTTCTAATCAATGTGAAGAAATGTAATTTCATGAAATAAAAGTTAGTGTATTTGAGTTTTATTATTTATACAAATGTATTGAAGATGAATCTAGACAATGTTAGATCTCTTGTAGGGTGGCCAACACTAGTACATGTTTTATAATTTTTAAGCTTCCATGGTTTAGTAAGTTTGTGTAGGGGGTTTACAAATAATTTGAATGGAAATACTATTTTATCAATTTAGTGAGAAATCAAATGTGCTGAAAGGACATGTGTTTATAATCAAAATTTTATACAATTTTGCATATATTGAAGAAGTACATAGAAGTTATTTATTTTCCAAATAATTTATTTTTTTATACTTATTAATTACCAATCACTACACTAATTTAGTAGTGAAGGTAAGATTAGTCAAATGCATGTCAAATAGGTTGAGTTTACACAAAGTTATTTATTTATTCTAAACCATAGAAATGGTAAGTCTAATAGGGTGATAGATGCATTAAATAGATGGTAGAATTTGTATATTAAAATGAGAATTATACTTATCGGGTTTGATGACATAATTTGTAAGAGATTGATGCCAAATTTAACAAGGCATGGAAATCATACAAATTATTGGTAATGTATATGGATAGAACTAAGTGGTTAAATATCATCTAATCCAAGATGATTTAATATTTAAGGGAAGTCAATTATGTATTTCTAGGATTTCTATGAGAGAGAATTTGATCAAGGAGAAACATAATTTTAGATTAGCTAGGCATTTTGGTAATTATAAAATACTAGAATTAGTAGATGAGAATTATTAATAGCCTAATTTGTATGTGGATGTTAAGAAATTTATGCAAATCTGTAGAACTAATCAAGTAGAAAAATGTAGTTAGAATGTGGGATTATATTAGTCATTACCCATTCTAGAGAAACCATGTATGATACTAGTATGTATTTTTTGTTAAAATTATTGCTTAAAGAGATAAAGCAAACTTTTTTAGTAGTGGATGACATATTTAACTTGTAAGAAAAATAAGGATGTTGTGCATTGATCTAATTTAATTTTTAAGGAAGTTGTGAGACTACATGGATTAGTTGAGATTATTATGTTATATATAGATGTTATACTAGTTGATCATTTTTGGAGAACATCATGGAACAAGATGGATACTTATTTAAAGTTTAGATCAACATATCACCTATAAACTATTCAAAACATATCACCTATCACCTAATAAAAAACATAACACCTATAAGCTATTAAATAGAGTAAAGCAACAAATAGAAGATGAAAAAATATATTAAGATGTTTGTCAAGTGAGATAATGAATAGTTAGGACATAGTATGACCACAAGAAACGTATTCCTACAATAGTTTAGTAAACATGAGTATAGGAAGAACACCATTTATGATTGTGTATGAGTAAAGTTTTGAAAGAAATAAATTTAATAGTGTGATGCTAGTTAACCCTTAATAAAATAGTAAAATTATATGTTTTCTTTCTTCAGCATGCATTTTAATTATAGGCGAGGTTTATATTATTTAGATTATAAAATGGATAGTCCTAACCTAGACTAAACTAATAGACACAAGAGTCAAGATAGGAAACAAAAAATGGAAAGTATGTTATGAAAAAGAGAGTAACACATTGACCATTATTAAATTATCTAGGGTATAACCAAATCCCTATGATAAACAATTTCCTAACTCCACTAACACCTCTAATCAACCTTGCATCAATCTGCTATTGTGAATCCCAAAGATATAGGATCCTAGTGCATAACCAATTTTTTTGATAGGACCAAACTTAGCAGTGCCCTAAAGTTTAATGACAAAAGGAGAAATTAATGCAAACTAGCAAGTCATCCCCACCTTTTCCAACACTTAGGAGACTTAGTTGAATCTAAACAATCCAACCACACTACACTTCATTTATCAATTCTAAAATCAATAACATCCAATAAATGGTGCATTGCATAAGTAACACCATGATAAAATTATGGAGAAAAATCACAATAGTCCCCAAGAACTTAGGTATAAATCCTAGTTATAAAGGAAACAATGACAATAACATACATAATAACCTTCAATTTATAAAAAATGCATTCCATCTCTTAAATTCACCAATCCTAACATCGCTTCTAAATAACATACATAATAATTGAAGATATAAAAAAATAAAAACCAATATTATGTTGTTGAATTAACATGATCAAAAGAAAGAAAAAGAAAAGTTGATTAAACACTTAGCTAGTAAGGAAGAAATAGGGAAAAAGAGAAAAAAAGAAATGGTTAAATACTTAACTAGTAAGGAAAAAAATAGCTCTCCATTAATTGTGTATGCTCATATTACGACTAGCTCAATCAACATTGAAAAAAAAAGGGGGCAAAAATGGTAGTTAAATGCTTAACTAGTAAGAAAAGGTTCTTCCTTTTAGCATATTGTACGGGATTTTTAATTCATCTACACTTTATAAAGGGTATTTTTTTGAAAGTAGAAAATGGGGGATTATTTTAGATTATATATTGCAAATGAAGAGAAGGCGGGCTTCTAGATTTTGCTTTATATTATTAATAGTTATTTTTTCTTTTTTAATTCTCTTTTAATGTTAAAATATTTTATTTGCTTTGAGATTAATGGATTTTTTATAAAAGTTAAAAAGATGTTAGTTATCTTTATTTACATCTAGATATAAAGTATTTTCATAAGATTGCAATATTTTAAAAGATTTATGATAGATATTACACTTTATCTTTATGGGATATATTAATTTTTATGTTGTAAGAAAGAGTATTGTTTATGAATATAAAAGTATTTTATTTAATTATAAGTTAAAAATATATAAAGAGAATTAAATGTAATAGTTAATTTTTACAATTAGAGATTACGTTATGTGAAAGGTTTTTTGGAATCAATTGTACATATATTTTGTTAATATTTTAGATCACTCTTAGTGATCTATTAGGAAAAAGAGAGTCATAGTTTAGATTGTAAACGTAAACTATAAAAGGAGGTAGGAGGAGGAGGTCTCCTTTTATTAATGATAGATTAATGAGTGTGATATGTAAAATTGATAGAAGGATATACGTACTTGAATCCAAAAGCACTCTTACATAACTTCATGGAGTGTGGAAACCTCATGCCCGATAAAGATTAAGGTTTTAATTTTTTAGCAATGATGTTATTTTGTTAGTGTTCTAGACTCCATTCTTAAAAAATAACAAATTCATTTAGAGAATTATTTTTAGGAATATGTCAAGCTTGTTCTAAGTAAATTTTTAAAACAAATTACAAGTGGATATGGGCAATTGACAAGAGTGGATTCTGCAAGTATTCTACATTTTTAGATTTGTTGAACGTAGAAGGGTCTTCTTTTAAATCTCATAAAAAAATTAAATAAAAAATGATAGAATATGCAAGATACGAACGCTAAACCTCGCTAATCCAAACATTTTTCATTAACCATATTCTATGCAAAATTTTATGGTCATCCAACCGAAGATCTTCAAATTAGATGATAAATTAAAACTTACAAGATATTCAATTGGAAAGAACTTCAAAAAATGTTTATGATTTTAGTTCTTTACACCTTTAAAGATAAAGAAACTATAAATCATAACACAATGAAGACAATATTAGAAATAGAAATTTGATCAATTGTATCATAAGACCAATATCTTTATCCATGGGTGACAAATTCAAACTTTGGAGTTAACACTTATAAACTATAACTCTTTTGACCCAATAGTCAAATATGAATTGACTCTTTCTATGATATTTGATACATAATCAAGATATGCAATCTCAAAATAAAGAAACTAGTTAAATATTGAGAGATCCTTAATTATTCATTAATAATCAATTCTATTAAGATAAACTCTAAAATTAAAAATTAAAAAAAACAAATTTGATTCATAAGAACAATTCTAGAATGGAGCAGACGGGCGGGAAGAGGAGCGAGGGAGGATTTTTGAAATCCTCTGAGGATGGCGACGATGGTGAGGGTGAATTTGATGTAGATTCATATGCTTTTGGGGTCCTTTGTGTTCTTGTGGCTACGAATGCTTGGGGTGGATGTTCCTGGAGGCGTTTGTGTTTTTTAGGGCCCTGCTCTCGGATTGTTTCATTCTTGGAGCCTATGTGGTTGTGTTCTCCTTTGTGGGTGTCGGTTGGTTGTTTGAAGGGTTGTTGTGGTTGGATTTTCCTTGTCTTTGCTGGTTGGGGTTCATTTTTGGATCCTCTAGAGATGGTCGTGGCTGGTGGTTTTTGTTGTCGGCCTTTTCTCCTTGGCTCGGGTCTTTCCTCTCGGGCTCAAGGCTTCCCTTCTTTCGGTGGTGGGCTCCTCTTTTGGGGTGTTTTCTACATTGCTTTTTTGGTGGTTTCGCCTTTGGTTGCTTTTTTGGGCGAGGTGTTTCTTGTGGACAATGGTCTTTTGATGCCCCTCTTTGTGTTTCCTGGGGTGTTGTTGTTACCTTGATGCGTTTTCTCTTGATTTTATGGAGTTTTTCTATGATCCCTCTTTGCTTAGTGAAGATTTTTCTCTTGAAGGGGATGTCCATTATTTTTTGGCTTTGGTTATTCTTTCGGAGGTTTGTCTTTGATTTTTTGGTGTTCTTTATGTTCTCGCTTGTCAAGCTTCATGTTTCCAGTGTTTTTGGATGTGTTAGTGGAGTTTCTCTTTGGGGGTTTGTCCCTTGTTGCTTCGTGTGGGTTGCATCCCTATTTTTATTGAGATGGTGGAGTGGATTGTGGAATTTTTCTTCCTGTATATGTTCCAAGTAGTGCCCTTAGCCATTTGAGGAGGTCTTGGTTTGTCTTGAGAGGGTCGTGTTGAATGGTTTATCTACTTCTGAGACTTTTTTGGTATGGTGGCTAGCCTTCCATGCTATTGCTTTGGGAAGAGACTTGGTTGTTGAAGTTGTCCCTCTTGGTCTTCTATGGTTGTGAGCTGGTTTTGGTTGTGGTCTTTCTCTTGGAGCTCCTATTGCTTGCTCAGCCAAAGGATGGTGTGTTTCCCCCATCTTTTGAAGCTTTGGTTTCTTCCATTTCCTTCGCAGTGTGTCTTCTTTTGAGGTGAAGTCTTCTCTTGTTGATCAAGAGTCCCTTCCCATTGAGATGGAAGTGGGTGTGGTGGACGTGGCTGGAATCCCTCTTTTTTGGTCTCCTCTGGTGGCATTCCTATTGAGGTGGATGTTTCTCCTATCAAGGTGGAGCTTGAGGTTGTTGGAGATTTGTGCTTTTGGTGATTTGGGTTTTCACAACATCCTCTCCATTAGAGGAGAGCTTCTTCCTCTTGAGGTGGTTTTGGAGTTGGTCTGTTGGGCGGATGGGAGTTTCAAGGGGATTCTCTCCTCTCTAGTGTTCCTTGCATTTCTTTTTTAGGTGATGTGGACTTTTTAAATTACTTCTTTTGAGGTGATGTTGGGTTTTTGCATCATCTTGGTTGCTACTATTTTTGGCTCATTACTTGTTGTTCTGATTTGTTTCCTTGTTGTGGTTTGGTTGTTGCAAACTGAGTTGTTGTCTGACTGTTTCAGGTGGTTGCTTCTTAATGAAGTCTTTCTTTTTTGGCTCATATTTGGTCCTTCTGAGCGGTTTGTTCATTGTTTCCTAACTAACTCAAGCAGGTTAAGGTTCAAGGTTCCCTTCTAAACCTTGTTTTGTTGTTTTGTATTATCTTGGTCTTTCCTCTTAGGTCTTCTATTGTTTGGCTACTAGTTGTCTATGAGTATCTTCATGCATCATTCTTTTTCTGGTTGGGTTTTGGGTCCTCGTCAAAAGTTGCTTGTTAATGGTTTTGAGTCCATTCAAAACCTTTTTTCCCTTATAATTAGAATAATTCTACAAACTTTGATACCTAAAGGTAGAGGTTGAAAAAATGATCCATAACTCAATAAATTGAGTTACAATGTATATCCAAATTAATATAACATACCCCATTAGGATGGTCAACCTTGTCTACCCACTTAATATTCAATCAAAGCACTCCACTACCAAAATAGATTGGTTAGAACCAACACTCTAAAAAATTGCTACCAATTGGTTGAATAAATAATAACCAAAAATGGGGCAGGGGCCCTAGCTTGGTTGGCTAAACCTTTCCCGTTGCAGGAGGTTGGTCACGAGGTCTAGTCTCCCCCACCCCCGTGGTACTAGAGGGCATGTTGCACCAGCACCACCGGTCATGTTAAAAAATTTACCAGGAACACTATAGTTTATAGGGGGTCGTGCTACCTGATTCTTGCAGTCTAGAAAGAAAAAATAATAGCCAAAAATATTCCTCTAAGAAAATATTTTAAAAGTAGAATAACTAAGAGGAAATATAGACACGTAGCAAGACTATATTAGAAATCAACCCTAACAACTCTTGATAAGTAATAAAATATTCACCAATTTTAGTCAATACAATATAAGAAATATATCAAGATTCAATAAATGGACATAAAATAACCACTGGATGCTCATGCATCATATATTTACTAAGAGTATACCATGCATAGTGATGAGAGCTATCTACTTGAGGCTATTGTAACAAAAAAGAGTATATTGTACTTCATGGTTAGTGTGTGGATGACTTTATGGGGAGTATTATTCCCATGTAATTGGATGAGGACTTAAGATTTATTTTTGTTTATTTTATTTTTAAGGATTTTTATTTTTATTATTTTCATGCTCTTAGTTAGAGTATGGATGATGTAAACACACTTTTAGCAGTGTATGTTAACACAAGAAATCATATGCATTGTGTGTTTCATAAAATGTATTTCTTTTATTTTCTATGTTCTTTTTGTGTCATATATATATATATATATATATATATATATATATATATATATATATATATATAGAGAGAGAGAGAGAGAGAGAGAGATGTAAATTATAGAGTTCTTAGTAACCACTCACATCTTGTTGATTGAAAACATGGACCTAATTTTTTGGTGTATTTGATGCTATCCTTTTCTATTAATCAATATGTTTTGTCTCCTTTATCATGTATTTTATTATCTTGTTCCACTCTTACATGTTTATGCTCTAATATGGTAATTTTTTCACTTATTTTGTAAGGAAAGTTGAGCCTGGAAACGCCTTCCTAATGCCAATTCTTACAAGAGAAATGTAGATATGATGCTCAATTTCAAGTTATAGTTCATTAAGATGCACATTTACAAGTAACATAATAGATAATTAAAACAAAACACACACAAAATTGAACACCATTTTTACATGGGAAAACCCTTACGAGAGAAAAAAACCACACACTGAACAAAATCTCTTTGTATTGCAACAAATAATGATTACATACAAAGTTATAGACTATGCTTCCAGATGTTAATTCATAGTATCTACTTTAGAAGCATTACATTTCCCTGATCAACCTCACTTCAGCTCAAGTCGAACACCACTCGTTAACATTATAGAACATTCAATGTTGATACAACATTCATTCCATTTCTCATCACATTTTCTCAGCATTCCAAGTAACACTAGGAACTAGTAAATTTAGTTCCCAAATGGTCTCAACACCGTTCAACTATCAACAACATGTCAAATCATAAAAGAGATGGCATCCAAAATCTCTTTGATCCTTCAAAGTCACTTCGATGAGGATCATACCGCTCCATGTGGTCCCCACTTCCATGTCACTACCATAGACCACTGACTTATTGGCCCATCGATGTCATGAAGTCCTACCGATGAGAGCCCTTTACACACATTGTTCTGTTGGTCCATTGAGGAGACCCTGGAAGAAGTCACTTCGAAAACTTCAAGTCACCCCAATGGAGGTTCTATCAGCGCATCGAGGAGACTGACTTCAAAGCCCCAACGAAATCACAATGTCAAACCAACAAGAGTTCCCTAACCTCCCATCGACATGTCGAGGGGACAAGACTCAATGTCCTCATGACATCATAATGTCACCTCGGTACACTTTCATTAGAGTATCGAGGAGACGCTAAGAAGACTCCCACCAAAATCTGACTATCCCATTGATAAAGCCTTTACCTCTTGTGCAAACTTGAAACATGAAGTACCTTCGCGGGTCAGGCTTCGGGGTTCCTCAATACCTAATACTGCAAACTTCACTAGTAAAGCTTATGACGAAACTCAAAATCCCGTTTGCTGACACTCTTCTACTACACAACTACATTTAATAAGTGATAGTCCCAAAGCCTGATGCCTGATAAGGAAGGTAAACTCAATGCTGCGAAGGTAGAAACACAAACCAATAAGTTTAGGCATGATTTCCAACATGCTCCCACTTGACGAAGACTTACTGGCTTCTTCAAAACTTGAAGTTACTGAATATCATAGGCCCCAAGGCCCATCGAGCTGGCACACCACCTGTACTTGTCTATGCTCAAAGTTTTAGTCAATGCATCTGCGACATTTTCCAGAGTATCCACTTTTTCCAAATTAACCTTTCCATCCTTCACCATATCACGAACGAAATGATATTGAACATCAATATGCTTCGTCTTGGCATGGAAAGTTGGATTTTTCACTTTGTCTGTCACAAAAAATAATAATCTTCCCTACATTAAATCCAATATTAGAACACAAACGTTTAATCCAAACAGCTTCCTTGCAGGCGTGTGTTGTTGCCATGTACTTTGCTTCAATAGTAGATAAAGTGACTACAGCCTACCACTTGCTCATCCAACTAACTACACCACCATGTAACGTGAGAGATGTATCCATTGGTGGACCTTTTGCTGTCAATGTCCCCTGCCCAAACAAAATCCACATATCCACGAATGTTGACACATCTCTATGACCCAACTGAGTTACCATAATAACATAAAGCATATTGAGAAGTACCTTTTAAATATCTCAAGACTTGTTTCACAACATCCTAATGTGACCTTCCTAGATTAGCCATAAACCGACTAAGTACTCCCACTGCCTGGGTAATGTCTAGCTGAGTACAGACTATCGTGTACATTAAACTTCCAATCACACCCGCATAAGGCACTCTGGTCATGTTCTCCATCTCAGTAGAAGATTTTGGACAATCTTCAACAAATAGTTTTGTTCCCTGTAACACTGGAACAACTAACTGTTTGCAATCTTCCATGTTAAACCTCTCAATGAAATCATTGATATACTTACTCTGACTGAGCCAAAGTTTTCTACAATCTCTATCCCTTTTGATTTCCATCCCCAAAATAAACCTTATTGCACCTAAATCTTTCATTTCAAACTATGCCGACAACTAAGATTTTAAATCAGAAATCATACCCTTACTATTCCCAAAGAATAACATGTCATCCACATATAGGGCTATAATAAGTAAATGACCATTTTCAGATTTAAAATACACACAATGATCTAATTTTGATCTTACAGATCCCAATGACAACACAAACATGTCAAAATTTTGGTACCACATTCTAGGCGATTGTTTTAAACCATACAAAGATTTCCTTAACTTAAAGTCAGATTTTATTTACCTCTTTCAATAAAGTGCTCTAGCTGGGACATATAAATCTCTTCTTTCAAATCTCCATGAAGAAACGTTTTCTTCACATCCATTTGCTCAATCTCCAAGTCATATGCAGCTACAAGTGACAATAGGAATCTGATATCTATGTCAGCTTACCTATAGGAGAAAATATTTCTCCATAATCAATTCCCTCTATCTAGGAATAACCTTTCGCGACAAACCTAGATTTATATTTCTCCACACTGTCATCCAGACCAATTTTCTTTTTAAATACCCATTTACAACCAACAGGCTTTCACCCTTTAGGAAAAGGTGCCAAATCCCAGGTTTCATTCTTTTTCAATGATGTTATTTCTTCATTCATGACCTCCAACCAGGAATTTGAATTAGACATTTGAATTGCCTCTTTCACAGTCCTAGGCTCATCAGTGCTAGTAATCAAAGCATAGGTGCAACTTGAATCCAACATAGAATATCCATACCTTTCAGGTTGTCATCTTTCACGTGTAGATCTCCTCATAGGCTAAGACTGAGGTTGTGGTTCTTATTCTTGTTTAGAACTCTCAAAACTACTTGAGTTCTCCTCAGATTCAGGTACACTTGGTATTCGTAGTTCCTCTTTTTCTAGTGTAAGAGGAATTTCAACTACATCTTTTTCCTTCTCTTTCATCTCTGATTGCAGATCCATTGTAGAAGGTTTCAGCTCATGAAATATTACACTTCTATTGTATACTACCTTCTTAGTAATAGGATTCCAAAGCTTGTATTCTTTCACACCAATGTCGTAACCTATGAAGATGCATTTTACAGCCTTGTTCTCCAATTTAGATCTTTTCTCACTAGGAATATATGCATACGCCTCACAGCAAAAGACTCAAATATGTCTCAAAGAGGGATTCTTACCTAACCATTCTTCCATAGGCATTTTATCCACAAGCGCCAAAGAGGGAGATCGATTTACCAAGTCACATGTTGTAGCAACAGCCTCAACCCAAAACTTTTGCTCTAGACCAGCATTGTACAACATACTTCTCGCCCTTTCCATTAGCATTTTGTTTAACCTTTCAACGACTTCATTCTACTGTGGAGTGTAAGGTGTAGTTTTATGCCTTTTAATCCCATGGTCTTTGCAATACCTTTCAAAATTTTCAAAACAAAATTCACTGCCATTATCCGTCCTCAAGCATTTAATTTTCTTTCTAGCCTAATTTTCTACCAAGTTTTTAAACTCCTTAAATCAACTGAACACTTCTGATTTACGATAATGAAGGAACATTCACTGGACCAAATACATCAGAGTGAACATAATCTAGTATTCCAGAAGATTTATGAGGACTAGAATAAAAAGAAACACGGTGTTGCTTTCCATAAATGCAATTTTCGCAGAAATCGAACTCAAGGTTACAATCATCAAGCCCTTCAACCAAGCTTTTATTTTTCAAGGCTTTCAAGCCCTTTTCTCCTTTGTGACCGATTTTATGGTGCCATAGCATGGTTTTCTCTACTGGGAATTTCACCTCTAAAGAGTTTGCACCCAGAGGAACAACGTTCTCCTTCCCTACACAAGCAACTTTGTTTGACTTTCCAGAAACACTATTACATTGAATAGCACGTGAATCCAGCTTGTACAAAGTGCCAATACGTGAATCCTTGACCAACACAATTGATCCTCTAGTCATTTTGTAGCCACCACTCAAGAATGTAACTTGCACGCCAACATCATTTAGCTTACTAACAGAAAGAAAATTATGAGCTAGACTTGGTATGTGCATTACACCATCAATTCATTTGATTCTTCCATCAGGAAATTGAATTTTGACTCTTCCATGGCCAACAATTTCAAGAGATGAGCCACTTTCTAGATACACCTTTCCACCTGCATATTTTTTGTATTTCGTGAACCAATCTCTATGAGATGTCATGTGAAAAGATGCACCTGAGTCAATCAACCAGAAATCATCTGATGCCTGGGTCACCAAGGTAGCAATGAAGGAATCTACATCACTCTGAGAAGAATCATTATTTGAAGAGTTGTTATTCTTCTTGTTCTTTTTCTCCTCTTTGCAATCCTTTTGGATATGTCCAGTCTGCCCACAATTCCAGGATTTCACCTTGGAATTCTTTCCCAGAGACTTTTATATCCCTTCAGACTTGGATTCATACTTTTTTTCCTTCTTCTTGCTTTTATCAAACTCTGATTTGCCTCAAATAACAAGAGCCTCTTTGGCCATCTTAGAATATTTCCTTCACATTTCTTCTAACAATAGTGAAGCAACCACATCTTCCAGTTTGAAAGTGGTTGTTGTACTTCCAATAGCCATCGCCAAATGGTCCCATGTGTTAGGCAAGGAACATAACAAAATCATACAATGATCCTCATCATCAATCTTTACACCTATAGACACTAACTGAGCAACAATCATGTTAAATGAATTCAAATGATCTGCTACAGATGCACCTTCCTCCATCTCCAAGGAGTATAACTTCTTCCTCAAGAATAACTTATTCACCAAAGACTTCCCCTGATAAATTTCACCAAGTTTCTTCCATAATGAAGATGCAGTCTTCTCCTCATGGACGTTCAGGAGAACAGAGTCTGCTAGACAGAGTCTTATCAACCCTTTGGCTTTTCTATTTGCAAGGTCCCAATCTTCTTGCACTTCATACCTAATGGTTTTGTTCCCATAACAACAATCCAAAGATCTCTATCCACCAATAGGTCTTCCATTTTGAGTTTCCACAACTCAAAATTTCCACCATTAAACTTTTCAATTTCTACTCTTCCTAATGTCCTTTCCATCTCAATCTACAATCTAGACTACCAGTTTTCTCTGCAAGACTCGAGCACAAAAAAATCATCCTACCCACAAGGATAACACAACTGGCCAGGATTTGATACCATTTATAAGGAAAACTGAGTGCATACACGCCTTCGTAATGCCAATTCTTAGAAGAGAAATGCATATATGACGCTCAATTTTAAGTTACGGTTCATTAAGATGCACATTTATAAGTAACATAATAGACAATTAAAACAACACACACATAGAATTGAACATCGAGTTTACATGGGAAAACCCTTACAGGAGAAAAAACCCACACACCAAGCAAAATCTCTTTGTATGGTAGCAAATAATGATTACATACAAAGTTACAAACTATGCTTCCAGATGTTAATTCAGATTATCTACTTCAGCAGCATTACATTTCCCTGATCAACCTCACTTCAATTCAATTCAAACACCACTTGTTAATGTTATAGAACATTCAATGTTGATACAACATTCATTCCATTTCTCATCGCATTCGCCCTGCATTCCAAACAACACTAGGAACCAGTTGATTCAATTCTGAAATGGTCTCAACACCGTTCAACTATCAACAACATGTCAAACCATCAAAGAGACAACATCCAAAATCTCCCTAGTCCTTCAAAGTCACTTCGATGAGGATCATACCACTCCATGTGGTCCCCACTACCATGTCACTACCATAGACCACCGAATTATCGACCCGTTGAAGAGACTTTAGTTAGGATCCCATTGATGTCATGAATTCCTACCAATGAGATCCCTTTATACCGCGCTCACACTGTTCCATCAGTCCATCGAGGAGACCCTAGAAGAAGTCCCCTCAAAAACTTCAAGTCACCTTGACGAAGGTTTTATCAGCGCATCAAGGAGATTGACTTCAAAGTCCCAATGAAATCACAATGTCACACCGATAAGAGTCCCCCAGCCTCCCATCGGCATGTCAAGGGGACAAGACTCGATATCTTGGCGACATCGAAATGTCACCTCGATACACTTTCATTGAAGTATCGAGGAGACACAAAGAAGACTCCCATTGAAATTTGACTGTCCCATCGATAAAGCCTTTGCCTCTTGTGCAAACTTGAAACTTGAAGTCCCTTCATGGGTCGAGCTTTAGGGTTCCTCAATACCCAATACCATAGACTCCGCTAGTAAAGCTTACAACGAAACTTTGAAGCCCATTTTCAAACACTCTTCTACTACGCAACTACATTTGGTAAGTGATAAGCCTGAAGCCTGATGCCCGATAAGGAAGGTAAACTCAATGTTGTGAAGGTAGAAACACAAACCAGTAAGTTGAGGCACGATTTCCAACATGTTTCACCTTATATGTTATTTTATGTTTACTTGTATATCCTTCATATTTTTTCATGTTTCATGATATGCTTTACCAAATTTGGGGGAATCCTCTTTTAAGTCACTTTTTTGATGATTTTCACTTGGATATGACATATTTACATATGCTTATCATGATCACATCTTATGATATCATATCTACACTTACATGTTATCTCATGATTATATCTAATTCTTATCTCATGATTACATTTACACATTTTATCATGACATTATGTTTTGTGTTTACATAATAATACTTTATGTTACTCATATGCATGCTTAGATGCATCATGTAAAATATTTGAATATTATTACTTGATTATTATCCTCAATATGGATAACATTGGAAAGAATATTATTTCTCCTTATCGCATATGTTATCGTGATTCTTATGATTAACATTTGTGTACTTACATGATACTTATCTATACTTAAAATATTTTTATCTAGCACTTTAGATATCACTACTTGTTAATTGGAGGCAATATCAGTGAAAATATTATTTCCTCTTATGCTATGTTCTTTCATTATCACATATTATTATATTATCTAATGTTTTTCCCATAATGAAATCTATGATATTATTACATGGTTATTATCTTATCTAATGTTTATCCCATAATGAAATCTATGACATTATTACATGGTTATTGAGTGTATGATTATATATTTAACATCAGGAGGACTCTACCAATTCCTCAAATACTAGGGATGGTGCTGATGTGGAGATCCAGAGTGAGGAAGGCAAGGTGGATGAGCTTGGAGTGCTACAGGAGCAAGTTGCTAAGCTGAATCATAAATTTAACTGCCTGGCTCGGTTCACTATCAAAATGATTCACAGGTCGGATCTCACTCTCTCAGATGTTGTCAAGGAGGAAATGGACAAGAACACCATGGATGAAGGCCCCAACTAGATTGAGGATGATGTGTTAAACCTCCTAGTCAAGAAATAGGAGAGTGTGGACAATTAGTGGTTTGGTTTGTGATGTGTTGTGTCTCTGGTATTACTAGGTTGTGTTTGTGTCTCTCGTATGTTGTTACTATTTTTTTTTTTGATGTTTAATGGTTTTTCTCCTTTTTGGCCCTTTGGGCTCGACATGTAAAGGGTACATCACCTTGTAAATGTTGCTTATATAATAAAAAACATATGGTTAAAAGTTCAAAATTGTGTAGCACTATAGACCAACTTACAAGTTTTGATTGAAATTATTTTTTCTCATAGTCAAAATAATGGTGAATGTCATGGTGCCTAGATTCAATTTTTTTTACTAGAATTTTTTTAGTTGAAATAGTTTCAATTAGAACTCTTCAACTTCTAGCCATACATAGAGGCATGTTTTTAAAAATTAGTGTAAACCAATTTTGACTAAAATAATTTTACCTAGAATTATTTCACCAAAAATGATGTCACTAATTTTCTAATGGTTTCTAAATAAAACCTTATCTTCCCACCAAAATTTCTCAATAATTATATTTAAAAAAAAATCAAAATAACCTTTGGTATATCCAATATTGTACATTTTAATAATTTTTCTATTATAGTTTAATTATTACGAGTAATTAGTTTTTTAAGTTTACTACAAGTAGGTTATTAAAGTCAAATGAAGAGTTGATTGAAAATAAAAATGTATAAAAATAATAATTTCAAATTAAAAAATATTAAACACTAGAGGATGGAATCTTTGTCAAAAGATATAATTTATTTATATTTAAAATAAGATATTCAACGGAGGTCCATCAAAACTATTATATTTTGAGTACAACTGACTTTATTAAAAATATATCAAAATTAATTTTCCCCATGCATTAAATGTTAAATTTAACCAAAAAATATTAAATGTCAAGGAAAAATAATTTAGTACATATTAAAAATAGAGGCCCATCAACCTCATTTATTAGAGTTTTTCCAACAATTAAAATAGAGGATCATTTTTTTCTTAAAATTAATAATAGAAAAATATTTTAAAAATAAGAACCTATAAAGATAAACTACACTAAAAATTCTACATTTTATTATTTTATGTCATTTAAAAATATAAAATATATATCTCTTTTAAATGCTTCTTGAGTGAAAAGGATGGATTTGTATTTTCCATTTACCTTATACATTTTTTAAAACTTTCACCCATATTTATTTTCTATCATCTCCAATCCCTTACACTTCTTACATGCAACCAATCAAATGGGAGCATATAATATCAATAATTTGGTATGTGATGTTTATTTATAATGGCTCTCATAGCTTATCCAATCTCTTTTGGTTGATCACAACCCTATGTTCCATTTCTTAGTTATGTTAGCTCCTTTGCAAACATGTACATCATTCTCTTTTGATTGATGTCTAATTTATAACCTTACATTGCTTTATTTTGGTTATGATGAATTATTTACATCTCTACACTTCTCTTTTTAGTTTTATATATCTTTTGTTGATATTATTAAGTGGTTGTTCATGTTTATTTTAGGTTTCTATGAGATGTTTGATGTGGGGACTTTCGGAGGTCATAACTTTTGACTTGAAAATTTGTTTTGATTGAAATTTTATGTGGAGGTGCATCTTGAGGAGTTGATTGGAATGCCCAAAGAACTTAGATCAATTATAGCTTGTTTGAGGGATTTTTTGAGACCAAATTCTTTCATCTAGGGCCTCAAACATAACTTTTAGTTTTTTTTTTAATTTTCTAAATCTATTTTTCCTTTTTTTATCAGACTTTTTTCCAATTAGAAGTGTAAGTTGAAAATTAATGTCATCATAGTGGTAGGAAGGTAATTAGTAATTTTCATGATTAAATGGATATGTATGCAAAATTACCTAAAATGGAAAATTAAGTTGTCAAAAGCTACCAAAAAAGGTAATTTTTGGATTTGGGAGATATAAGGTATTTTCTTTCAGTTGTAGAAGAAGAATGGAGGTAGAGTAATGAAGGAAAAATTCATTTTATATCCTTAGTCTTAGAATCTAATTTTGTGGATGCTATGGGTGGATTTCGTTCTTTAAGTTTGGCTACATCAATTCTATTCATGGATTTTTGTTCTTGTGGATCTAAATATTTATTTATCATTATAAAGAGAATATGTAAATCATCATATTTATCTATATAATTTTTATTTGTGCATATTATTTATATTCATTTTGACTAATTTTTTACTTTCAAATGCATGCTTTATAATATGTCACATGTAATTCAAAGTTCGATAAAATGTAAAAGTTAAAAGTTCACCCCTAGCACTATGGGAGAGTGACTATATAAACTTACTCCCTATTATTTTTGTTTATAAGGTACCAAGTAATACATATATTACTATTTTTACCCCATAATATTTTATTAGTAACACCCTCTTAGTATAACTCTTTGA
This sequence comes from Sequoia sempervirens, assembly GCA_007258455.2. Classification (NCBI taxonomy): domain Eukaryota; kingdom Viridiplantae; phylum Streptophyta; class Pinopsida; order Cupressales; family Cupressaceae; genus Sequoia; species Sequoia sempervirens. The sequence goes on from VDFB02000002.1 coordinate 188,623,573, forward strand.
CTCTATAAACCCCTTATTTTACCATGTATATGAACCATTCATTTTTCTCTTTTATACAATTTTTTATTTCTACCATGTTTTTCTATTCTATATTTTTATATCTATCTTTCTACCATCTTTCTAAAATACATATTTAAATTTAATTTTATAATAATTAAGGTTATTGATATTTATGAAATACTAAATGCAATCACTAGGTAACAATTCCTCTATGTCCATTACTATACATTATAAATTGTATATTGTATGACTATATTATATTAGTGCAATCCACCCTTAATCATCCATATGGAATACCCCCAATATAAAAAATGATACCTTAATTAGTTTATCCCCTTGACCCTTTGATAGAAAGTAGTCTAACACCTTATTTTTCATAGATTATTAAATCCCATTTATGAAAAGACATGGTATGGTACCCATCACATAGTGAATCTCCTATACCTAGCATATTTATGTATTCATTTTGGGTTCACTTTAACCCTTTGTCTCAATTACAATAAATAGTATTAAAAGGGAGTTTTTATGGGCAAGAATCAACATTCATCATGTAACTTATCTAATTATGAGTTCTTATTCTCTAATAGTCTAGAACCAACCCTAATACCTTCAGTTTCTTGTCTTGGTTCAAAATTGTAATTGTGATCCTAACCTAGTTGAAGACAACATAAGTGGGATTGAACCCCTTTTTCTAAATCCAAATTTAAGCATGGATCCAAACTTAGTTCCAAATATTATTTAACCACTATATAAATATCAAAACATTTGCATTACGACACTACACTATTGTATAAAAAGACAGTTGTAGTTTATATTAAAGAATTGTCTCTTATTTGATTATTGTACCTAGACGAAGATGATACTTCTATGTTTGGTTTGTTGGATATGGCTAGGGTTGGGGTTATGGGTACCTTCAAATTGGACAAATGGACTTTGCAAGAATTCAATAAAATCAATATCAAAATAAGAGGATTAAAGGTGAATATGCAGAATGTTCAGAAGGCCTATGTGTCTGACATCCTCATTGATAGAATGGTGGAACTGGAAGGTTCGTTTAATGAATTTAAGTCACTGTGCGAGGATATACTGCAGGCCCTTGAGGCCAAGGTTGCTAGTATAAATAATGATATTAAAAAATTGTTGCAGGTGAGCCACACCTCAGTCAAGAATAGTGCAGATGCTTTGAAAATTATCTTTAAAAAAATTTCCCAGCTCAGAGAAGATCAAGTTCTCTTCTCAGAGATCATGGAGAAAGAGAAAATGGCTAAGTGCAAAGGTAAAAAAGTTGCGAAGGATGATGAAAAGGTTCCTGTTGGCAGAGGTTCGACTGAATGGAAAAAAGCTTTTAATGCTGAGAAAAAGGAACTGTTGGATATGGTTGAAAAACATAAGAACTAGTAGATTGAGGTGGCCAAAACTCTGAGTGGCCTTAACTAGCTTCTTATTTCTTTCTATTTTTGTTGGGTGTTAGTCTCTTGTTGGTTGTTTTGTTGTTGTTTTGCGGGTGGGTGTTGTTGGTTGTTGTTTGTCTTTTTTTAGTTAGGCACCCATGGTGGTTGGTTTTCTGGTTGTTGGGTTGCTGCTAGCAGGCTCTTGTTTATTTGTTGGAGCAACATTTTGTTGTAAAGGGTTTTAGGTCCCTTTAAAACCTATTTTTCCCATATAATCAAAACATCAACACCTTTATTATAAGAATAAACTAGTCATATTGTATGGTTTCTTGGCATCAAAACTATTAAATTGGCTTAAGGGGTTTGACTAAGGAGTATTATAAGAATAAACTAGTCTACTATATGGTTTCTTGTCATCAAAACTATTAAATTGGCTTAAGGGGTTTGACTAAGGAGAATAAACCTTGCAAAGGAAACTCCAATTTTATATATAGACACCACCAATTTTTTAGTTTGTAGTTTTAGATACCCAAGGTGAACAAGTTCTAATAGACTGAGTTTGTTGACCAATTCTACAAATAGGGGTCAAATTCATAGATAAGGGATTGAATCCACACACACAAAATTCATTTCTACAATACATAATGACCCAAATCAAAGCACCATATCTAATCTTGTAGTATGTTAGAGCATTATAGTCACAAATCTAGTTACTATGATCATTATTATAAAAAAATTACTTACTATTGTTTAATTATTAGTATGTTGAGAGACATTCTATAATGGTAGAAAGACATAAAGTCTCATGGCATGACTGTGTACATAAATGCCAACACATTATTGACATATACTTAAAAAATTAAAACTGTAATATTAAAATTATAGCCAACAAAATTATTATCGAAATAAAATATATAAATATTAAATAATACATGCATGCATGCATATAGATACATACATATAATATAGTCTTGGATTATTTGATTACTTAAGAGGTTTTTCACTTTCCAATCATAATTTTCAAGCTATAAATAGAACTAAAGAATTAATGATATAATGAATGGTGGATCTTTCAAAATAAAATTAAAAATAACATACAAAAGTAAAATATCTCTTCAAATAGCCAATAGTGGCATGGTATGATGGTTAAGTTGTTGTGGTGTTGTTCTTTTCATCATGGTTCAAACCCTACTGGGGTGTAATTGTTGAATGTTTAAATTGGGGATGAGGTCCCCCTTTTGTGACCTTGATTATAGATCCTTCCTACTTAGACCCTTGTATTCCATGTTTGTTTATTCTTTATCATTATTTAAGAAACTAACTCTTCAATTATAAAATATCATTCATCATCTCTTTAATAATATATTACAAAATATAATTACAAATATCAATAAAAAAATATATTTTTATTTTTATTTTTTACAATAAATATTTTTTTTTTTAATAAATAAAATATTTGAAATAAGATATATTTAAGTATACTAATTTATTACTTTACCCTAAACATTTAGATAGAAATTTTTATTTTCTTTTAAATTTAGAAGCGCGGAAAACAATGTAGAAAGGTGGGGTTCTTTTATGTGTACACTTAATTAGCACATTGAAAAGAACTCTTTTATCTTTATATTGTAATGGAAGGAGAATTTAGGCAGCTTTATTTTATACTTTTCATCCCCATCCCCTATTTCTCTTTGTTATTTGGGTTTCCTTTTTCTTTACTCTTTTTTTTTTGTCGGTTGCTTATCTTGGCTGCTTTCCTCTAAAGTTGGAATTTCTCCTTTCTCTAATTCTATCTTTATATAAAGACTAAAGACGAATACAATATAAAAGGGAATACTTTATTTAATGTCTTTTTTAGATAATAATTGTTATAATAAACATTAATCTATAGGAAAGTATTGTTTTCACTTTTGTCATGTTTTCATTTTTATTTAAAATTGAATTTTATAAAAAATAGATTTAAAAATTAATCTTTTCTAGATTAAAATATATTTATTTAAATTTTGGTTTTTAAATTTATTTAAGAATAGGCGGTGTTTACAAATATATTTATGAAATCTATTGGACTACAAGGGTCAAATTCTCATTAATGAAGACTTCTAGATAGACAAATTCAACAATTGTGAATCAAAGTTGAGAAAAATAAGTACACATACAATAGGCTCCTAGGGTGCTAATGTAATCCATTTTGTCTACTAATAATTTAGTTCATAAATATGCTTCCTAACTATGTTATACGATTCTTTCCATTATGATTGGTCTTTAAATACACCACCCTAGCATGCAATTTAGACAATTCTCACTTTAGTCAACTCATAATAGTTAAGTGAAAAAGGTGGAAAAGGTTTGAATTTGAAATTCTATGACTCAAAACTTAATTTAGATTAGTTTACCATTCATGTCTCTCAACCAAAGAAGGAAAAATAATATAATTTAGGGAATAGGGTGGAGTTTTAGGGATGAGTGATGTGGATATTTTAGAATATTAGATGACAAAATTTAAACTTTTACACAAAATAAATTAGCATAGACACTAACCCATGCATCAAAGATAGCCTACTTGCCATGTTTCCAAAATTTAAGGAGAAAGGTCTAATGACCCAATTTTTAGGACTTTTGTGTGTGCATGATTTTGTTGTTAGATGGTGTAACATGGAAAAGACATTTGAATGCAATTCATGTATTGGGATAAGATGAACAGTGATGTATTGTGTTTTCATCACTTTAATTTCATGGTATAGATTTATTGAATTTATTATATATGTTGAATATCATTCTCAATTGTCAAATGCAAATACTATTGATATATTTTATGATGTCATGTTGCAAGAAATTTTTATCTTGAAAACTTGTTATAAGTGTAGTGATACAAAAAGATGGATCTTGCATGTATATTCTCAATATGAAGTTTAAAATCATGGATCATAAGGTTGTTGTTATGTTTTTTAATTATGTCGTTTCCTTGTCTAGTGTTTGGGTTCTTTGAAGATTTTCCTTGTGTTATAGGTTTTTCTTAGGATTTATCCCTCTTTTGTTTCACCATGGACTAAGAATAAGTTATCCTATGGCCCTAACTTAAGGCTTTAATCTTATATATTGATTTTTTAAGGGAAACTTTAGCCTTTATTATTTTTATTTTTCAAATGCGACCCATGTTTATTTGGTGACAAATCTTTATCATTGTGTTGGAAGTACTATTGAATTGATTGTTTCCTTGAAATGATATTTAAGGCATTGTATATCCTTGAGGAACCTAGTTATTTCCTTTTGAGAAACTAGGATATGCCTATTGAATGAGCTTTATTTTTTTAACTTTCTTTGGCTTAACATGGTGGTTCATATTTGTAAATTAGGAACATGTGTTTTCTTACCCAAGCCTAAGTTAACATGCCTTGTGGATGCCTATCTTTGTGAAGATAAAGAGTATGTAAAAGAGGAAGGGGACGCTATTTTAGTTTCACTGAGGCTTAAAAAGAGAAAGAGAGGAAAATATATCACATAATTTTCTCTTATTCTCTTAGACTATAACCAAAAAAAAATCATGAAGTTTATCATTTTCAATTTTATTCACATGTGTAAATATGTGGTGATTCTTTTTTTTGTTAACGACAGGGTATCGCCGTGACCAAGCCCAACGTCCAAGGGGGCAAGCTAAGGTGGGACTAGTCCTCTGCGGGGGGGGCCAACAGCCTGCAAGCTAGTCCCACCCAACAGCCTGCAAGCTAGTCCCAATCGGGTAAACCCGAGAGAAAAGTTGAACTCGAAGCCAATGGGGAGCAAACCCACGACCCAAGCCACCAACTCCGCTACCTATGCTAGCTAAATTTGTGGTGATTCTTATTTTGGGAAAAAAGGATTATTTTTTCTTTGGTTGTTACTCCTATGTGACTTATTAGATTGTGGATTTATCTTTACATAAATGCATGTAAGTCTAGGGCTTGTGTTGAGGTTTGGATTATACAATACTTGTGTGGAGTATATTTATATAGGAAAATCACTAGTAAGAAATATGTGACCTAATATCTTATTGATTTTATATTTTTTAGTTTTTTTTTATGAAATAAATTCATGATGTTTATGTTATGATTTTTTTTAACTCAATGATTTTTCTAAAATGTTTGCATGTTAAGATAAGAGGGTTTCATTATTTGAGTATAAAAACTATGACTATGTAATGGTTATAGTTGTGATACTAAAATAATTATGGTTATGTAATAGTCATAACTATGATAATGAAATGATTATGATTGTTCAATGGTCATAACTATGATAATGTTGTGTGTGAACAATTTAGTAAATGATTATTTGACCATGGCTAACACTTAGGAAATATTCTCTCAATGCAAGTTGGTATTCAAGTGTTCTCACCTAAAGCATGCTAGGGTTTGAGTAGCCTCACTAGATTATGCTCATAGTGAGCAATATGAAATAATAAATACAATATAATAGAATTCATGATATTACACAAATAAAATTAATATAATTTTTTTAAGAACATTATTATATTTTATTAACTCCATGTTCAACAATTTACATTAAGGGTTTTTAAAGGAACTTTACTCTAATGCTCCAAACTTAGTTTGCATGCATGCAACACAAATCATGTACAAATGCATTGCAACTTTCTTGAATTAGATCATGTATTCATGAATTATGGGATGCACTCTAGTTAACATGAACAAACTCACATTTATCACATTTATAAGGTTTTATCCTTTCAGAACATATTACACAAATTTTCACACTAACACTTAGCTTACAATAGTCACATACACCATATAATAGGAAAACTATGGTGCCAATATATTCCTAGAATAAAAAATTATTTGGTTCTCTAATAATTGCAAAAGTTAGACCAAAAATAAAATAAATTAAAATTTGAAAGAAGAATAAATAGTCGAGGTGTATCAATACGAGGGATAAATTATACTTTTAAAGTAATAAATAATGTTGAATTCTTCAAAATTTATTACAATTATAGTGAAGGAAATCTGTGATCAACCCCCAAAATTGGTGGTACTATCAATGATGTTCTAGATTTCCTTTTTATCTAAATATATTTTTTTCCTTACATGTAAGCAATCCTTGTAAATGTTGGTGTATGTTTCCAAAATTTGAAAGCACTACTTGAAGTTAAACTCAAACCTTTTATGCAAATGATAGCAACACGGCCTTGTATTCTATAGCCTTGACATAAATGAGAATTTCTAACACATCCATTTTTCACTCAAAGAATCATCTTCATTGGTTTGAAGATATTCATGCTAAAATTATTGATCCAAACTATTGAGCCTATTTTTTTTCTTTTCTAGTCACACATTTACCAATGATTGTGATTTCACAACAAAATTATATACTTGCTAAAATTTATCAACATTCTTATCATAATTGTTGCAAGTGATCATAAGGAGACACAAGATTCCACCTAAATTTGAACAAATTATTAGAATATCCTCATCTTTATTTTTTAGTTCCTCGTCTTATGTAGTAGTCTTGGCATACAAAAATTCATCTTTTGAATATGACAAATTAACTAGCTCATCCAATGTTTCTCTTGCATGATTACTAGTGACTTGCATTGGTTGAGATAGAGAAATGAGGATTATCCAAACTAACTTCACCAACATATTAATGTGCTTAGATAGATGACCCTTGAATCTTGATCTCAGATCAATCTTGGAAAAGATAGCATTGTCATGCATTTGATCAATGAGATAACAATGTGAGGTAAGGGATATTTATTTTTATCTTTCTTTGTTAAGCATTTGATAATCTATGCACAAGCACAATGTTTCATCCTTCTTGATGAAAATCATTGGCACTCCCAAAAGTGATATGCTATGCCTAATCAAGCCTTTCGTTAACAGTTCTTCCTACTGGGATTTTAGTTCCATATATTTTGTTGTAGTGATGCAATATGGTGCTTAAAACATAGGTTATGAGCCAAGTATTATATCGATGGAAAAATTGAAGGCTCTTTTGGGAAGAACCCTTGATAACTATTCAATAAAAACATCTTGAAACTCATAAAGCAATGAATAATCTTGAATAGATGGCTCCCTAGTTTTCTTGATGATTCCTTGCTAACTTCATACAATTTTTAAGAGTCGTTTAAGTATAGGTCATCCAAATAAGCTGACTCCTTAGGATTTTCTATTTATTCCATTTTTACAGAAAACATTTGAAAACCCTTTCTTTTAACTATTTTCAATTACATAACATAGATCTTACTGATCTTCATCTTATGTTGAATGGACCTTGAATCAAAATTGTATTCCCAAAATCATCTAGACACTAGACTATTTTTTCAAAACAATCTACTCTGATTCTATTCTTCCACAACCAATAATTCCTAGAATGACATCATAGGACCCTAAAGGAGCTATGTACAAGTTAACTTCTATTTAAATAGTTGGAAATTTTAATTTGGCCTCAAACAAGCATTTCTCTACCTAAGCTCTTGACTAGTTTGCATACTTCACCAACCATGGTTTAGCCATAAAACCAAATCATTTAGGGATTTATTTAATAAACTAGGAGCTATAATTTTTTTGGATGACTAGTGCCTATTAAAATGGAAATAGGTATTACCAAATAAAGTAATTATAGCTTAATTTTACTTAGGCTTATTATGTTTTTTTCTCACTTCATAGCATTGATATATGTGTCCTCATCATTTAAGACACCTACTACTTGCATATTTGACACTTGCCCACACACTTGTCAAGTGATTTCACAATTGTTCCATCTTTGGAGGGTTAATTAGTTATTTTGTCCCACCTTCCTACCTCATGATCCTTGCCTATATATGCAAGGTTGGTCATTGTATTTACACACTCTTCATTTATATGATAGATATTCTATTTTATTTATCATTTCACTTGTTGAAGGTTATCAATTCGTGCTTTCTAATCTTTGCATTCTCCAACATGGTATCAAATCCTTGAGAGCACGTTCATTTTTCTAGCAAGGTGACTTCCACACGTAGCCCTATCATTCGATCATCATGGATCCCAACGGGCACTCCTATTGCATATGAAAGATCCAAGAAACAAAGAATCTCCTTTCAGTTGATGAAATTTGGTAATTTCAATTTTTAATTTTTTTTTACTCTATATAATTTTTTGTACTATACAAATCTATATAGTATTGTACAAATCCATATGCTACAAAAAAATGAAAAAAAAAATAGCAAAGGGTCAAATTTCCCTTCTTTTTTTAGACTGCAGGAATCAGTCAGGTATCTGTCCTCCTATAAATTGTAGTACACCTTGTAAAAAAAATTCACGTGACTGGTGGCCCTAGCGTGACACGCCCTCCGGTACCACAAGTTTTTGGGAGACTAGATCCCCTAACTTCTTGCTTGCAACAAGATGCTTTAGCCAATCGAGCTAGCCCCCCCCCCCCAAAGGATCAAATTTACCTTTGCCCATCTACTATTTTGGTCTATTTGTAGGAAATTTGTGCCAATTCGGCTTGTTTCGAGGATTATTACTCTGTTTGGTTCATGTCATTTGTTGTGCAGATTATTCTCCATTGCAGGTCTTTGATGTTTGGTGTTGATCGCCTATTTTTTTGGCCTGATTGGCCATACCCAACCACCATCAATTATCTAAGCAGCTTCAACATTGCTTTCTTTCTTTGGTGCTCTTGGCACACATGTGGTGACTTTTGAAACAATTTATTATGGCCCGCATGGCAAGTTCTTGGTCACATGTAGATTTAGATTTTATGCTATTATAGCATGCAACCTCAGAAGCATGATAACTTTTTTGGAGTATTTCACTATATATTCCTTGAGGCATGTTGAGCTTTTGTACATCAAGCGCCTAAAGACCTGTGCACCCCCTCCTCCATCAACTATGTACATGACCTGTGAACCATTGGAATCTCTCCAAAGATATATAAGAATAAAAGGATTTTGTGGTGGTTTCTTTGAAGCAAATATGCCAACCAAATTCACCACGCCCTCTATAATAGAAGTTTTCAGGTGTTGATACTACTGTCACTTAAAGTATTCAAGAGGCTTCTAGCTCTAGAACCCTTCAACGGCTCCGTCTGTCACAAAGAATCGGTCAAAAGGAGTTGTGGTTTATCAAATTTTACTACTTTGCATACCATATATGTAATACCCCTCGTGTTGCTGATACTCTTAGATACTCTTTTGTGTTGGTTTTGTACTTGGTTTGTAATGGTGATTAGTTCACCAGATTGGTTGTGTGTGGATTCATAGTTTGGTTGGTTTGTTGTACTTGACATTACTTATGATGTTTGATGATACATTATGTGGTGATTATATTGTTTGGCTATGTTATGGTTTTCTTTAATAATATATGTGGTGATATTATGATTCTATGTTGCTATGGTTTCTGATGTGTCTGTCAGTGAGTCTTGGTGAAAGGACGAAGTGGCATCACTCGCTTGTGAGTGCCCTGCTACCTCGTGATTACCTTTCACGGTGTGTCTGCAATGGAGATTTACATGCTACTTGACGTTTGTTTCTATGCAGGATACAGGTACAAGACACCAACTCCACCTATTTTTTAGGTTTGAGCATGTCTCATAAATCCAACGGGTATGATGTTGAAAAGGGAGTTGATAAGGAAGTGTCCCCGTCCCAAGTTTGTCACCTTGCTGTGAGTCCTTTGGTGTCATTGTCTCAACCTCGTCTTTGTTTTAGTATGGGTTAGTGTTGATTATTTATTTTTAGTTTGTAAATGTTTGTTATTTTATTAATCTTTATTTTATGTGTGATTAATTAATGTTATTTAATTGATATAATTATTTGCAAGTAATTGTAGTTAAGTTAATTGATTAAGTTTTCTTGATTGAGTGAATAGTTTAAATAAAAATATTAGATGCTATTATGTGAATTAGAATTTTAAATTTGCATAAAGTAAACGATATTAATTTTTGAATTTTTAAATTAATTAAATAGCATAAATTCTTGATTATTATCAAAAGAAAATAACTAAAAGTTAGTTAAAAGATAATTAGAATAGTTACGGGAGTGAGTGGGAATTGAATGCAAAATTCTTGTTAAAAAAATATTCTTAGAGAGGATATGAGCCATAACTGTGAAAGGTAAGAAGTCACTTCACAGAGGAAATTGGCTGGAGAATTGTTTTTGGTTTTTTGGTTTTTGGTTAAAAAATTAGAAGAGGTTTTCAGGAATATATTTTTGGGCTCATATTTTGCATCTTTCTGGAAGTGCAAATTTTGGAAAGGGCTTTGGAAATTGAACTCTGAAGGTGAAGCTTTGCTCCAACCCTCATTTCTTCAAGCTTCAAGAAAACAGGTTCCTTTACTCTTTATTTAGTTATTCTGTTGTTTTGAAAAGATTGCCTGTACAAATTTTATTCTGTAGAAATTTTGTTAATTATGTAAAAGTTGAGAAATTGTTTGTACAAGAGGAAATGATTATTTTATAGAAGCTTTGTTTTTAAAATTGGAAAGATTGTTGGAAATTGTCGTGAATTTGATAAAAGCTTATGTAGAAGAATTTGTTAAAAGCTTCTGTAGAAAATTTTGTTTAAAGCTTCTCTGTAGGAAATTTGTTGACGGCTTTTGTGTAAGAAGTTTTGCCGTGATTATTTTACTGCCTCTGTAGAAAAATTTATAGTGAAATCAGAGAAGCTCGTAAAAGATTATTTAAAAAAAAACAATAGAAAAACACAGAGGAAAAACAATAGAGATATTTTGAAATCTCTTAGAAATTGGATTTGAAAACCTTCTTGTAAAATTGGGAAAAACCCATATCCTTCTTGCCTGTAGAAGAATATAATTTTAATCTCTTTTCCAAAATTAGTTTGTTAAGCTAGAAAATTTTGGAAACCTCTGTAAATAAATTTCCCAACAATTCCTGTAGAAAATTTCTGTATTTTTTTTTTTAAATGCTACAGGAAGGACTGAGTTTCTGTTTTTTTTTTTTAAATTAAAAAAAAGGGGGCTACTCCCACCACCACCAACCCATAGGGGGAGGCGTTGATGTGAGAGCAGCACCCAACGTTGCTCTCCATAGCAACGACACCCCCCCCATGGGGGTCGGTTGTGGGCAGCGCTTACACACGCTTTAAGCCTGCGCTCAATTTCCTTTTTGAAAATAAATTTACTTTATTAAATTTAAACTTATTTAATTAAATTTTATTTAATTTGAATTATAATATATATATTATATATAAATATATGTATATATATATATTTTAATATATATGTATATATAAATATGTGTATATGGGTGTGAAATATACAGTGAGTATATGATTAATTTTATCATGTTAATTATAAGGTATGATTATTATATAATATATATATATACATATATATACGCGTAATCATGTGTATATACACACACACACAGATATATATATATATATATATATATGTTGTTGAGAAAAGTTGGATGATGGATTAAATAGCAAGTTGATTTTATGAGGTGATTAGTTTAATTGAAAATAAGCATTATTTAATTAAATTAAGATGAATGATTTTGGGTGAATCAATTATTTATTTTCTTTGACAAAATTGTGTTGTCGAATTGTTGATTCAAGTATGATTTCCGCTTGATTGGGTTATGGTTTTGTGGGAAAAACCCTTATATTAGCATATTCTCCTATAAGAGCTTAAGTTGCTTGTTAGGGACTTCCAGAGGGATGGGGAATGATGTTGTAATTATGATCTTTTAATTTGATCCTTGTCCTTATTTTGACTATAGTTGCGATTTTGAGTTTTCATTTGGGTTGTACTTTTTTTTATGGGATTTGATTCATATGACTTTTGGCGGGATGGGTTTGTCTCGCAGTTGTTCTATTTTGTGGTTCAATGTTCTTGTTGGTACAACCCCTTGGAATTTGATAATATATTTTGGGTTTCTAGGGAGAGTGGCTCTACGTGGGCGCCGACGCACAAGGGGGCTGTCAGGATAACCCACATTAGAGTTAAAGTAATAAGTGATAATCTAATTAATTAATTAGGGGGTGGGTAGTAAAATATTAACAAGATAAATATGGATGCCTCGTCCACCTGTTATGGCTTTCATAGACTAAAGGTGGGATGAGAAGGTCGTGGTTGGCAAGATCGTTGCCTTGTCTCCATGAGAGGTTAACGGTTTCGCACAAGTCACCCTATGGGGCCGATGTCTAGAGAGGTTGTCAGGGTAACCATAGATGGGGGTCGGTGCCTAAAGAAAGGCATTTAGGATAACCCATGTAGAACTGTGCGATGACACTCTCCTCTAGCATTCCCTTGAGTTGTTATTGTTGCTAACCTCTGGAAGTGGTCTTTTGATGTTATTTTCCCTTTATGTGTGCTCTAGATTTTCATGTTTTGGAGTTTATTCATGTGTATTTTTTTGGATGTTCTTGGTCAGGGATCCTTCCATATTTACTCCTATCATGAGGGTAGTCGGGTGGAATGTGCTACGCACCTCGTTGGGTTCCTTGTCATGCAGTTGTACCATTCAGTGTAGAGTTTGCACTTGCAGCTTGATCCTGAGTTCACATGTTTCCAGATGTATACTTGTACTTCAACTATATTGTGTATTGATTTGTTACTTCCCCATGTGTTGGGTAGACTTATGTTGTAATCTTGAGTAATTGCTCAATGATATGTACCTGTAGATTGATGTAATGTATAATCACGCTATGTAATTTATTCTTGAACTATAATTGTAAATATCGTTAATGTTGTGTTATATCTAAGAAAATATGTTCTTTATATTTCCAAGTACAATTTATTATGAATACATGTATGGTTTCTATATGGTTTATTCTTGTCACATTTTTTATCCTTAATAAATGTTTAAATGAAGTTATGTGAATGAATGGGTTATGCTAGTATAATTGGTAATTACTTTTATCAACTTTGTTATGGGATAGATTACGTAATGTCACCTCATGTACCCCAAGGGACTTAGGTGTTTAACTTGTGATCATTAGCTATGTTAATTGCTTTAGTAAATTAAGTATTTATTCTCTATGTTTTCAAAAAAAAAAATTGCATTTTTTAGTTGTCCTTTGGGATTTGCACGACAGGGCATTACAACTTGGTATCAGAGCTAGGTTTGCTAATGATGGGTACTCTGGGTAGTTTGAGTCGGTTAGGAATTAACTCTTGATCTCACATATACCCCAATTGATGTGCAGGATCATGCCTCAGGGTAGAGTTTGTGGCCGAGGAAGAGGCTGAGGTGGTGGCCATGGGTCCAACCGCCAAATTCCATCACCTCCGAGCTCCCACAACTCAAAGCGTGAGGAACTACAGAGTTCCCAAAGCAATTCGACAAGTGGTGGTTTGAACCCAGAATAGCCAAGTTTAGATGGTCAATTGCAACATTTACTAGAGGAGATACTAGGTCATTTAGGCCCTAGGCAAGTGGAAGAACAGAGGTTGGAAAGGGAAGGGAGAGATCTCCTAGACAAGGGGAAATAACAACAGAATAGGATGCAGTAGTGGCGGGTCACATGAGAGACCTGTTTAGAGCACGACCTCCCACATATGGTTCTGGTGGGGGTCTTGAGGCAAAGACTTGGCTGATCGATCTGGATAGATGCTTTGTTATGCATCCCTATGGTAGTAATACTAGGGCTAGGTGTACCATCATGCACCTCAAAGGCTTCGCGTCCACTTGGTAGTTGCTAGAAGAACATAAATTACATATTGACATCAACATGGTGACTTGGGAATTGTTTATGGAGAGATTCAAGGCCCATTTCCTTTCTGATCACTGGAGGCAGCATAGAGTAGATGAATTCCATGAGTTAAGACAAATGGAAATGTTTGTGGAGCAATACGAGTGTCATTTTTACGAGCTCAAGCAGTATGCATGGATCAGTAATGATGAGGCAATGCTTGTGCAACATTTTGTCATGGGCTTAAACGCCCAAATCAGTGGTGGAGTTAGAGTCTTCGAGCCAAAGACAATGGAAATAGCTGTTGAGAAGGCTCATCTAGTAGAAAAAAATTTGGCAATGGCATTGGGAGGTTACACAGGATTTCAGATTGGCAGTACCCCAACATCAAGTTTTGGTTCTAGAGGTGGACAACCTCAAGTTGTAGGGTCTTCCAGGAATTTTTGAGCACCCTCTAAGGGTGGTCCATAGCAGTAGTAACAGTCATAGCCCAAACATAACAAATCACAGTCTCAGTAGGGAGAGATCTCAGAGCAGGAAGAACCAAAGCTGGTAGCAAATTAGACAGGATCATTTTGAGCAGCCTGCATAGAGCACACAGTCGACACCTTCTAGAGGAAGTTTCCAGCAGTTGAGTGCACTGTCTGGTGTTAGAGGTTTTCGACGAGGCACATGTTGTTTCTCTTGTGGGAAACAGGGACATATTGCCAAACAGTGTCCACAGAGGAGCACTACAAGTTTTAGTTAGAGACCAGTTGCTTTTGAGCCGACAGTGGGCGATACAGGTAGAGCACATTGGGTATTTGCGATAGTGGACAATTGCCAAGTTGAACATCAGGGCACTGTGGTTGAGACATCAGGTGCGTTGTATGGCACTAAAATTTTCATTCTCTTTGATTCTGGAGCATCAGATTCATTCATTTCTCCTTCAGTAGTAGAGCATTGTAGACTGGTGGCAGCAAGGCAAGGCATTAAGTGGCAGGTCGAATTGGCCTCTGAGGCAAAGGTAGCGATTGAGTCACTAGTTCAGGGTTGTAATTTGCAAATTCGGTCACTCATGACTACGGTAGATCTCTAAATCCTACCTCTTGACCTTCATATGATGTGGTTCTAGGTATGGATTGGTTGAGTACCCACCGTTCCATAATTGATTGCCAGCGTAAGGTTGTGTATTGTGTTGACAATGCGGGTAATGAGGTTGAGATCATTGGCATTCAAAGACCTATCTCACTACGTTTGATCTCGACTATGCAATTAAAAAGGTGCTTTAGACAAGGTTGTCAACTAATTGCAGTGTCTATTAATGATTTGGACTCAGAAGAGAGTCAAGGGATCTCATTGGATGACTACCCCCTTCTTAAGGAATATTTTGATGTTTTTCCAAGTGAAATTCTAGGGATGCCACCAAAGCGTGACATTGACTTCAGAATTGACCTTTTCCTTGGAGTTGAGCCTATATCTCGGGCTCCATACCAGATGACAACGCATGAATTGTATGAGCTTCGTTTACAACTGGAGGAACTTTTAGAAAAAGGATTCATCTGTCCTAGTGTTTCCCCTTGGGGAGCACCGATTATATTTGTGAAAAAGGACTGTTCGCTTTGATTATGTATTGATTATAGGAAGCTCAACAAAGAAACGATCAAGAATTGGTATCCTTTGCCGAGAATTGATGACTTGTTCAATCAGATAAAAGGAGCTCAAGTTTTCTCCAAGATTGATCTTAAGTCTAGCTATCATCAGTTGTGAATAGCCGAAGCATAAAACTGCATTCCGCACTCGTTATGGGCATTATGAATTCACTGTTATGTCATTCGGGTTAACAAATGCACCATTAGTTTTTATGAGCCTGATGAATGTCTTTTGAACCTATTTGGATAGGTTTATGTTGGTGTTTCTCGATGACATCCCGGTTTACTCTAAATCAATGGAGGAGCACGAGGAACATCTAAGGCAGGTATTACAATGCTTGAGGGACAATCAGTTGTTTGCTAATTTGGCTAAGTGTGAGTTCTACAAAATTGAAGTGAAATATTTGGGGCACGTCATCTCAGGTGCAGGTATCACAGTGGATCCATCAAAGATCCAGGCTATTTTTGATTGGCCAACACCCAAGAATGTTCCAAATATTCACAGTTTTATGGGGTTAGCAGACTATTATCGGCGGTTTGTACAGGGATTTTCAAGGATCGCATATCCCATCACTTCCCTTTAGAGAAAAGGGAAGAAATTCATTTGATCAGATCAGTGCCAGTCAACATTTGAAACTCTCAAGGACAGGTTGACTAGCGCACCCATACTAGAGGTTCCTGATCCTATTGGGGATTTTGTGGTGTGCACCGATGCTTCCTTGGAGGGCTTAGGAGTCATCTTGATGCAAGAAGGATGTGTAATTACATATGAATCTTGTAAGCTCAAGGATCATGAGCTAAATTACCCTACACATGACTTGGAGTTAGTTGTAGTGGTTCATGCCCTTGTGATATGGAGACACTTCTAATTAGGTCATAGGTTCAAGCTTCACAACAATCATCGCAGTTTACAATACATTTTTACGTAGCATAACCTGAATGCCAGGCAGAGGAGATGGATGGAATTCCTTTGCAAATATGACTTTGAGGTCAAGTATGTTCAGGGAAAGGAAAATGTAGTGGTGGATGCTCTGAGTTGGTGGAGACATGAGATTTTTGCAGTAGCTCTCGAGGTGGATTTGAGGAGTCAAGTCCTCATAGCGCTTCCCACAGATAGCTAGTATCAGGAAGTGAAGTCAGAAATTGAATTTGGAAGAGCTTTAGAAGGAAAGTTTGTAGGGTACTCACTGGAGTCGGATGGTCTTTTGAGGTATTTGGGCTGCATGTACATGCCTTCTGTTGAAGGTCTTCAGACTCTAATTATGACTGAGGCACATCGAGCTCCCTACTCTGCTCACCCCGGGGTTAAGAAGATGTATGCAAATCTTTGTGCATTGTACTTTTGGACTGGCATGAAGAGGGATATTGCAGATTTGGTGGCTAGATGTTTGGAATGTGAAAGGGTCAAGGTAGAACACTAGCATCTTGTAGGCCTTTTACAGCCTCATCTCATTCCAGAATGGAAGTGGGACATAATTTCTGTAGACTTTATTGTGGGATTGCCTATGACTTCTCGACGACATGATGCTATCATGGTCACAGTTTACAGATTGACCAAGGTGGCACATTTCTCCCCCATCCAATCATCTTACACTGCTTCTTCAGTTCCTAGAATCTTCATGGAAGATATTGTTCATCTGCATGGTATTCCACAGAGAATCATTTCTAACAGGGACCCAGTGTTAACATCTGCATTGTGGACATCATTGTAGTGTACCTTACGAACTCAGCTGAATTTTAGTTTTTCCTACCATCCTAAAACATATGGTCAGACAGAGAGGGTTAATCAGGTTCTTGAGGACATTCTTCGTATGTACATGATAGATCAACAGTCACGTTGGGAGGATTATTTGCATGTAGTGGAGTTTCCCTACAACAATGGATATCATAGCTTGATTGGTATGGCTCCCTTTCAGGTGTTATATGGTCGTCCTTGCAAAACCCCATTAAGTTGGGACCTTCTTGAGGAAAAATTTCTCCTAGGTCCTGAAATGCTTTAGGACATAGAACAACAGGTAGCTCGCATCAGAGAGCATCTTGTGGCAGCTCAGGATAGACAAAAGAAATATGCTGATGCACATAGAGTTGACCGTCAATTCTCTGTTGGTGATCAAGTCTTTTTGAGAGTTCGACCGTGAAAAAACCCAATCCATTACGGAAAGGGTTCCAAGCTCGTGCCTCGATTTTTCAGACCATTTGAAGTTCTGGAGAGGATTGGCTTCGTTTCTTATCACCTAGCATTGTCGCCCAGTCTATCGCAGATTCATAATGTTTTTCATGTTTCAATTCTTAGGCCATATTATCCAGATGTTACTCACGTACTTGATTGGAATGCTCTTCAAGCCAAGGATGAGCAGTTAGCACTTGAGCCTGTGGTCGTGCTACAACATCAGAAACTCGCCCTCAGGGGTAGAGATATTGAACAAGTGCGGGTACAGTGGGACCCAAATGATGAGACTTCGGCGACATGGGAGGATGCATCTCGTATTAGAGAGGCTTACCCATATTTATTTAGTGGCTTCCAGGAGTAAGCCATGTTTTGGGGGGGGGGGAGGATGTAATACCCCTCATGCTACTGATACTCTTAGATACTCTTTTGTGTTGGTTTTGTACTTGGTTTGTAATGGTGATTAGTTCACCAGATTGGTTGTGTGTGGATTCATAGTTTGGTTGGTTTGTTGTACTTGACATTACTTATGATGTTTGATGATACATTATGTGGTGATTATATTATTTGGCTATGCTATGGTTTTCATTAATAATATATGTGGTGATGTTGTGATTCTATGTTGCTATGGTTTCTGATGTGTTTTCTAGTGAGTCTTGGTGAAAGGATGGAGTGGCATCACTCGCTCACGAGTGCCTTGCTACCCCGCAATTACCTTTCATGGTGTGTCTGCAATGGAGATTTACATGCTACTTGACGTTTGTTTCTATGCAGGATGCAGGTACAGGACACTGACTCCACCTATTTTTCAGTTTTGAGTGTGTCCCATAAATCCAACGGGTATGATGTTGAAAAGGGAGTTGATAAGGAAGTGTCCCCATCCCAAGTTTGTCACCTTGTTGTGAGTCCTACGATGTCATTGTCTCAACCTCGTCTTTGTTTTAGTATGGGTTAGTGTTGATTATTTATTTTAGTTTGTAAATGTTTGTTATTTAATTAATCTTTATTTTATGTGTGATTAATTAATGTTATTTAATTGATATAATTATTTGCAGGTAATTGTAGTTAAGTTAATTGATTAAGTTTTCTTGATTGAGTGAATAGTTTAAATAAAAATATTAGATGCTATTATGTGAATTAGAATTTTAAATTTGCATAAAGTAAATGATATTAATTTTTGACTTTTTTAATTAATTAAATAGCATAAATTCTTTATTATTATCAAAAGAAAATAACTAAAAGTTAGTTAAAAGATAATTAGAATAGTTACAGGAGTGAGTGGGAATTGAATGCAAAACTCTTGTTAAAAAAATATTCTCGGAGAGAATATGGGCCATAACTGTGAAAGGAAAGAAGTCACTTCACGGAGGAAATTGGCTAGAGAATTGTTTTTGGTTTTTTGGTTTTTGGTTAAAAAATTAGAAGAGGTTTTCAGGAATATATTTTTGGGCTCATATTTTGCATCTTTATGGAAGTGAAGATTTTGGAAAGGGCTTTAGAAATTGAACTCTGAAGGATAAACTTTGCTCCAACCCTCATTTCTTCAAGCTTCAGGAAAACAGGTTCCTTTACTGTTTATTTAGTTATTATGTTGTTTTGAAAAGATTGCCTGCGGAAATTTTATTCTATAGAAATTTTGTTAATTATGTAAAAATTGAGAAATTGTCTGTACAAAAGGAAATTATTATTTTATAGCAGCTTTGTTTTTAAAATTGGAAAGATTGTTGGAAATTGTCATGAATTTGATAAAAGCTTCTGTAGAAAAAATTGTTAAAAGATTTTGTAGAAAAGTTTGTTAAAAGCTTCCCTGTAGAAAATTTGTTGACGGCCTTTGTGTAAGAAGTTTTGTCGTGATTATTTTACTGCATTTGTAGAAAACTTTATAGTGAAATCAGAGAACCTCGTAAAAGATTATTTAGAAAAAAAAACAATAGAAAAACACAGAGGAAAAACAATAGAGATATTTTGAAATTTCTTAGAAATTGGATTCGAAAACCTTCTTGTAAAATTGGGAAAAACCCATATCCCTATTGCCTGCAGAAGAATATAATTTTAATCTGTTTTCCAAAATTAGTTTGTTTAGCTAGAAAATTTTGGAAACCTCTGTAAATAAATTTCCCAACAATTCTTGTAGAAAATTTATGTGTTTTTCTTTTTTTTTTTAAATGCTACAGGAAGGACTGAGTTTCTTTTTTTTTCAAATTTAAAAAAAAAAAAAAATTAAAAAAACCCCCCCCATAGCTGTGAGAACCACCTGCTCTCGAGCGCCCCCATGGGGGTTGGTTGTGGGGCCCACACATGCTTTAACTGCGTGTGATTTCCTTTTGAAAATAAATTTACTTTATTAAATTTAAACTTATTTAATTAAATTTTATTTAATTTGAATTATAATATATATATATATATATAAATATATGTATATATATATATATTAATATATATGTATACATATATGTGTATATATATATGTATATATAGATATGTGTATATGGGTGTGAAATATATAGTGAGTATATGATTAATTTTATCATGTTAATTATAAGGTATGATTTTATTAATATATATATATATATATATATATATACATATATATACACATAATCGTGTGTATACACACACACACACATATATATATGTATATATATAAATATGAAAATATATTTTTATATATATGTTGTTGAGAAAAGTTGGATGATGGATTAAATAGCAAGTTGATTTTATGAGGTAATTATTTTAATTGAAAATAAGCATTATTTAATTAAATTAAGATGAATGATTTTGGATGAATCAATTATTTATTTTCTTTGAAAAAATTGTGTTGTCGAATTATTGTTGAGTCAAGTATGATTTTCGCTTGATTGGGTTATGGTTTTGTGGGAAAAAACCCTTATATTAGCATATTCTCCTTTAAGAGCTTAAGTTTCTTGTTAGGGACTTCCAGAGGGATGGAGAATGATGTTGTAATTATGATCTTTTAATTTTATCCTTGTCCTTATTTTGACTATAGTTGCGATTTTGAGTTTTCATTTGGGTTGTACTTTTTTTATGGGAGTTGATTCATATGACTTTTGGCGGGATGGGTTTGTCTCACAGTTGTTCTATTTTGTGGTTCAATATTCTTGTTGGTACAACCCCTTGGAATTTGATAATATATTTTGGGTTTCTAGGGAGAGTGGCTCTACGTGGGCGTTGGCGCACAAAGGGGCTATCAGGATAACCCACGTTAGAGTTAGAGTACTAAGTGATAATCTAATTAATTAATTAGGAGGTGGGTAGTAAAACATTAACAAGATAAATATGGATGCCTCGTCCACCTGTTATGGCTTTCACAGACTAAAGGTGGGCTGAGAAGGTCGTGGTTGGAAAGATCGTTGCCTCGTCTCCACAAGAGGTTAATGGTTCCGCACGAGTCACCCTATGCGGCCGGTGCCTAGAGAGGCTATCAAGATAACCATAGATGGGGGTCGGTGCCTAGAGAAAGGTAGTTAGGATAACACATGTAGGACTGTGCGATGACACTCTCCTCTAGCATTCCCTTGAGTTGTTATTGTTGCTAACCTCTGGAAGTGGTCTTTTGATGTTATTTTCCCTTTATGTGTGCTCTAGCTTTTCATGTTTTGGAGTTTAGTCATGTGTATTTGTTTGGATGTTCTTGGTTGGGGATCCTTCCATATTTACTGCTAGCATGGGGGTGGTCGGGTGGAACGTGCTACGCACTCCATTGGGTTCCCTGTCATGTAGTTGTACCATTCAATGCAAAGTTTGCAATTGCAGCTTGATCCTGAGTTCACATGTTTCCAGATGTATACTTGTAATTCAACTATATTGTGTATAGATTCGTTACTTCCCCATGTTTTGGGTAGACTTATGTTGTAATCTTGAGTAATTGCTCAATGATATGTACCTGTAGACTGATGTAATGTATAATCACACTATGTAATTTATTCTTGAACTATAATTGTAAATATCATTAATGTTGTGTTATATCTAAGAAAATATGTTCTTTATATTTCCAAGTACAATTTATTATGAATACATGTATGGTTTCTATATGGTTTATTCTTGTCACATTGTTTATCCTTAATAAATGTTTAAATGAAGTTATGTGGATGAATGGGTTACATTAGTAGAATTGGTAATTACTTTTATAAACTTTGTTATGGGATAGATTGTGTAATGTCACCTCATGTACCCCAAGGGACTTAGGTGTTTAACTTGTAATCATTAGCTATGTTAATTGCTTTAGTAAATTAAGTGTTTATTCTCTATGTTTTCAAAAAAAAATTGTTGCATTTTTTAGTTGTCCTTTGGGGTTTGCGCGACGGGGCGTTACAATATCACCATTCAAGGTGCATTCAACCTCCACAATCTTCCCAAGACTTTGTACAATGAACTAGGTAGTTTTGGTTTAAGAATTTATTTGATATTTATTACTATATGATTAACTTGTTTTGCTAATTACCTTGTAAATTTATTCTAACCACTAATGGTAACTTTAAATTGTCAGGATTTTTTTTTGTTATAACTTGCAAATGGGAGGGAATTTTTTCAAGTGTAAATAGTCAACGTGAAGCTAGTTTAGATGTTTCTTTCAAGACAATTCAAAATTTGTACTTTTTAAGTTATTTATTTAACCTCTGAAATTAGTATAATTTGTGAAATTTTTTATGGGCCATAATTTTCACCCTATTTGTCAAAAGTTTACAAAAAAATTGAAACTTGTCAAAATTTTGCAAGGATTTAAGATTTGTTGTTGAAGTTAAGTTAAGTTTTGGAATGTTGGTTTTGCAACTTGAACATGCTTTGAGTTAATATTTTGTCCACTTTGATAGTTGCATTTTTGCTTGATCATACTTTGAGTTAATATTTTGTCCACTTTGGCAGTTGCATTTTTCCCCCAAATTAATTAACAGGGGAGTGCAAGGGGCGTAGCCCCTCCTACAGGGTTTGGGGGGACCATCCTGTCAATGAGGTCCTAGGGGTGGAGCCCACAATGGGGGTTTGGGGGGCAACACCCCCAAAGAAAAAATTCCCATTTTTAATAAAGAAACTTTGTAAATAAAAGTTGGACAGTTGTTAAGTGGATGTAGCCCACAATGGGTGAACCATGTTAAAAAAAAAATTCTTTGTGTAATTAATTTGTTTCTTTTGTTTCTTTTATTTATATTTGTAATTGGTTATTTTAATTACTCCATCCTATCGATAAATCCCAACATTGAATACCTATTTTTTCATATTTATAAAAATCTTTGTGAGCTATAAATAGACGATTTGGCTTCCAAAATTAACAAAAGCTTGTAATTCTTGTCTTGCGTCTTTTTGGGGGGTATATACTTGTAAAATTGACCTGACACTTATCACACACTATAAACAATATTTTCACATCATCGACATCATTATCATCAAACATCACTGCATTTCACATCAATTGCATCCAAAACCCTAATTTCCCTTATTAATTGAATAAAACAACATTATTTAATTAATTCAATTTTTCATCATTTTTCACTAATTAAATAAGTTCCATTTATTTAATAAAGTCCTAGAAACCCTATTTATGTTATTAATTGAATAAAATGACATTATTTAATTGATTCACATTTCATCATTTCGACCAATTAAATAAATTACATTTATTTAATAAAGTCCTAATCTCACTTTTTTTCATCTTGATTAGTTAAATAACACCAAATATTTAATCGCGTCGCTAAATCACCTTATTCCCCTAAGTTAAATAAATTATTAAATCATAATAATTTAATTACAACACTTTCCCTCCAAAATTTGAATATTAAATCAAACTATCCAAATCCTTCATCAAAAATCAAATCAAACTAATGCAACTTTATTTGCAAAAGTCAAACTTGATTTGCATGTTCAACTCTAAAATGAATGAATTAATTAAAATAATTAATTAATATTTTTCAACCACTTCTTGATTGAGTAAATTACGATCCCCTAATTTCTCAATCTAATCCTAACAGATCAATCTATTTTTTATTGAGAAAATTATGATCCCCTGACTGATCTATCTATTCCTAACCGGTCAATCTATTCTTCAATCCCATTGATCATTCAATCTATTTCTTCAATCACACAAATTGTGCAATCTATTTTGCACAGATTATTCATGTCTAAATCCTATCAGCACCTCTCAACCATCGATCTTGATTCAACATTGTTTAATCTTGATCGTTCATTTCGAATCTCATTTTCTAATGCATATCTAGTCCCATGCTCAAACATACCCTCAATGCAAATACCCCATCTAATAGGGAAATAATGACCTCTCCTATCAGGAACAACTAGTCTTGAAATAAAACCACAAAAGATAAGGGAAACATGGTTTGCACTGCCAACAAACTCAGACAAATCAATCTCAGACTGTTGCACCTCCAAGTGTCTGACACCCAGCACACGTCGCATGGCACGGGTACCCCGTCGAACATGGTATGTCATGAGCTTGCCATGGATAGGAATGCGGAGAATCCTCCACACATCCTCAAGTGTAATGGTCACCTCTCCTGTAGGTAAATGAAATGAGGATGTCTCTGAATGCCACGGCTCCAAAAGCGTGGTCATCATCGTTGTATGAGTCCAAATGGGAGGCATGTAGAAGATATGATGAAGCTCGACCGCATCTAGAAAGACTCGTTCCAGAACATCGAAAATGGTAATCAAATTGAACAGATCCTGAGGTTGTCTCTCTCTCGATGCAATGGTTTAAGGACCACCTGCAATCATTTTAACCCGTGATGTTAGGGTGAACACGCAAAATGACACAAAAATGATGAAAAACAAGACTTATGGTTCCAAACAGGAAAAAGATAGCAATATTTAGCAAAAGCGAACAAACAAGAGAAAAAGCAAGGAAACAAGATCAAAATCCATGGTTTATGTCAAAGGCGAAGGTTTAGGTCAAAGGCGTAGAAATCAAAAGTGAGGGTTTGAGGCAACTGCACAAGTTTAACACAAAGGCACAGAAATAGTCTAACAAAAAAAAAAAGGGAAGGTTTAGAGCAACTACTACTTGCAAAGGTGAGGTTTTAAGTCATATGCAAGGTTTTAAGTCATATGCGAGGATCTAGATCAACTAAAAGCTTCCTAAGCTAGCAAGTGTGAAGAAAATGATGCAAATGCACCAAAACTCCTAGAACTTTGCTATTGGCCTAGGAAACTTTGTACACAAATACAAGAATGTGACAAGACAAAATGAGAAGCGAGAAGGTACATATCGGGCCACCAACGCCTGTGGGCCATCCAAACTCTCGAACCAGGTCTGAACGATGTGCGGCTCCCTGAATCCTAGGCATTTCTCCTCGACAACTGACAGAATGGGAAATTCAAAAACAAGAATTAGCTATAGGATCAAAGCACAAATGAGGCAATTAGAACCCTAATTTCACCTAGGAAACACTAATTTTTACTTAGGGAACCTTCCTACGTTCAAATTAGGACTTCCCAAAAACATTAAAACAAGCAACGAGGGACCTATAGACCTAATTTTTTATCCTAAACACATCTAAACCAAAATGGAACAGTGTCATGAGCCTGACCTCAAAATTGAAATTTTTGGCCAACTTCTCGAGGGGGCAACACAGAGTCCTACCATCATTCCATTGAACGCCGAGCCACATTGGGGCATAATTTTTTTTCAAAAACTTGATCTTAAAATCAAAATCTTTGAAACAAAGCAACCAGTACTTTGTCTCAAAGAGGGGAAAAATGTAAACATGTAAAATTGACCTAACACCTATCACACACTGTAAAACAACATTAATTAATTGATTCACTTTTTCATCATTTTTTACTAATTAAATAAATTCCTTTATTTAATAAAGTCTCGAAAGCCCTATTTCTGCTATTAATTGAATAAAATGAAATTATTTAATTAATTCACATTTCATCATTTCAACCAATTAAATAAATTACATTTATTTAATAAAGTCCTAATCTCATTTTATTTCATCTTGATTAGTTAAATAACACAAAATATTTAATTATGTGGCTAAATCACTTTATTCCCCTAAGTTAATTAAATTATTAAATCATAATAATTTAATTACGACACTTTCCCTCCAAAATTTGAATAATTAAATCAAACTATTCAAATCCTTCATCAAAAATCAAATCAAAATAATGCAACTTTATTTGCAAAATTCAAACTTGATTTGCACGTTCAACTCTAAAATAAATATATTAATTAAAACAATTAATTAATATTTTTCAACCACTTTCCTGATTGAGTAAATTACGATCCCCTAATTTCTCAATCTAATCCTGACAAATCAATTTATTTTTGATTGAGCAAATTATGATCCTCTGACTGATCAATCTATTCTTCAATCCCACTGATCATTTGATCTATTTTTTCAATCACATAAATTGTGCAATCTATTTTGCACAGATTATTCATGTCTAAATCCTCTCAACACCTCTCAACCATCGATCTTGATTCAACATTGTTTAATCCTAATTGTTCATTTTGAATCTCATTTTCTATATAACAAAGCTCTTTCCTCACAAAAAAGGGATCAAAGAGTCAACATCATTTGCACAACAAAGTATTGCCGACATTCACAACCACCATTGTTAACAGCTTCATCATTTCTTCGATCAACCAACCAAGACATCACATCAAATCTTCCAACATGAACTATGGAGGCTTCGCAGTGATATGAACAATCCAACATCAGGTGAACACACTCTGATATGGGAGGGTAACACTGTGATTTTTTATGAATTCATGTATGCTTTCACATTGTGATCTTGTTTCCTTGAATTCTGTAATAGCTTAGTTTCATTTCGTAAGTGTAGGATTAGATCTTAGATTTATGTTCTTGATCTTAGATTAGATTATATTTCAATTACATTTCTCTTGTTTAGCATCTAATGATTTCCCCCCTCACACATTTTGGCATGCCTGATGGGACCCTGGTCCCCTACACTAACGATCTTGTGAGCCATTTTTGAAGTTGCAAGTTCCTGAATCACTTTTGGAGAATTTTTCACACATTGTCCCAGAAAATTTTGCACTTTCCTGTCAAGAAAACCACGCACTTGTCGTTGAAGTCCGTGTAGTTGACACCAAGAACTGCGCACTTGAATTTTTTTTTGTGCATTTGACTGTTGACGGAGGGCGCACTTGAAAAATTTCTACACATTTTCTCTCTGACAGAGGGAACACTTGGTGTTTTTCCTACGTATTTGCTCTGATAGACTTGTGTCTGAGATCTGCATATTTCAAATTGATTTTTTTGCTAACAGATGCCTATTTTTGAATGTGTGACAGGTGTTAACATGTTTGTATGCAAGGTTTGAAAAACACTAACATGTTTTATGTGGGGAAGATGAATGATCAAAGGACTCCAGATTTATAAACGCTTTTTAAAGTTAGGAATATTTTGTTTTGGTGTATAAAAAGAACAAACAAACACATTTTTTTTAAGGTTCTCTTAAAATGAACCATTTCAAGCTTTCTTAAAGTAGGAATCATTATTTGGTGCTCTAAAAAGAACAACACAAATGCATACTATGTTTTGGTGCTCCTAAAAATTACCATTTCGAGCTTTCTTAAAATAGGAACTTTTATTTGGTGCCTTAAAAAGAAAAACACAAATGAACATTTCATTTTTGATGCTCTTAAAAATGAACCATTTCAAAGTTTTTTCTAAATTAGGAATTTTTCATTTGGTGCATAAAAGGAACAACAAGCATTTCATTTTGGGTGCTCTAAAAATGAACGCTTTCCAAGTTTTCATAATTAGTAATCTTGATTTTAGTGCATAAAAAGAACAATGCAAATGACCAAAATGATTTCTTTTTGTTGACACACACTCACATTTGTTTTTGTTGACCATTTAAGACCAGGATCACTTTTTAGAAACACTTAGATTTGGGCTTAAAAATAAACAAATCATTATTTTTGTATCACACCTTTTCTATCTTAAGTGATTGATATCCAAAATACTTCATATTGGTGCAATTAAAAATAAAAAATTTGTTGTGATTTATTCACATATTTTTGGGGAAAGCATTGCTCGAGGTGTTTTAAAAAAATCAAACTACTATGAAGTGTATGTTGTGCATTTAGTGTTTGGAAAGCTAGATGGTTGTCTTCTCCCCTTGTACCTTTTGGAAATCTTGGGTGAGCGAAAAAATATTGAGCTTTGCATCTTTTTCAAGCATACCTTTTAGAGGGCATGCCTATTGAGAAACATCTTGCGCCAGAGAACTCATAGGCAACCAAAGCGATACTTTCGTACTAGACCGCTATATAAATAAATAATGGGTGTGAGAAAGGTTCATCATCCCATTGGGTGTTGTTGCCCTATGCCGACATATTCTCCATCAATATCCTTATGATGCATAAAAACTCGTAAGGGCTGGGAGGTCTCTTAATTGAGAAAAACGTCGCATGTATAGGGGCCCAAAAATTATATACCTAGAACATTACTAAGAGCCAAATTATTTTAGAAGCTACCCCTTTATAAAAAAACATTCTTTGAAAGTGGTGCATCAGAATTTACTTTTGACAAGTTACTTACCAAGTATGACTATATGCCTACGCCATAAGTTGCATGTAAAATCGTTTCTTTAGAGAATGAGGCAGGCCTACCTAAAAGAATGGTTTCTATCCCTAGGGTTGTAAATGTTTGTTTATGTTAAACTTTCCAAATACATTCAAAACAAACTTGACATCAAATTTTGTGCTTGATCTAAAAAGAACACATCCAAACAAACACTAAACATGAAGGTTGAATCGCAAACCATTTGACTTAGTGTATGCTTTTAAAAGAAGCCCTATATTTGCATTCCTTGAAAGGATTTTTCTTAAAGGTTTCATAATATTTAGGCTTTAATTTCAGGCTGCATTGGATCAAAGTAAAAATTTGGAAACTATGGCTTGGGTGTCATGATTTCACAACTTAAAGCCATAGACATAAAGGTCACACAAGTACATGCTTTTTGAGTCAGTCAAGTATTGTTGTATCACTTGTCATACTCCAAACACAAAGAAATTGAGAAAAAAACCAACTTAAACTTGTAAAAATCTAGAGAAAGATTATTCAACTGGAAACAAAACACACAAAGACCACCTTTGCACAAAATTACAACAAAATTGCTACATTTTTTGGTGCATCTGTTAAAAATTCATTGAATTTTCTCTCTTTCCTAGAAGTTTCACTGATGAAAATTATTTGCATTTGACAGAAGTTGCACATTTGATGCGGGACCCATGCACTTGCTTATTTTTACTCACACTTGCTTTTGAGAAACCAATGCACTTTCCACTAAACTGCTTGCACTTGTCCAAGAAACTCGCTTTTGCCTAAGTAATCATTGCATCTGATAGAAACACACAAAAGTCACACTTGCCTTTCCAGCTCACACTTGCTTCTCCAAAACCCACACCCTTGACACATTTTTGGTTGCACTTGATAAATATGGCCGCTTTTACTCACAATTTTGTGCCTTTACTCAGAAACCATTGTTATTGCTCTATCCTACTGACAATTGGGAAAAACAAACCGAAGTTGCTTATAGGATCCTTGTTAGAAGGAAAATAATTGGAAAATAGATAAGTCATATAGTCCCTCATCCATTATTTCCATCCTACTTGTTAGAGATCAAAATAAAACAAACCATTGGGATCATACCTTCACTTAAACCTCTAAGATATCAATAGTTACTTGGGACTCGCAAATAGTTCAAGTAAGCTTTTCCACAACACATCCTCTAGACAAGGAAGTGAAATATCAACCCTAGTCCTTCAACATTTTGATTTCCAAAAAGTAGAACCATTCCAAAACAACACTCAAACCTTAGGGTCTTGAGCTTCATAACAACCATCTCAAAGCACCACTACACTTTATGACCATCTGGTGACTGACGACTCCAGTTCAAAAACTGAACCTTGTAGTACTGATCCTCCAACCGAGTCTCACACACATTAAAGGTGAACAAACTGATATCATTAGCAATTTAAGAACCTTCATATTTGAGAAGAACAAAACACCCAATCAGTGGAGAAACATAGCAAACATATTAGACAAAGAGGAAGAGAAAGCAGACCTAGTAGTCAGAAGACCCGGGTTACCACCCCCTCCATGGCAATAGGAATCCATCCTTCATGATCTCTGGCAAGAATAAAATCCTTAAGTGAAAGTCCATATTCCACCTTTTAAAGAGGCACCATAGCTCAAGGTATATCAAGAGATGTGCCTTGAAGATTTACCACAACCGGGACACCTTGGTGAAAAATTGTTACGTTCGCTCTTCAATGAGCGAACCAAACTGGTATATCTAATTTGGGCTCATATTTCCACCTCTCGCATTACAATAGACACCATCATTTAAACCAAGTGACCTTACGATAGGCTATTGAGCATCATAACATCCCCAACAAAATTTCAACATCAATCTATTACCTAAATCACTCTTATCAAGGGTCACAACAATATCAAGGGTTTCAAAATCACCATCAAAATCTACAACATCAACTTTCCCTAAATGTAATTGAAAACAAAATTGGAAAAAATTATCAACAATGCTTTGGACACCATCAAAAGAGTGAGTCACAATATCAACAACATCTTGACAATCCTCAAAACATAGATTCATATCATCAACAACATGTTCAACATCAAGACACCTCATACCAACAACCCCCATCCTATGATCCTCCATACAATGCACAATATCAACAATGGTCACAAAATCAAAATTAGATCACTCAACATCAAAATCAAATCCAAAAACAATATCAACCCCAAAATCAACAATATCCACATCAAAACATCAACTACAACATCATCAAGACCATCAATCTCAAAACCAACAAGAAACTCCATCTCAAAATCCATCTCCACCACAACCATCCTTACAATCAAACCATACTACTAAACTTGAGTACACTCCTTTAGGAGAGCCAATTGAGGGTGTGTTAAACCAATTAGTCAATGCAAAACTTATCACGCTTCCAAAACTATCACGAAGTGGTGAAACTAGCATCAAATTCCCATGGTATGATGACAATATCTATTGTAAATACTATGGAGTAAAAGGTCATGATGCATCAAAATGTGTTACACTCAAAAATATCATCCAAGACCTTATTGATCAAGGAGAAATAGCTATTGAAGATGACATTCAAGGTCCATCTACCAATGACAACATTGAAAATATCTCAAACACATATGTTGAAAACAATGATCAAGAGCTATTTATCACTGATCACATTGATAATATCTTTGCATCATCTAATGAGCAAGAGGACATAAATCAATAATTTAAACCCAAGAATGGTCAAACTCAATCACCCAAGTCTAGCAATGATCCAGTCCAAGATATGTTGACATCATCCAACCTCATGGCAGTACATATTGATGATCAAGAGACTCTTAATCCAATACTTACACCCAATGCAGAAAATCTAAGCTAAGAGCTATCACACATATGCCCACATTTTGAGGAAATCCAAGGATCCTTTACAAGCAATCCCTTCTTTGAAATTGATCCATGTCAAGAGCATGAACCAAAGCATATTGAAGATAATACCACACAAAGTCAAGATCAAGAATCCTTATCATCAAAATACTACAATGACTTGGAAAATATCTTCCAAGACATCCAAGTTTTTCCAAAAGAAGAACAAATCCATATACCAAGCACACGTACATCTACCCATGAGATGCTTAATCCTAATGGACATGTAGATGATATTCATCCAAAATGAGAGTCTCATACTCTTGATATCATTACCAAGGAACAAGAGTCACCTACTCTTAACATCTTTACACATGATCAAAGCATAGCAGAATCTATAGACATATCTGAAATTGATCAAGAAGAAGCATTAAAATCAAAAACATCCTCCAGGTAGGTTGAAGACATTGAGCATGAAAATATGGAGCACAGTATCTTAAAATAAGAAAATATAAATGACAATCCTAAGCAACAGAGCATTGGGTATACAACAATCAAAGAAGCACCAATATATTTTGAAGGGCCATAAAAATTTGATATGTCACAGGATCAAGTTGAAGATATCAAACAGGAAGTTATCCCACATATGAAGGATCTTATCAGTGAAGAAGTTATCATATTTCAAGATCCACAACAGAGCAGAGAAGGATTAGCACCTTGTTTCCAAAGTAAGACATATCCTATTGCAAATAAAATTTCTCAATTAATGCATTATAAAGGAAGAGGATTAGGCCTACATGAAAAAGTATCCTAGAACTAGTACAGATTATTGGAAATCCTAAGCATCAAGGTCTTGGTTATTCAGTAATTAAGGGATCTAAACATATCAGGGATACCTCTATAATACTGGGGTCAACTTTATCTAATGCAAGCATCAACATAGAGAGAATGAAGAGTCCTTATGATGAAATTGCTACCAACGCTACAACTAGCCATGCCATGAATCGTCATCCACACATATTTCAACCCTTTGATTGGGATCAACAACAAGAGAAAAAGCTATATCAAAGAAAGGAACAAGTCATTGAAGCAAAAGAATTGATAAAACAAAATGGATGCAAAAGAAAAAGAAAGAAAATCATCCCTATCAAAATCCATCAGTTAAAGAAATTATGGGGAAAAATCAAAAATGGAATTTCATCCATCAAAGATGTCCAGCAATACAAAAAGAAAGCTTCAAGAGCAACCTACAAAGTATATCAAGACGTTGGTCCTAATTGAATCTCCATATCCACCCATCATTGCTCATCATCCCAAGTTTGGAAAATAAAAGGTTCCAAACTGTCAACCAATCCATTTGAATATCATATCCCTCAATGCATTTCACCATCCAAGATACCCAAATCTTGCATTAAACATGCATTGGCAGCAACTCTTCATCATAAGGATTCTAAAGGCACTTTATCGTGATGTGCACATCAAGGTAAAGTTAACTCTAGTATTGACAAGGAAGATAAGAATTATCAGGGGTTACATTCAAGCACCTGTATCCTAGAAAAACAACTCCTTGAGGTAAGATATTGTTGCAACATCATGACAGCAACAACAACCATATCAGCACCACTAGGTGGTTCAACATGAGCAGTAAAATAAAAAAAATATGAAAAATAGTGAAAAAATAAAATATTTGAAAAACATCAAAAAACAAAACAACATTGTTGGATTATTCCTTCACTCAAATAGTCTAAGATATCAACATTTGATTGAACCTTATAGCTAGTTCAAGTGAATTTCCTGCAACATATCCTCTAGATACAAAAGTGGAATATCAACCTAGATTATCAATGTTGCTTATCAAAAAACAAGTTTATGCTTTGAGTCAAATGGTCGAACTATGTGGTCTCTACATGTACAACATAGGCATGGCTTATTAGCCCCTGAGACCCTAGGTCAGTCCCCTTAGGTATCTATCATGCTTTATTTCAACTTAGTCAAAAAATAGAAAATCCAAAAATAGTCAAATATACAAAATCCAAAAACATTCACAAAACAAAAAAATTCAAAAACATTCAAACCAAGCGAACTATGAGCCTCTGCATGTACAACATAAGCAAGGCTTATCTTTAATGAGCCCCCGAGGCCCTAGGTTAGTCCCTGAAAACAACAAAAACAACATAAAAAAACTCAGAAAATCAAAAGGATCCATCCTTTCATCAAAACCTGCAATAAACTTGTCACTCATAATAAAAAAAATCGTCACACTCGCCCTTTGACAAAACAAAAAAACAAACAAATCAAACAAAAAATGCTAGAACTTTCAAGCAAAACAATCACAAAGATTTGATCACAACGCAGACGAAAACAATGTCATGGTATCAACTACCTATCTTTTGACAATTCACCAACAACATCCTGAGATATGCCTTAATGGGTCCATTCCTACGATAAACATGATCAACAACATATAATAGTCTTGAAACCTCAAATAGATATGGCAAGTGATACTACAACTTTTTTTTTATCTTTTTGTAGTCTTATTTTTTGTGATTTATTTTATTGACTAATTCCCAAGATCTCTCGAGGATGTCCATAAGGATTTAGAGAAGGAATGGGGGAAATTGAGCATCTTTTCAATTTGTTGTTTATAAGATATTTTTGTAATACTACCATGGTGAATACTTGTTTTATTGAGTGTATGAAAGTTGTGTTGAAACAATTTGTGAAGCAATTGCATGTTAGGTGTTCTATACCTCTCTGTGTGATTGGTCTGATTTTTTTTTAACATAACCCCAAACATATACTTTAAACAAAGTTTTCGTATGTCTGGTATGAGCAAAAATGCTCTTTATTTGTAGAGTCAAATTCCACGCAATAGATACAAAGTCACCTTGGTCATTAATACCCTGGTGTATCGTATCTATTTGCTACATCAAATAGGATGTTCAAAACTGCGAAGTCTCCAAGCAAAGCAAAAGCAATACTCGTCAACAACTAACAACATCAAATTTTCTATTCATCATCAAAGATTTCTTCTAACTAACATCCATCCTACATAGCAATATCATTAGTACCATATCCATCCTACATCCACAATGTTGTCAATACATATCATGATGATAATAAACCAATAAAAACATCGTGTATCATGAATGGGGCATACATCGATCACATATCATCACATAAACATCATATATCAAAATGATATATTGATCATCCATAATAAAACATCATATGAAACAATATATGATCCATCCATCCACATCATATGCATACATCAGAAAAGTACAAAAACATACATCATCATACATAGTCATCCATGATAATCACATAAGCATAAAATGAGTTGAATCGAAGAAGGTATATCTCATATATATCATCATCAAAAAAGGGAGAATGTCATAGTACAACATCATCAATGAAACAAACGAGATAGGATAATACAAAATAATACATATACGAGGCCTCGATTGGGCCGATGAATATATATATATACAAAAATCATGTTTGTAATATGTCTCTGAGCAACAAACAACATGAAGATCAAGTACAAAAAGTAAAACTGCCTGACAAGAAGGAAAGAACCCTATAGACCAGGCTGCAGACCACCATCTAGATCTGGCTATCTAATAGAATGATCACCCGCCTCGCCATCACCATCGCTCACAGCACTAGGCTCTCTAAATCGTGGACACTGAGAAGCCCTAGGAACAATAGCATCATATAAGGTTTGACAATATGTGGACATCTATAATATCCAATCTCGCTCAGCTCGTATAATGTCCTGCTCTATCCTCAGACTACCCCTATCATTGATAGCACCCTATAACTGTGTCTCAGCCACAAGACGAAGACCAATCTCTGTGTCTCGCTCAGCTTTGAAACCATCTCACTCTTGTCGAGTAATATCTCTCTCATCTATTGTTGTGGAAAGCTATGCCTCTAAGGCCTGTCATCGTGCTATCTTTTCCACTAACTTAGCACCTCCATCCCCAGGTGGTAGAGGAGGACCTGGAACCTATCCATGCACCTGAGGAATCTGATCACCCTATGCCCCATCATGTCGGGCCCTATCTAGCTACTCTGCAAGAACCTCAATGCGTTGTTGCTCCCCACGCCGACCTATAATACCCACTCTGGCTAATGCAAGGTCACCCCTAAGATCTATGAATCTCAAAGGCTTGCATCATGCCCACCACTAATCATAATCAGGTGTGGTACCCGGATCTACTAAACCAACCAGCCAACCCTAACCAACTAGGGAAAATTCTCTAAATGTAGCAACAACATCTCTATTTTCCTAGTAACCCCATACACGGACTTCCCTAGTGGTCTGACTGAAACAAGCCTCATAAGCATCAGGAAACTGACCCTATCTCTCTCCAAACTGATGAAATACTGTATCTAGTAAATAACGCTCTAGCAAAGAATGGGAGTGACCAATCAACCATCTGGTCTATCGACAGTAAACAAGCTACTCTGGATCCTCTGACCATACCTCACAATCCATGTATGGTCTCCAAACAAAACCTAGCATATTATCAAACACACAGTGCCAGTATGGAAGATCTCCAAGTAGGGTGTAGTGTACAAAATCTCTATAACAATATGAGTATGGATCCTTAGGAGTACGATCTTGTATCCCATTGGGTCAAGCAACTGCAATGTGCTCCTAGGACCATATATGCAAAAGAGAGACACTTGTGGAAATAGATTTCTTGCCCCAATATACAACCTCATGCATATCTTTGTAGAGGTGGGCTAGAAAATCGAACACTATGCATATCTAGTCCCATACTCAAACATACCCTCAATGCAAATACCCCATCCAACAGGGAATTGATGAACCCTCCTATCAAGAACAACTAGTCCCAAAATCAAACCACAAAGGACAAGGGAAATAGGGTTTGCACTACCAACAAACTTAGACAAATAAATCTCGGACTATCGTATCTCCAAGTCTCTGACACCTAGCACATGCCACATGGCACGGGTACCCCATAAAAAATGGTATGTCATTAGCTCAGCATGGATAGGAATGCAAAGAATCCTCCACACATCCTTGAGTGTAATGGTCACCTCTCTTGTAGGTAAATGAAAGGAGGACGTCTCTGAATGTCACCACTCTACAAGCATGGTGATCATCGCTATATGAGTTCAGATGGGAGGCATGTAATAGATATGATGAAGC
Source organism: Sequoia sempervirens (assembly GCA_007258455.2). Classification (NCBI taxonomy): domain Eukaryota; kingdom Viridiplantae; phylum Streptophyta; class Pinopsida; order Cupressales; family Cupressaceae; genus Sequoia; species Sequoia sempervirens. The sequence goes on from VDFB02000002.1 coordinate 188,660,007, forward strand.
TCGACTGCATTTAGAAAGTCTCGCTCTAGAACATTGAAAGTGGTAATCAAATCGAACAGATCCTGGGGTTGTATCTCTCTCTGCTGCAGTGGTTTAAGGACCACCTGCAATCATTTTAACCCATGATGTTAGGGTTTCACTTTGAACATGCAAAATGACACAAAAAATGATGAAAAACAAGACTTAGGGTTCCAAATAGGAAAAAGATAGCAATATTTAGCAAAATCGAACAAACAAGAGCAAAAACAAGGAAACAAGATCAAAAGTGATGGTTTATGTCAAAGGAAAAGGTTTAAGTCAAAGACGCAAAAATCAAAAGCGAGGGTTTGAGGCAAGTGTGCAGGTTTAACACAAAGGCACACAAACAATCTAACAACAAACAAAAGCAAAGGTTTATAGAAACTGCTACTTGCAAAGGCGAGGGTTTAAGTCAGATGCGAGGATCTAGAGCAACTATGCAGGTTTAGAGCAACTACGAGCTTCCTAAACTAGAAAGTACAAAGAAAATGATGCAAATGCACCAAAACTCCTAGAACTTTTCTATTGACCTAGGAAACTTTGTACACAAAATACGAGAACATGACAAGACGAAAACGAGAAGCGAGAAGGTACATATCGGGCCACCAATGCCTACGGGTTGTCCAAACTCTCAAACCAGGTATGAATGATGTGGGGCTCCCTGAATCCTAGGCATTGTTCCTCGACAACTGATAGAATGGGAAATTTAGATACAAGAATTAGCTATAGGATCAAAGCACAAATGAGGCAATTAGAACCCTAATTTCACCTAGGAAACACTAATTTCTACTTAGGGAACCTTCCTACATTCAAATTAGGACTTCTCGGGAACATCAGAACAAGCAACGAGGGACCTATAGACCTAATTTTCTGTCCTAAACACATCTAAATTGAAATGGAACAGTGTCATGAGCCTAACCTCAAAATTAAAATTTTTGGCCAACCTCTCGAGGGGGTAGCACAGAGTCCTACCATCATTCCATTGAATGTCGGGGCACGGTGGGGCATAATTTTTTTTCAAAAACTTGATCTTAAAATCAAAATCTTTGAAACAAAGCAACCAATACTTTGTCTCAAAGAGGGGCAAAATGTAGACATGTAAAATTGACCTAACACCTATCACACACTGTAAACAACATTTTCACATCATCGACATTATTATCATCAAACATCACTGCATTTCACATCAATTGCATCCAAAACCCTAATTTCCCCTATCAATTGAATAAAACAACATTATTTAATTAATTCACTTTTTCATCATTTTTGACTAATTAAATAAATTGCATTTATTTAAAAAAGTCCTGAAAACCCTATTTCTACTATTAATTGAATAAAATGGTATTATTCAATTAATTCACATTTCATCATTTCGACCAAATAAATAAATTACATTTATTTAATAAAGTTCTAATCTCACTTTATTTTGTCTTGATTAGTTAAATAACACCAAATATTTAATTTTACATAGCTAAATCACCTTATTCCCCTAAGTTAATTAAATTATTAAATCATAATAATTTAATTACGACACTTTCCCTCCAAAATTTGAATAATTAAATCAAACTATTCAAATCCTTCATCAAAAATCAAATCAAATTAATGCAACTTTATTTGCAAAAGTCAAACTTGATTTGCATGTTCAACTCTAAAATGAATGAATTAATTAAAACAATTGATTAATATTTTTCAACCACTTTCCTTATTGATTAAATTATGATCCCTTGATTTCTCAATCTAATCCTGACAAATCAATGTATTTATGATTGAGAAAATTATGATCCCCTAATTGATCAATCTATTCCTAACTGATCAATCTATTCTTCAATCCCACTGATCATTCAATCTATTTCTTCAATCACACAAATTGTGCAATCTATTTTGCACGGATTATTCATGTCTAAATCCTCTCAACACCTCTCAACCATCGATCTTGATTCAACATTGTTTAATCATGATCGTTCATTTCAAATCTCATGTTCTATATAACAAACCTCTTTCCTCACAAAAAAGGGATCAAAGAGTCAACATCATTTGCACAACGAAGTATTGCAAACATTCACAACCACCATTGTTAAGAGCTTCATTATTTCTTCGATCAACCAACCAAGACATTGCATCAAAGCTTTGCACACAAACTATGGAGGCTTCATAGTGATACGAACAATCCAACATCAAGCGAACACACTCTGATACGAGATGGTAAGACTGTGCTTTTTCATGAATTCACGTATGCTTTCACATTGTGATCTTGTTTCCTTTAATTCTGTAATAGCTTATTTTCATTTCGTAAGTGTAGGATTAGATCTTAGATTTATGTTCTTGATCTTAGATTAGAATCTATTTCAATTGCATTTCTCTTGTTTAGCATCTAATGATTAATTTCCACACATAGAAAGTCAAAGTACAACAAGGGAATATGGCAAATGGTCAATGGACAACAAATGTAGTTTACTAGAGATTTTGAACAGTTTACTTATTGGAACAAGCTAGATTAGGAAATAGGCATAATTGGTCTCCATATTTTCAATAACTGTAAAATCCATACTGTAGAATTTATAACTCCTAAGCAAATGTGGGAAAAGATAAAAGATCTCTTTGGTATAGGTGATGAGTTCAAAATACTACAATTGGATGTTGAATTAACAACATTGTATGTTGATTCATTCTCATCTATTAAAGATTTCTTGGACCAGTTTTAGTCTTTACTTTCTCAACTTAATGGTTGTGGTAAAACAAAAATAGACAAAGAGTGTATCTTCCTGGTTTTGTCAAATCTAAAAGGTCCTTATCAAATATTTGCTTCTTCTTTTGAGATTTTTTGTGATAGAATTACATGAGAACAATCTAAGTTAATCTTTATGGATGTTATCACCTCTTCAAAAATTCAAGTAAATTAGTTTCTCAATCATCTAAGGGAAAGAAACAAACTAAGGATCAAGATAAGGGATTAAAATTAGAGACTCCATTGGATTCATCTCCCTCATCAAAAGGGAGAAGTTATAAGGAGAATCTCAAATGTACTTATTATAAGAAACTATGGCATGAAGAAAACCAATGTTATAAAAAGGATTACTAAAGGAATTGTATGGGAATGTTCATGGATTACTAAGTAGACTCACTTAATATTTTGCAACCATTTATTGTTTTTCTTAAATGTATGTGTAGAGCCCAGCTTGCATGTGCATTCTGAAAGGCATAGTTTTTTGTGGTGCCTCTATTTGATTAAATTCAGAGACTTTATTTTCCAATGGATAAAGACATCGGTCTATGACTAGATTTCCCTTCCCCTCATCCCAATACACTCAAAATACATCAATTTTCACATATTTTCAGTTTTATTTGTGTGTTTGTTCCACTTGCGATGTTTGGATGTATATGACAACATAAGAGGTTATCATAAAACACATTCTCAAACACTTGTATGGAAAATCATTTGTTTAACAAGGCATTAAGCCTTGCATATCCAAACTAGCGCATAGGTATATTCTGACACTAGTATTGGGATACATTGTGCAATGGGTGGAGTTTGTTGTAATGAACTGCTCAATCATCATTTCATAAACCAATCGAACACCTCAATAATTTGGCTATAATCAAGACCAATCATAGTAACAGATCAAATGATTATATCATAATTGATACTTAATCTGACTTGCAAATAACATAAGATTGACTTATTATCTACAAGGTCAAACTTAAATAGTAGGGTTGATCCATTAAACCAAGTTGCATGGGTTGGAAAATGGCTACTCATTTTGCTACATAGACATTTACATATTAAAAACATAAATGTTAATATAATAGAGTTGTAATGGTTTAATATTGAAATATTATAGAAAAATGGGTAATTTCTTTAAATGGGAGGTTCAACGATAACTTACTATAAATAGAAAGGTCCAAATGGGGTATCATGCACCTATTTTCCTCTATTTCATTAGGAAAAAGAGATCCCTTGAGCCAAGTTGACTTTCAACCCTTAAGTGAGTCAAACTTGAAGGAAATCTTGTTGTTTTCCTTATGACCTAGGACGGGGCAGTCCTCCTAAAACAACACTTTTGGGAGAAGGACTAAAAATAGTAAATCAACCCAAAAATGAAATGTAAAAGATGAAATCAAAAGATTAAACCTTAATCTATCAAAACTTGTAACTTTTAGAAAGATCTAAGAAGGTTTAATATTTTTGCACCTTTCATCAAAACGTTGTTGTTAAGTGTCCTTTGGGACTCATTCGCCCAAGGGCGAATGGATATTTGTAGGGGTTTCTTAAAACACTTTTTGGGTCCTCTAGTCTTATGTCTGCACTCCCAAATTCTTTGGATTTCCTAGTTGAAAAGTTGAAAATAAATCTTGTAGGCGAGTTTCCATGGATTGATGACAACTTTTGCAACTTTTCCAATTTTGCACTTTGATTGATCTTCAATCCTTCTTCAACCTAAGATATGCAACACAAACACAAGAGGAAAAAATTGTTTTTTTTGGTGAATGGTGGTTTTCCTTGGTAAAACCTCATTTTGGTAATTAAACCTTGAATTGAAACGATGAAACATGAAAGGAATGATGAATGAAAAAGTGTTATGTTGCAACTCGCCAAACCCTTGATTTGAAACCCTTGAAGGATTGCAACTTAGTAGATCTTGCATGAAATGGCTTGATTGGATGTTGATCTTTGATGCTTGAAATTTGACTTGAATGCTTGAAACCTACATCGCAATGTTAGCTCCAAAAACATGCATGATGCTTGATAACTTTGACATGATGCTTGAGATCTTGAATTCTGCAACAAATGCTTGATAAATCTACTCTTGAACACCTTTGGCAATAATCTTTGCTTTAGGAATGCTCTCTTTCTTGTGCTAGCTTGTTCTAGGATTTGAATTGATAAAAAGACCTTGCTTTTATAGACAATATTCTAATTTGTTAAAAATTAAACATTACAAGCCGACACTTAAAACTTGAATTTAGGACCTTAAGATGCCACCAAAAATATTTTTAAAATTTGAATTTTTGATCTTAAGGAGGACCCATTCGTCCAAGGGAAAATGGGTTCTAACCTAAATAATCAAGACCTATTCATTTCAGGGTGTTAATAATGATAAATGCATTAATTAAGTCAAACTCCCCCTTCAAAAATTACAATTAATTAGGCTTGTAGATGCAAAATTTAGGCAATTAAAGGCTTAATTAAGTCCATTTAAATTAGGGGACCCAAACATAGTGTGAAATGTAAAGGAGTACATTTTTTGACACTACATTTAGCCCCCACTTTAGTGATAGGATGAGCCCACACTCAAACTCGCACTAAAGTAGTCAAACAAGCATCATGAGAGGTCTAATTGTACAATCGTTGGAAAGATAAGACAACAAAGTTCAAGGAGGATGATCAAGCCCCCAATATTTGAGATCTCACGACAAACCAACAAAGGAAGAAAGAGACACATACCTTTGTTAAATATGCAACAGCAAGACAAGGTACACAAGCATACAATGCCAAAATTAAGAGAAGGGAAAGAGAGGGGTGGATCAAGCCTTGATTGTTTTTCCATTTGGATATGGATCAAGCCTTATTTGTTTGTCCACAAAATGTTTACAAGTGGAAACCCACTGTCCACTATGCAAACCAAATGCACTCACACGGGCTAGTGAAATATTTGTTATCCACTAGGTGAGCCCCAAAAAAGTGGCTAATGGGAAGGTTGTGCCTCTATCTAGGCTCCCATTGTACTAACCATACCAAAATTATACCTCGTGATAACTTTGATAAGGTGCCACAGAAATGGTCACATGTGTAGCAAGTTGTGTTATGCTAGGAACTCATGAAAAAGGCTTCACTAGCAAGCAAGTTGTGTTATGCTTGGTGGCCTTGAACAACATAAAGGCTCCACTAACAAGAAAGTTGTGTTATGCTTGGTGGCCTTGATACATGCAATAGGATATTCAAAGTGGTTTTTCTTAGTTCAAGAAAGGTCTCACATTAGGGAACACCATGCCTAATGTCTCCAAGAGAGGACTAGTCGAGGATAACAATTCACAACTTATGGAATGCAATATGTAGCATCACCACTAAGAGGAATGTCATATGTCAAGAAAGGTCACACTCTTGAAGGACATAAAACCCAATGAAACCACCAATAAGACACATCATGTGAAGTAAGAAGACCACAATTTGAAGCAAACAATGAGTGGGGACATGCATGCCCCCACTTTAAAGAAATTGCTAAACACCATGTTGTGAGCACTTACTTTAAAGTAGAACACAAAAAATACAGATACATGCATGAGAGCTTTATTCAGAAATCCTTATGTAAACATATGTTTTTGAGATAGAGCTACATCATGGAAAGGAGGTTTTCCCCCCATATGTAATTCTAAGATAGCACATAAGGGATCCATGGATTTGGGGTCAGTGTTTGTCATTGTTGCAGAGATATAATCAAGCTTGGAACCGTCATCATTCCCCAAATGACTCATGGAATAATGATCACTAAGGAAGAATGACACATAGAGAGAGAGAGAGAACATATAGACACTTTTGGTTCAACATAGAAGAGACTTGGATTTCTCGACGCCTTGCATCATCCCCAAAAGGAAAACACAAGAAAAAGGTTTACGACATATTGAAGAATGTAGATACAAATAGAAGAATGTCACAACATATTCACTTCCTTTGTACCGTTGCACCAATAGAGTGACAAGGGTCATCCAAAGTAGGTTCACAAACATATAAAGACATGCCAAGTAACACAATATGGGGGGATCACATTACGAGTATGCAATCACAAGGAACACAAAGATAAAGACAATACTAGTATGGCACATGTGAGTCAACCTATAGCAGGTCATTTGCATCCCAATCTTGTTTGTCATATACAAAAGGAAAAAAACTAGCCAAAGGGACAACGACAAGTGTCAAATTAGGAAAAGGCTATTTGACTCCTTGCCCCCACTAGGTGCAAGACAAGGATAAGCTGAGATAGTTGATGAGAATGAGCTCATTGCAATATAGGAATGATTTGCAATAAACGTCAAACATGCAATAGTGAGTATGCTATGATCCTACAACTATCACATGGCAAGGAGCAAAGCACATGCATTTTAGTTAATTACATCAATATCATTTTCATATATTAATCTTTGTAAAAGATGACATTAATTAGTAAGATTCCCAAGAGTTCTATGAAATGCATAGCAATTCATGTTTGTACTCTTTCCTTTTTTATTTTCTTTGATAGGTAGCAAGTAAATCAATCCTAGATGGAGGAGTTGTTCCATTTTTCGTTGAATTTATGTTGTGGCGTGTAAGAATGAAAATTCCTTTAGCTTATAGGGTTTATATTTTTACTTGTTTTGGAAATTTGTTGAGGTGGAGGTGGAGGAGGAGGATATGTGTAAGGGGGGGAAGATCTTGATATCCTAACCCCTTGGTATCCTCAGATGGTATTTTCTCTATAAAAAAATGAATTTAATGCTCATTTGTTATGTCACATCCTTGTTTTCTTAATATCTTAAAGCCTTGATCATAACTCTCTTCTAAGTTAATAGGTGTATTGGTAATTACTCGATGAACATAGGATAGAAGAGTATCATTATTGTCCTTGTGATCAATTTCATTAATGATTGATGGTTGAGGCTTACTTTGTGCTTCCATTTTAGGATGCAAGAGGTTGAACCTATCAATTGATGGGTTTATAGGTGGTGTTTTCATGGATGGATAAAAGGATGCATAGTTTTCAAGGTTGTGTAGGGAGGCTTGTATGAATTTTTTCATTCTATCTTCATCTTGACCTAATATTTCCACTTCATGAGAACATTCATTAGGAGGTGAAGGTTCATTAGTAGTTTCAATTGCATTAGGGTCTTCACCAAATACACAACTTGAAACATCTACCAATGATCTTAAGGTTTTCCATATATTACCCATACACATGTCCATGATGCAAGAATACAAGAGATAGCAATTTTTTCAGATTTAAAGCAAGATAATTTTCTGATTATACTATGCAAAAACCTGAAAATGGTGTCTTTTAATTCCAATTTTGATTTACAAACAATGCACTCAAATAGAGAAATTAAATCTAATGCAAAAGATGATAGATTTTTTTTATTTTTGAAACTAAAACCCAGATTTTAACAATAGATTAGAGGAATGTAAACAAAGAAAAATTACTACCCAAAATTCTGAAACAACACCTATATAGGGATAGGTTCACCCTAGGGTGAATGGGTCCTAGCACAGGGGTTTACAAAAATTTAAATTTGAGTTTGAAATTTAGATCTAGGGTTTTTTTGTTTTAGGTTATAAAGTATACTTTCAATGATTGATTTTTCCAAATTTTTATGTTTAAATGCAAGTGCAATGAATGATAAATGATGAACAATATAACACTTTTTGAAATGTAAATTTGACTCAATTTTTGAATATGGATGAGTGAACATACACTAATATGAAAATACTATGCAAAATTAATGCAATATTTTGAATTTTTCAAATTTTAAAGGATGGAAAATGCAAGCCTAAAACCCTAAATGAAATACAATTTAATGCAATTTTAACAACCCTAAATGAAATACAATTTAATGCAATTTAAAAAACCCTAAATGAGATGCAAAATAATTTAATACAATGAAAATTAATGCAAATCCTAGATCTAGGGTTTGAATGGACTCCAAATCAGAATTCTTTTGATGTATAATGTTAGGTTCACCAAAATGAAATATATAAAATGGGTGCTTTCTTTAAATGAGGGGTTCACTAGTAACTTTACTATAAATAGAAAGGGAAAAATGGGGTGCACCTATTTTCCTCTATTTCATTAAGAAAAAGAGATCCCTTGATCCATTCATCCCTTAGGTGAGTCAACCTTTAAGGAAATCTTGTTGTTTTCCTTATGACCTAGGACGGGGTAGTCTTGTTGAAACAACACTTTTGGGAGAAAGACTAAAAATAGTCAATCAACTAAAAAATGCAATGTAAAACATGAAATCAAAAGATTAAACCTTAATCTATTAGAACCTGTAACTTTCAGAAATATTTGAGAAGGTTTAGTATTTTTGCACCTTTCATCAAAATGATGTTGTTAAGTGTGCTCTGGGACTCATTAGCCCAAGGGCGAGTGGATCTTTGTAGGGATTTCTGAAATCAATTTATGGGTCCTCTAGTCCTATGTTTGTGCTTTTGAATTCTCTAAATTTCACAATCGAAAAGTCAAAAATATATCTTGCAAGTGAGTTTTCATGGATTGACAACAACTTTGACAAATTTTGCAACTTTGACAACTTTTGCAACTTTTGCAACTTTTCCAATTTTTCACTTTCATAAATCTTCAATCCTTCTTCAACCTAAGATCTGCAACACAAACACAAGAGGGAAAAAATGTTTTTTTTTTTTTGTGAATGGGGATTTTCCTTGGTCAAACCCTGTTTTGGTAATTAAACCTTGAATTGAAACAATGAAACATGAACGGAATGATGAATGAACAAGTGCTATGTTGCAACTCACCAAACCCTTGAAGGACTACAACTTAGTAGATCTTGCATGAAATGGCTTGATTGGATGTTGATCTTTGATGCTTGAAATTTGACTTGAATGCTTGAAACCTACATCACAATGTTAGCTCCAAAAACATGCATGATGCTTGATAGCTTTGACATGATGCTTGAGAACTTGAATGTTGCAAAAAATTCTTGAGAAATTTTCTCTTGAACACCTTGGTAAATAATCTTTGCTTTAGGAATGCTCTCTTACTTGTGCTAGCTTGTTCAAGGATTTGAATTGATAAAAGACCTTGCTTTCATAGACAATTTTCTAATTTCTCAAAAATTAAACATTACAATCTGACACTTAAAACTTGAATTTAGGACCTGAAGATGTTGTCAAAAACATGTTTAAAATTAGAATTTGTGATCTTAAGGGGGACCCATTCGCCCAATGGTGAATGGGTTTTGACCTAAATAATTAGGACTTGTTCATTTCAGGGTGTTAATAATGATAAATGCATTAATTAATTCATACTTACCCCTTCGGAAATTATAATTAATTAGGCTTGTAGATGCAAAATTTAGGAAATTAAAGGCTTAATTAAGTCCATTTAAATTAGGGGACCAAAGCATAGTGTGAAATGTAAAGGAGTACATTTTTTGACACTACAAATATATCATAGCCATTTGATATAACACGGTTGATATGGCTATATAATCAATTGATTTATTCTCGCTACATATCTAAGTTGAAAGGTTAGTAACTACCATAGTATACTCTCCTCAATTGATATGATTCATATGGCTTGAAAATAATACACACAACACTATCTATGTTAAGACAAGTCATAAAGCTTTATAGTCTAACCACTTAATCCATACATTGCTCACTCCACTCCACGACTTATGCAATGGAGATATTATTGTGGAGTTGAATGATTCTCAATATATACAATTAATTTAGTACTAAAGATCAAATTAAAAAATATTGTGATCATAATAATTCATATACATTCAACTTTCATAATAGGATTTAAATCCAAAACTATCTATCATTTACTACTAGTGCTCACAATAGGGTAACTGTAACCCTAACATGACATTCTTGAACAAGGGTAAGGCCAAGAGATCATGAAATAATATAGTAACCAAAAATTGAAGCCATAAGATTGTTTATCAACACCAATGTCACATGTTATGGATGTAAGGCTAAGTGTGAACTCTGTTATAAAATGATTAGGCTAAAAGGCTTAAATATTATAACTATTATCACATGATAAGGCGAAAAGGCTAAAGAACATAATTGCTATCACATAATAAGGCCAAAAGACTAAAGAATATAAATTTTATCACACAATTTAAGGCCAAAAGGCTAAAGATTATAGTTGATATCACATAACAATGTTGAAAGGCTAAAGATTATAACTTTCTCTATTACGAAAATGGATGAAACAAAAATTCAACCTATTGCTTCTTGCACAAAGGAGGATTAAAACTGTATGAAACCAATTTCAACAAGTAAATGAAATGCACAAAACATATAGAGATTTCTAGTGCATAATTCTCATAATGAAACATTGATTCATAAGTATAGTTTCATACTAAATCTACAATGTATGCACCCACAAGATTTTTCCTAGCTTTGTGCTCTCCTTTTTCCTCTCTCATTTTTTCCTTTTCTTTATTTATTTATTGTTCAAGCCCCTATTCTTTCTCCCATATTTTCCTACATGTTCTCTCCAGAAGCCTCCCCTCTTTGCATTGACCTTAGTAGCAATAAAGTCCCTCTTTACTTCACTTCAAGTGAGGTTTTTAATGCTTGTTCCTCTCTTACTCTCTACTTTGTGGAGTTAACAGACCAATAAGTTACCACAATAAATTCTAAGTACTTATTAATTTTTTCCTTCAACCACGATAGCCAAAACTATATTTAGATATATAAGTATATATACACTATATATAAACATATGTGTTTATGTGTATGTATGTGTGTATATATATGTTCATCATTACATTAAAATAATTATTTAAATATTTTATATCAATATGCATGTGTATAGAAATTTGTATTAGAATATTTCTTATATCAATTTACATATAATTAATTCAAAAAAGACATTTCACATATGTAGAATAATGTTTCCTAATAACAATTATCATTACCTTTTTTACATTTTACTTTCTAGAAAAATATATGCCACAAATAATAATATATATAGGTTAAAAAATTAATACAACATTGCAAGATTGTGGAATATGCAAACAAACACAACTGATGCACTACAATCAAACATTTCATGATGAATACACATAATCATTATAATCATATTAAAATATGTGAGTTGGTGTGTGTTCTTAGGATGATGGTAGCCCTAGTGTTTCCATCCAAATTTGTTTCTCTTTGGTGATGCTCTCCCTCCTCATCTAGGAGGGGAAAACATAATCTCTTGTACCCACCTCATCAAACCAACTAGATGATTAGTTCGAAAACACACACACACACATATCAGAATAAATCACTAAACCAAAAAAAAATAGCATTCATTTGTGTCTCAATATAATTCAATTTCATATAAAACATCAACTAAAACATTATCAAACTGAGATAAAATTGATTTATTATCTTAATCTAATTGTTCATAATTCATTTTTTTAGTTTCAAAATCAAATTATAAAATAAAATATAATATAGTCTAGAGGGATCAAAATGGAATGTGATAGGACAAAAATATTGCTCCATGGGGTAGAAATTCCAATCTATAAAATAATAGGTTAGTGAAATGGAAATGTTCAAGGTGATTGGGGAGAAACACTTGACTCATAGGGTAGAAATGTTGCTTAACCTACAAAATAGAATTAGAAAATAAACAAGAAAGAAATCCTATAAAAAATAGCTAGAAAACTAACATACAAATAACTGGTTAGTTGGTGAAAATTTGCAACAAGTTGGTTAGTCAATAACCCATGCAAAGAAAAAGGCTAGAAGGCAAGAAACCCCTTAATCCCTAGCTAAGAAATATTTTTGTGTGGCTCTAAATAATATTTAACACTTACAAACACTAGATTTAGGACTAAAAATGTTATAAATGGTGACTTGACTAAGGAAGCCTACAAAAAAACATGTTAGAAGAATCCTTGCAAGCATAGAAAGTGAAAAAAATAGTACTAAAATGGAAATATCTCAAACAAGGATGAAAATGCTATTCTCTCAAAACAAAAATATTAGCAACAAAAATGTCTAGAAATGGGTAAAACATTAAAGATTGTATACACATGTCGCTTAACAAGGAAAATTTTCTTTTCTAGAAAAGATGGTCAAGAATGTAGAAAATCTTGCAAAACACACCAAAATGACCTACAAAAGAAAAATAGCTTGGGAAACACACACTTATTCTAAATCTAACCTACACCTTTGATTGAGCGAAAGAGAAATAAAAATGAAGAACAATTAGACATTTGACTCTTCCCAATATTTTTGATATTTTAGATATGCTCAAGATGTGTGAGAGAGAGATCTTGAGAAACTATAGGTTGCTTTTGAATGGGATTTCCTAATTTAATAACATGCACTTGGGTTTCTACTTATGGATATGAATATCCTTGAGAGATGTCATTTATATTTTTTTTGGAGATGAATATGAACGATTAGGAATAGGTCTTAGGTTGGATGGACAAGATTTGTCAGCTTGTAGGATGAGTTAGGATTGAGGAAAATGGAGGGATAGGATGAGATCAAGTTGATGGAGGGCTAGGATTACCTTAACTTGCATGTGGAAATGAGATGCACACAAGTGGAGGCTTGGGGTGAGGCCATGTGGATGAGAGAGATTGAGTCATGGAATGGAATGGAGGATGAAGATTACCTAAATTTAAATAGATGGTTAAGATGTAGAAGGTTATTCTTTGGCCTTTAGCATAATGAGGTCTAAATGGATTTTTATATATTTTATTTTTAAATAAGGTGAGAGGAAGAATGTGCATTAGCCCAATTAATTAAATAGGTATTTATTTAAGTAATTGGCGATGGAAGAAGATTGGTGTGATTAATTAAATAAATAAATGTGATTTATTTAATCAATTGATGAGGGGGAGTTAATTTAATTAAATAAATAAATATAATTATATAATTATTTAGTGAAAGACGAATTACCTAATTAATTAAATAATTTATTTAATTAATTAATGGATCATTATTTCTAATCCAAACTAATTTATTTTTTATTATTATATTTCTTTAATTAACCTAAATGTTTAAGTGAAGTGTTATTTATCGCTTACAATATTCAATATAAAATTACTTCCCAACGCATTTTATCTAGAGTAATTACTTTATTTATTTAATTGACTTATAGATATTTATGTGAAAAATAATTTATCCCTTAAAATATTCAATATTAAATTACTTGATATTGAAGTGTAATGGTGAAATTTGCATACCATATCAATTCCTATTTAGTTTTATGTCCATTTCAAGAGAATGAATTAATGTAATTGCACATCAAAATCATTCTCGTGCAAAGTTAGGTTCACTCTCCCAGCCATCACTCATCCATTTACAGACTCCCACACCCCCTTATCCATATTTATGTGTAAATTTTCATGTGTTCCTTGTTTATTATATCCATTATTGCACATGTCCCATACATTCATTAACCACCTTGATTTTACTATTTTCACATCTTGGGTCAATTTGATAGGTTTGAGATCCATCCCACACTTTGAGTCTAACCCACATAGCTTTAAAATTTAAATCCAAATGGCTTACTCTCACCCATTTCACTAGTCATCATGAGACAACTAAACACGTGTTGGGTCAAATTATTGATATGTCCTTGTATTTTAAGGCATACAATATAATGCATTTACAATTAAATATCAAGGGAAAATCATTTATATTCAAGGAAAGAAAATTGTAGGAACAATTCCATAGGTGCATTAAAATGAAATATAATCTACATAATCATCCTAGAAGAATTTGCATGTGAGAAAATTATTATCCTTGATTATTCACACAACTATATAGCTTGTTTTTTCCAAGGGTTGACTTATGAGAACTTATCCTCTAGCAATTTTGTAGCCCTTTAAAGGCATTCTTAAATACCGCCAATCCTCATAACAAACCAAACAACAAGACAAATTAGGTGAATCATAAAACAAGAGTGTGTGCTCTATTAGATCAACGTTGCAAGGAAAGATCATATTTATGTCAAAAAAAAATCAAACCTACAAATACATTCTTCACAAACATGACATATTGTTCTAAATTCCAAAATAAAGTACAACTAATCATCGTGAGACAACTAAACACATGTTTTCTCAAATTTTTGACATGTCCTTGTATTTAAAGACATTCAATTGTATGCATTTATCATTAAATATGAAGGAAAAATAATTTATATTCAAGGAAAGAGCATGTTAGGAATAGTTACATGGGTGCATTAAAATGAAATATAATCTACATAATCATCCTCGAAGCATTTGCATGTTTAAAAACTATTATCCTCTATAATTCACACAACTATAAAGCTTGTCTTTTCCAAGGGTTAACCTAGGAGAACTTATCCTCTACCGATATGGAAACCCTCTAACGGTATTTTTAAATACCACCAATCTTCATAACAAACCAAACAAGAAGACAAATTACAAAAATCATAAAACAAGAGTGCGCGCTCTATTAGATCAATGCTACAAGCAAAGATCATATTTATGTCTATAAAAAAATCAAGCCTACAAATACAATCCTTCACAAACATGACATATCATTCTAATTCCAAAATAAGGTACAATCAAATATTTTAAAGTACAATAAAAAATTTACTAGTGTTTATCATAAAACATAAATATTTCAATGTATCAATAAATTTATTCAACATCACATTCTTAAAACTAAATATAATTACCTATTATATTTAAATTTTCTAACTTAATATATTATATTTCAATTATCACTCCCATACCTACAATAGTTAACTTATACTGAATTCTATGCATCTTATTCAATTAGGTTGGAAAAGATTACTAGCCAAACCACATGTTTCTTTTGACTAATTTCTTTATATTTATTTATTGTATGAAATGGGGATATTTTTCCCACTTTTAATGTGGTAAGGTCAGACCGTTAGGCTTGTGTCTTATCAAAGGGCCAGTTCCCGACCATATGACCATTAGGCTTGTGTCTTATCAAGGAGCCACTTTCCGACCATATAACCACTCGACACCGGGCCCCTGGGTTCCCTGAAACTGCAAGTGGTGTACGGCAAGGAAAACCGGAAAATCTAAACTAAATTTAAAATAAAATAAAATTCGTACCGAAAACCGAAACAGCCCACATGCAGAGCTCCCTTTCCGAGACTAGGGGAAAGTGGAAACCATCGTCAACCAACGAATAAGGAATATACAAACTTAGAAGCCCAAATTATATAATGCATAGATAAAAGCAACAAAATAAGCTAGAAAACAAAAGAGAATATGTCATTTATTGTCTAGGTTGGTGCCCCAATTTAAATTGACTACAAAGTCACTTGCAACGTTTCTCCCCAACTCCATTCAAAGTCATCGTAGTGTGTTTCTTGTTTCCCTATCTTTTAACACATTGAGTGCATTGTTGATTGTTACTAGTGGAAGGTGCAGTGGTCATTGAAATGTGTTCCCTGTTTCCAATGGCATTGGTATGGTGCATTGAAATGTGTTCCCTATTTCCAATGGTATTGGCATTGGTATGGTGCATCCCAAACTTGGGAATTCAACCAAGATGGGCACATTTTAACAACAAAGTGTTTCCAATGGCATTGGTATGGTGCATTTCAAACTTGGAAATTCAAACAATACAATACAAGAGGTTTGTGGGGGTGCAGGGTAAGAGGGCCCTCCACAGGCTATAGGAGTTGGTTATGGAACATTTTTCATATGTTAGATAGTTTATCTTTCATAGTCTTATTGGTAAAATTTGTATATTCATATTTCTTAGTTTTGTGTTTATTTTGAGAAAATGTCTTGATATGTGTAGAGAGTGATAAATGATATGATCTTGTACAAAATGGAGATCAATTATCCAAAAACTTTTGAGCCCTAGGGTAGAGCACCCAACAAGCACCTAGTCTATTTCTATTTCTTTCTCTGCCAGAGAGAGCGACGGAAGCAAGGCATGGTTGGTTGGGGCTAATGAAATGATGATGATGTCGAGAGATAAAAAGTTGGTTCAGACAGGTGGAGATACTACTATTAGGATTTCTCTCTAGACATTTGTTCATCCGCGCACACACATATTTGTATACACTTAGTCCTACCTTATCCACTTGCATGTGTACTCTTATGCATTTGACTTATCTACCCACTTTTCACACTCACTTATGCACCTACCTCCACTTAGTTATTTTCTCATTGGATTTGATCATTAGCCCATTTTGAGACAAGTCTATAATTGTGAGGGAAACTTCGTAGTCATAAACTTGTCCTCTTTCATTTTAAAATTTTAAAATTGTGTCTATGTAATTGGCCACGTTCACCCTCTCACATTGAGCTAACTAAACACGCATTTGGCACAATTTGATAAAAGACATTCAATGCATTCATTATAATCATCTAAATAATTAAGAAATCATTCAATCTAAAGAGCAATTAATAGTGACACATTTTTTGATAAAGTCATATAAAAGGAGTAACAAATCTAGATACTTGGTGCTCACCTACAATTTTCAATCCTTTTTTAATTTTTAGGAGAAGTTGACTCCTTATGACAATTTGACAACCCTTAAGGTATTTATAAATACCACCAAGTTCTTAGATATTTAGGAAGAGAAAAGTAGATAGTCATGTATCAAGAAAAGTTTCAAATAGAAACACCATTGGTTGCTAGGATGAGTTTGAACCTAGAGTGTACACCCATGACAACAACTCAATCCCAAATCTATGAACTTATCTTATGACAGAGCAAAGTTACAATGCAATCTTCAAGGCTCTTCACTAACAAAGGAATTGCTTATAAATCAAACATTAGATAGATCACAAATTTTCATTGATTTAACACACATTCATTAGTCATTAAGCTAAGTATATCCCTCCATTGCATTTAAATTTCTTAGAATAGCAAGTACAATTTACTAATTTACCAACTCTCTACCACACAAATATCTTAGGTTGATTGTGTTTATTTAGTTGCATTTTCTTAATTAGCCTGGGTTAACCCTAAAGAAAGTTATTTTCTCTTTTCATTTTTTATGAACCTACTCGATCCTACACATCCCAACCATGCTTTTAGGGTTTGACATTAAATTAGGGTTTTCAAATTTATGGTTTCTATCTATCTTCATAGTTGAACTTCCTTTTATATTCATATGCTTCATTGATATATATTTTCTCTATTATGGTTTTTGGTCTTTATTGTGATATCTTTCTCAACCACCCTAGCCATCCTTGGCTATTCCATTAGTTTTTTACTTTTATATTTTATACCATTGATATTTTTATTTTTTTAATTTGAAAGGGTGCATATGAGCATTATTTTTTGTTTTTCAATTATCAATAGAAGAAGGTCATGTTTAAACCCTAATATGGCTACCCACTCCAATGGTAATTATATGAAAAAGAGGATTATAATGATGATGCACATGTGGTTAAACAAGATGTGTAGCTTACAAATCAAGTTTTGATAAAAGTATTATAACAAGCTCGATCTCATCATTAGTTGGTAAGGATTTTTTGTAACACATTAGATGATTGTCCTCTTGACATAGATTTTTTTACAAGATCTTGGCTCATTAATGAGTCTTTGTGATGGTATATCCAACCCATCCTCTTCTATTCCCACTTATACTACATCCATTTTTTCTACTACTACCATCAACACTAGTCTTACCCTACTACTTCCATTGTTCCCACATTATTCCCTTTTATCTTACCCAAATGTTACACTCCACCTTTCATTATGCCTAATGGAACTCACATCCCTATTGGAAGTTGTCATTTATGTCAAAACTACTGGTTGTCATTGATGTCAACACTAAGGAGATTGTTGGTAGTTGATATCAACATTGTTTGTTGATTGTCTCTCATGCCAAAGATTACTATATGTGATTGTCATTTTTGTCAACATTGATTTTTGGAAGATGGTTAGTCCTTGGCACTGATTATCATTGTTTTGGACTAACATTGGTGATGAGGTCCATGGTTGGATGTCATTCCTTATCTAAAGAAGAAGTGATTAAGTTCATGGTTGGATGTCATGCCTTATCTAAAGAAGAGTTGATGAAGTTCATGGTTGATGTCATGTTTATCAAAGAAGTGATGAAATTCATGGTTGGATGCCATGCCTTATCAAAGAAGAATTGTTGATGTTCGTATAATATATTATTATCAGCAGAGTTGATTTCATAATGATATATTAAGATGAGGATTAGAAGCATGACTAATAGTGGAGAGATGTTGTTGAAAGTTTACAGTATTTCTTATGGTCTCTCCTATTGTTCTTGATGAAGTATGTGTTGTTGAAAGAAAGTTTTGGCCTCCACAAGTTGCTTAAGTGATTATGTTCCTGAATGTTGCATTAAAGTCTATCCGGGAGAATGCTCTACATTCCTCCATTGTTGATGCTTTGGTCTTGTGGTTTGGTACTCAATGTTAGTGTTTTGTGGGTGTTACACTCCTATCTTTTCAAGTCACCAGTGTTATCGAGGTTTTTGTGAATTGTAGAAGGTTGGTAGTGTTGTTGGTTGTGCATATTGGTCCAAGCAATTCTCCACAATTATCCACATTGATTTCTCTGCTTCTGCTACTTGGTGAATGTAATCTCAATGTTCGTGCAATGTCTCAGTTCCAATCTCATGTGGTGAAGTGGTCTGCAAGCTGATATGTTAATGTCATATCTCATGTTTATGCATTTTGTACCTATTTGTTATGTGGTGGTTGTAGATGGTATGACAGCATGAAAGAAATGTATGGAAGTGATTTTGTATGTTCAAGGAACATCCCCATGTGATTTACATGTTGCTAATTGGTCACCTAGGTGTCATATTACATCTTGATTTGGCTTTCTTGGCCTTTTGAGGATATCTAGTCGACAGGGCTTGTTTATTTGATTGGGTCATGTGCTTGGAGGCTTGTACCGATAATGAAAGATGTGTAAAGATAGATTTGGGTCCTGACCTATCCTATTTGGGACCACATCAAGTAAATGCAATTAGAAGTATGTTTTTGAGATGACTGGTTCGCTTCAATATTTCATCCACACATTTCCTTGATGTCAACTTAGGTTGATGTGTGCCAGCATGTAAATTGTTTTGGATCACAATGGAAGAAATACTATTATTTTTTTTGGTCCTCTTTATCTTCAGTATAGGACCATATTATGATTTTGGTGGTCAACTAGTTGAATTCATTTTTTATTCTATTCATGGCCGACCTAATTGAAGAAATGAAGTGTTGTGGTGGATATAAATGCAAGATCATTTTGGATGCAACTAGATGGAGAACTGTACAACTGTGAATGTGTGTGCAAATTGTATTGAGTATCCAACAAAGATAGTGCTAAAGATTGTGAAAGGAAAGATCAATTATGATGAAATGCTTCAGTCAATAGAGTGTTATGTTGGAAAATCATTGTAATTCTCTCTAAATCATATTGTATCCTATTCTAAGATGGTGAATATCAATAGGTCCTTGTATCTTTCTCTTGAAGTCGTGTTTTCTTCAATTCAACAAGCCCTTTGTATCTTGCTTTAAGGTAGTGAGCCTTCCTGTAAGTCTTTTTGGCAGTGAGCCTTATATTGTGAGTTAACTCTCACTGTGGTTTTTCCCTCATTGGGTTTTCCACGTAATTTTGGTATCTCCTTGTGCATGTGTGTTCTCTATTTCCTTCTCTTTGTTGTTGATCTAATTATTGATATATCTTTCATTGGTAAAGTTTTCTGAAGTTGATATAGGTTCAAATTTCTATATTTTGTTTTGCTTAAGGCTCTATCTTTATCTGCTAAAGGAGTTTAAGTTGTGTTGAAAGTTTTAAGCTCTAGAAGGGGTTGAGTTTTGTGTATATTGATTCACCCCCCCTTTTAGTCTCTAGAAGTGCTCAACAATCCCTTCTAGCATTCCACCTATATCTACACCTATCACTTTCATAGCTACTATTTTTTACACCTTCTACACGTGAAATCCATACTATATCCCCATCCTCGATGATCATAGGGTGAATGACACAATGAGAGCATCGATAATAAAGTATTTCAATTTGATTAAACATGTGATAAACCATAGTAATATTAATGAAATAATGGATAAGTAAAAAAATTAGAATACCATATGGACACCCACTACACATGAAGAAACCTTGCCAAAAAAACTCCATCACTAAAGAGATTGAAGCTTTATTAATAATAACAAAAGTGTTCACCAATACAATCTACTTATCCCTCTAACTAAAATAATTTGGAAACATAATGGTACCTACAAAAGAGCCTTACAAACATCTATCACATGCATCCATTATATACGAAAATTAGGAGCAAAAAACCACCAAGTGGTATCTCAAAATTAGGAGTCAAAACCATGAGCCACTAGAAAAAATCCAATGCTTCATACTCAAGGTCAAATAACACAAAATAGAAAGCAACCACTCTTACATATCTTGCACCTCTTTTAGATTTCATCATAGTTATCATATTGACCGAATTCCTGAATCTAGGCACTCTATAAGGGTATTTAATGCCTTATCATAGTGAACCAAAGGAAAGAGGGTGCTCCACCTTTTAGGAGATGGACCACATAAGGGGGGTCCTCCTATTTCACTCTTAGTTCATTCAAGGAAACCCTAGATATATCAACCTAATGATCCAATTAGGAAAAGAGATTGCTACAAGGTCTCCTTGGGTGTGATTAAAAGGGGGTTCACCACTAAGCAAATGCTTAGAAAGAAGGAAATGCAAGTAATATGGAAATCTAGCTATGTAACCTAGGAAATGAAACTTAAAATCAAAATAATAAATTGTGGATAAATAGAGAAATACCTGGAAGACTGGAGATGCCTAAAACAAGGTCTGTAATCCTAAAATTATGACTTTTGATGTGAACTGGGACTCATACGCTAGATTGGGCGATTTAGTCCCAGTTTAGACTGAATCTAGAATTTGCAACTGGTAAACTAGGATCTACAAGAAATGACTGAAAAGTGGTATATTGGGAATCATACACCCAAGGTGGCAATTTAGTCCCAATATTAGGGTTTGGTTGAAAGTATGGTATCCTCTAATGATCTTCTATAGCTTCTCTCTTGTATGATCTCTTAGTCTAAAACTTTGAATTTTGGCCTATAGATGACTTTTCGTGAAGATGACAACTTCTTGACAACTTTGACAACTTTCTTCAATCTTGCAACCTTGTCTTCAAAGGATCTTCAAGCCTTAAAACACCTAGATCTACAATCACGGATGTAGAGGGAGAAAATTATTGTTTTGTTAGTGGATAAGGGGTTTTCCTTAGTCAAACCTTGTTTTGGTAATCAAACCTTGAAATGAAATGAAATAGAATGAAGGAATGTTGAATGAACAAATATGCTATGTTGCAACTCACCAAACCCTTGGAATAAAGGCTGCAATCTTGTATGAAATGGCTAGCATGAATATAGATCTTGATTCTTGATTGTATGTTATGAATCTTGATTTGAATGCTTGTTTGAATCATGAAAACCTACATCACAAATGTTAGCTCAAAAACACACATGATCCATGATGACTTTGACATGATGCTTGAATCTTGAATATAGCTCTAAAATGCTTGATAATCAACTCTTGAATGCTCTTGAATTCTCTTGATCTCATAAACTTGCCAGGATACTTTCTCATAAAAGTTGCTAGGAGAAATTATGTGAAATAACCTTGTATTTATACTTGTTTATGCCAAATTTCTTGAAATTACAACACTACAAGTCGACATCAGATCTAAGAGAATAAAATCTTGCGAAGAATTGAATTCAAAATAGGTCCAAGCTAAAGAAGGACTCATACACCAGTTGGGGCGTATGAGTCCTAGTAGCCTAAGCTTGGGACACAAATTTCAAGAAATACTTAGTTTTATGTCATATTCAGGATTAGGCCTCGAGACTTAGGTGGGACCCATATGCCCAAGGTGGCATATGAGTCCTAGATCACTAAATCTAGGACACAACCAAAAAACATGAATTATGATTGGTCATTAGTTAAGTTTCGGGATTATCCTCAGAGAAATGCATTAAATAAGGCTTGTGTATGCAAAATAGGACCAAATAAGGCATAAAGAAGCCCAATTTTAGCAAGAAGGGCCCAAACAAGTGTGAAAATGTAAAGGGATACATTTTTCTACACTAAATTTAGCCCCCACTTTTGTGAGAGGAGGAACTTGCTTCAAACTCACACTAAAGTAGACAAACTTGCATCAAGAGGGGTCCAAGTGTACCAATGCTGGTGAGATAGGATGGCAATGATCAAGAGGGTTGCACAAGCCCCCAGGATCAAGATCCTATGGCAAACCAATATAGGCACAAAATAACACACATGTAAATGATGTAAGGAGCAACCAAAAGGTATAAGCATACACTACCAAAGACAAAGAAGAAAGAAAAAGAAAGAAAGAGTGGATCAAGCCTCGACTGCTTGTCCAACATGATGTGGATCAAATCTAAGTTGTTTGTCTAGAAAAATTAAAAAAAATTACAAGTGGAAAATGATGTCCACTATGCAAACCAAACACACGCTCACAAGGGCTAGTGGAACCTCAGGTCGTCCACTAGGTGAGCCCCTAGTGAGACACATACGCACGTGTTTGGTATGGGCTCACACACATAAGCAAGTGGCTATGGGAAATTCATGCCTAAGTTTGACTTCCCATATGCTAACCATACCAAAGCTATACCTCCGGATAACTTTGATAAGGTGCCACACAACACGAACAATAGGATTCACGAGGAAATCAAAACTTCGTATGCTTGACACTCATGAACAAACATGATGGCTCCATAGGCAAGCAAAGTGTGTTATGCAAGGTGGCCATATAAAAGATATTGTAAATACAAAATAGTGTAAGGTATGTTCAAAGTAGTTTTTCTTAGTTCATGTAAGGTCTTAACTTAGGGAACATTGTGCCTAATGTCTCCAAGAGATGACCAATCGAAGAATAGAAGATTCATAACTTAGGGAATGCAGTGTGTCGTATCAACCCACTAAGAGGAATATAATATGCTAAGAAAGATAACGCTCTTGAAGGAAATCACACCCAATGTCACCACAAAGAGAAAGACGTATCACAAGAAGTAAGAAGACTACATAATGATACATGAGTCGAAAAAGAATAATGCTAATGTATGCCCCCACTTTTAAAAAATTGTTAAACACCATGCTGAGTAATTACTTTAAAGTAGAAAATGATAAATGCTAACAATAAAGAGGACATGAGAGCTTATTTGGAAAGCCCTATGCCAATTCATATATTTCCAAATGAAGATATGTCATGAAAAGGGGTTTCCTCCAAAATGAAATCCCAAAAATCACATAAGGGATCCACAGATTCTGGGTCAGTATGTCTTTGCTACAATATTTTTAGAGAGCTTGGAACTATCATCATTCCCCAAATACTCATGGAACAGGAAGAATGAAACAAAGAGAGAGAAAACAAAGAAATTTTTTTGGGTCAACATGGAAGAGACCTAAATGTCTCAACGCCTTGCATCATCCCCAAAAGGAAAACACAATACAAATAAAAGATAAAATGTTTATGGAATATAGAAGAATGTAGATACAAATACAAGAATGTCACAAAAAGAGAGATGCATCAAACAAAACAGTACGGGGATCACATTACACACATGCAATCACATAAAATATCATGAAAATAAAATAATGCAAAAGACTAGTAAGGCACATGCGAGTCAACTTATAGAAAACCTCGTCTACATCCCAATCTTGTTCATCGTATACAGAAGGAAGACAACTATCCAAACGGACAAAAGTGAGTGTAGTACTAGTTCATCACCATGTTCAACACTCTTCTTAGGAGAATTATCATTTAAGCTCATAGAAGAGGAAAACAATGTATTCAACTCATTATGCACTTCATCAATTTTAACAATCTCATCATCACCATCCAAGTTAACCACAACGGGAGGTCGAATGATAATGTCTAAAGAGGGTGCTAGTCCCTGTTGTGGTTGTGATATAGGATCTTTTTGTTGTGGCGAAGAGGGAGACTCCTCGTGTATTGCTTCAGTTAGGTTGGGATGTCGATTTTCTTTGTTGTTTTATTCGTGTAACCTTTCAGGAAATATCATGATGTCTACGCCTACGCTCTCTAGAATTTTTGTTTCTTTTGGTACGATTTTCAAGTTGTGTTTGTGTAGGAGCGGTTTTATCAACCATAGGTTTCTTTTCTTCGGAAAGAAACATGGGAGGTTGTTCAACCACTTTCTCTTTATCTTGGTATACTTATTTTATCTTAGGAAGCATGACGGAATTGTTTTGGTTGTCTCTTGGTCTTTTGTAGGAAATAGGCAAAGGGTCTATCTTAGGTTGGTCTTGGTTACTTGGAAGGTCTTTTGGTTCAATCATGGTTTCATCAAGGATAGGAAGCTCAATCATAGGTTGAGGCATGTTTCGAAGGGATAGTTCTTCTATGTGTTTCGCCTTAAATTTTTTATAGGATTTGAAAAGAAATCTTCACAAGGTTTAATAGGTTCAATAGGCTCGGGCCAAAAGAAATCCAATGAAAAATTCCCATGGGAATACATGAGATTAAAGCCACTATGGTGCACAATAAATATTTCATTGTCATAGGGAAATTTTAAATATTTATGCACAATCGATGGGACAACTTCCATGGAGTGTAGCCATGGATAACCAAACTTCACACAAAATTGATTTGGCGTCAAGATGATGGAGAATGACACATCTAATTGTTTCAGTCCTACTTTTAAAGGAAGGGTGATCGAACCCATTGTAGGGTGAGCAAAACCATTATGCATTTTTATCCATGCTTTCAGTTTATCATATGTATCTTGATAAAGCTCATGCATAAGTAAAAATTCTTCAGTGATCACATTCTCTCCACAGACGGGATCAATTAATATCCCATTAGTGGGCTTATCTTTGATTCAATCAGCTATGTAAAGAGGACCATTAGGTGTGTTTCTAATTATATCTTTAGATGAGAAAGAAATGTCAAGAGGCATTTCAGTTCATCCCTTACGAGGTATAATTTCAATCAATCTGACCATACTATCTATAGAACTTTCTTCATTAGTATCCATGTTGTCATCATCCGTGTCAACATTCATCACATCATTCTTCTTAGTTTCACTAGCTTTAGCAAATGAAATATTATGATTTGGCATGGGGTTGGTAAATATTTGCAAGTTTTGGTTAGAAGGGGCAACAAACTTATTTCCTTGATCATTAACACCTCCAATTTGAAGTCGATTAGAATCAATGAGGTCGTGCACAAGATGTTTAAGATGCTTACAATGTTTTGTATCATGTCCATTTTTTCAGTGATAATGACAATAGGAATTTGATCTAAAGTTTGGAGGTAAAGGCTTATTAGGATTGGGAGTTTTAATGGGAGGTAAGGAGATCATTTTCTATTCTAGAATTTGTAACATTGTGTTATGGAGGGTATCTGGCAAGGGAGTAAATTGTCTAGCTGGATCCCCAAATGTAAAAGGGTTTAACTTCTTTATAGCAACCACTTGGGTATCAACATGTTGAGTTGGATGAGGGGGATTAAGGAAGGTAAGAGAAGATTTGAGCGGATTAAGGAAGCTCCTGCAGCTGCTCCTACTCTCATTAATCCAAATTTTGACAAGGACTTTATCATGTATGCCTTTGGAGGAGTGGATATAGTTTCAGCTATGTTATGCCAGCAAAACGATGAAGGCTTGGAGTAGCCTATTACATTTTTCAGCCAAGTATTGCATGATTACGAGGTGAAGTATTCTTTTGTCAAGAAGCATGTTTTTGTTGTTGTGAGAAGTTTAAAAAAATTCAGGCATATGTTGTCCAACAACAAGATTCATTTGTTGGTTGCTCATTCAACTATTAAGGAGTTTTTACTTAACAAAGATATAAATGATAAGTGTGTTGGTTGGATTACCAAAGTAATGGAATTTGACGTTGATATAAAGGTAACCAAGCTTGTTAGAGGCAAAGGTTTGTGTGAACAGATTGCAGGTACTGAAGACAACAACTTAAAAGAAGCTACAAATACAGATTCAGTGCTAAATAATGATGTTGCAGGTGTTGTTCCAGTGTTGCATGCTACTTGGTTACATCAGATGATGCATTATTTGCAAACTGGTGGGTGCCCCGAAGGCTTAGACACAGCGAAAATAAGGTATTACAGATTACAAGCCATTCCTTATGCAATTATTGATGGAATTCTTTATAGGAGAGATTTCCAAGGTATTTTATTGCGTTGTATTCAACCTGATCAAGTTGACAAGCTTTTAGCAAAGTTTCATGATGGACCTTCAGGAGGTCACTTTGCCACAAGAACAACCTTGAAAATTATGCAGGCTGGTTATTATTGGCCAGATTTGTTCAAAGATGCTATTACTAGGGTCAGAAAATGTGAGAAATGTGCTTTATTTTCTGGAAAGCAGAGGCTTGCAATGCTACCCCTGCATCCGATTCAGGTGGAACAACCCTTTGCCAAGTGGGGCTTAGATTTTATTGGTCCTATTAATCTTCCTTCAAGCGCGGGTCATAAGTGGATACTTACTGCCATAGATTATTTTACCAAATGGACTGAGGCAGTTTCTTTAAAGGAAGCAAACAAAACTTCAGTGCTTAACTTCTTATATCAAGATCTCATATCAAGATTTGGTGTTCTAGATTCAATCATTTCTGACAATGGTTTGGCTTTTATTGGTTTGAGGATTTCTAACTGGTCAGTTAGAAATAATATTTTTTTGAACACGTCTTCTAATTATTATCCGCAGGGCAATGGTCAGGCGGAATCTACAAATAAGAATCTGATTCGGATAATCAAGAAGACTGTTGAGGACAATCAAAGGACATGGCATGAAAAGTTGAAGTTAGCCCTTTGGGCTGACAGAATAACTCCCAAAAGAGCTACTGGTTGTTCTCCTTTTGTTCTAACTTATGGTAAAGAGGCTAAGTAACCTATTTCTATTGAGTTTCTGACTTTAAGTTATGTTAAAGCACTGGAATTGTTGAATGAACAACCTCTTGAAGTGAGATTTGCATAGCTAGTAGAGCTCGAAGAAACCAAAAAAGAAGCTCTAAGGTAGCTGGAGATACATCAAGCTCAGATGAAGAATTCTTTTGATAAGAGGGCAAGACCACATGATTTCATGGTTGGAGATCTGGTTTTCAAATGGAATGAATTTAAAAGCAAACCTGGAAGACATTCTGAATTCGATGCAATTTGGGACGGGCCTTATGTGATCACAGAGTGCAAGGAACACAACGCGTTCAACTTTCTAAGTTGACTGGAGAGGTGTTGTCTATCCCAGTTAATGGGATCCACCTCAAGCATTTCCTCT
This sequence comes from Sequoia sempervirens, assembly GCA_007258455.2. Classification (NCBI taxonomy): domain Eukaryota; kingdom Viridiplantae; phylum Streptophyta; class Pinopsida; order Cupressales; family Cupressaceae; genus Sequoia; species Sequoia sempervirens. The sequence goes on from VDFB02000002.1 coordinate 188,688,016, forward strand.
GAGATAAGTTCTATCTTGTAGATAAGTAGAGTAGTATTGCAAATAAGTGTGTTCTGCACATTTACTTTCAGTAGTTTTGTTTTCCCTAAGCGCTGTTGCGCATGTTCTGTTGGCCATCAGGGCCTGTTAGTTTGCTTTCAGTTATGTTTCATTTCATTTTTCTACTGTTTGGAGTGTTGTTGTTCAAGTTTCTGAGTTTCATGAAGGGGAAGATTTGACTCCGCACCCAATGGAGTGTTTTAAGGCAACTGATCTATGCTTAACAAGCAAGCATTTAGCGAAAATCGCCAAAATGTTACCAATTTTTCGCTACAGCTCAATTGGTGGAGCTGGATTAAATACTGTTATATTTAAAAGTGGAAAATACAGTTATTTCTGGATATGCTAAGTGTTGATTGCATCTTATTTATCATTATTTATCAAGTGACAATTATTCTTTGAAAAGAGGAATCAAAATTTTAGAAGTTGCTATTCAATGTTTCAGAATCAAATGGAGTACATAATTGAGCATACAATAATAAAGTATTTCAGATTGCTTTCATTTATTTCATAAAGTGTTTCATATTTACAGAATTTCATTTGATTGTGAGAATTCAAATGATAGTACATATTTTCATTGAGATGCATTTTTTCTTTTCAAAATGAAAAGCATAAGATTGAAATCAAATATCCACACAAGTCGTGGATGGGACTGTCACAGTGCATCATAAACAACACACTACACTATGGAAGATGCATAAAAGGGAATCACATAAGCATAAACATAATCATCATTGCATGTTGATTGATGGTCGACGCAGAAGTGGTGCACCATTTGTCTTCTTCGAGCTTCGTTGACCTGTAGGAAGGAAGAGAGGGGTGTCAGAGGCTCTGATTATGAATATACCTACATGAACCATCAACAATAATGTAGTATGCTACTGATCATGCATTGAAACAATCAAGTGAAGCGCAGAAACATAGGCTGAAAAAGAGACATCAATATCATGATATATTGTTTTTTATGCTAACATCATTTGCTTCTTTGTGCAAGTATAGGGAAAATCATGAAGCTGATTATTTTCTGAAGACCGAGCATGTGGAGAAAAATGGGCTCCCACAAGGTTAGAGCTTGGCATGCTACCCTTAGCCATTACAAGTGGGTTGAGATGGAGATTGCAATCATTATATTCATCAAAAAAAGGAAATGCAACTGAAAGAGTAAAAGAGAGTTCATCCGTTAAGCCATCAAACCAACAGTCCACTCATAACAAACAGGGGGTGCTTTCTGAAGGCTACATGTGGATAGTTAATTTAATTAAGCTCAATTGATTTAACTAATTGCAAAATCTCAACATTGTTGCCATAGTAGTTTTGTTCATCATATTCATGATATTATGCAAGGTCAACAGTGTTGTTTCTCTTCAATCAAGGATAGTGAACAGGCATACATAATGCCTCAACGAAGAGAATTGTTTCAGTTTTTTGTCTCAGAAGAAAGCAAGTGCACGGAACAGTTTTAGTAAATGGAGCATAAAAATGCATGAAGAGTGCCAGATAAGAAACAGTGATAGCATCTAATCAATGCATAAGCAGTTCAGTCATTTACTAAGTGGTGAAGCAATCAAATTACTTGTAAGAGCATAATACAGTGTTCAAGTGGGTTAGACACAATCTTTTGGCTGATAGTGGAATGAAATGGTCCAAAGGTACACTTTTTTTAGAGTTTTGTTTCTTCATTTATCATGTATTTCAAGTAGTGGTACAGCAAGTAAAAGTCATTTCCAGAATGAACAAAGGTGATAAAGGAAAAAGTCTAAATGAATGTTTGGAATGCATCCGCAAAGAGTGTAGCTGTGAGTGCATGAGAAGTCTAAAGCAGACAACTAATCTACAGGTTTAATCAAAAGATTTATGTGTGCAAGGAAGAAAACAGCATGGAGATGACAATTGAAAATATAAACAAAATATACATTTTTAGAATCTCATGAACTTGTGTGAGGGTTTTCAACAGTAATACATTCAGAAATACATTTTCTTCACAAATAACAAATACCCATATACTGAAAATTGAAGAATTTGAATGCCAAAAGGAGCCCAGATTTTACACAGATATCAAAATATACAGATTTTGTTTATTTTTCATACACCCACATTGGGGTTTGAATTTAAAACACAGATTTCTTCAAAGTATTGCTCACCCACATTGGGGTTTTGAACAAAAAATACGGCTTTTACAATTTTCAGTCACCCATGAAGGGTTTTATAAGGAACCACAGAGTTTTCAAAGGAAAGCAACAGTCATAGTGGGTCGAGCGAGCTCCAGAGGAGGTGAGATTTCTGCAAAATAACGAATGCCCATGTCTAGTTTTGCAACTGAAAGTGCAAAAGAAGTAAAAAATCATCATGGGTCGACCCATATTTTACATAAATATCAAAGTATACATATTTTTGTTTATTCTTCATGCACCCACATTGGGGTTTGAGTTTAAAGACATATTTAATGCCATTTCCAGGTTACCCATATGGAGACTTCTACAAATAAACAAAATAGATGCTTTCTTACAACTTTCAGCGACATCCATGAGAGGGTCTTTAAAGAAATAACAGAAAATAATGAAAAGACATGGGTCAAGCTCCAGAACAGAGAGACATAGTTTCTTTCAACTCTCAGAATACCCACGTTGGGGTTCGTTTTAGAATGCAAATTTATTCATTTTTACATGATACCCATATAAAGGTTCGTTCAAAATCTGAAAGAAGGAGTAAATCATCATGGGTCGAACCCAAAGTGCTTCAAAAGCTCATAGTCAAGTAAACATGGCGCGGCCTGTATATGGCTATGAAATTACAAATAGAAATCAATCTTTTGCAGGAATGTAAAGCTTCATAAGCTTTCTTTTGCTGGAAATGAACACACATAATAGAAACTTACCATTTCATGAAGACTAGAGGCCACACCCAGAGCTCTACAGAGCTTTCAAAATCCAAACAAAACACCCAGTGCGAGCTCATATATGGCGGCCAGTGGATACAAGTGACACAGATAACAAAACAATAAGCACAGAAAATTAAAAAATGCATCAGAAACTGTGTTACAACCGCGGCCACAAGACCAAAAATGGCTTAGGAAATAAAGCCATGAAGATATTATGAGGACAACTTACCTTTATCACAGTGAGGGGTTTGACCATTTGAAGACAAAAGTGAAGATTCTCAAGCACACGAGCTACAAACTGAGCTCACTCATGGCGGCGCCATCCTTTCAGGCAGAGACCAAGGTCTTCAGAAGCGATGATTGCAAATGAAATGATTTTAGGGTTTGACTTGTTTTGTCTCTTGCCCTAATTCGAATTTAGGTTGAACATTATGAGTATCTTTAATGATTTTGTTTGACAATACGATGGTGGAGAGTTCGAACTTAGGAATTCTTTTGAAAATATCAAAATCTGAAGCTTAATACTTTGAGGGGTCGAATTCTAACATGCCTAGGTCGAGCCTTGTAGAATGGTGGTGTTATTTTCCTAAGACCTTAGGTTTCTTTGTTAATTTTTTAGCAATGTAAGGGGCTATGAACTTAAGGAAATTTATGATTAATGGTGCCTTGGTAAGGAGTGGATAGTGATAGATATATTTGATTTTAATTGATTTTGTGAGAAATCAATAAAAGTTGTAAAGTTGTTGCACTTATGACTTAGGATTTATCTTGTTTTCAGATTGATTTTAAAGAAATCAATTAGGATATGGATGGGGAATATCTTTTATGATTTTTTTTAAAGAAAATAAATTGTTGTGATGGAGATATAAGGTTGTAATATTTTGCAAAAGATTTCAAATAATCTTTAATTGCAAAAATAGGCCAAATTGTAAAAATCAGCATATCATGTAAAGCAGGATTAAAGCGACACTTTTATAAATCGCTTTATTCTTTGCTATTTTTAGCAGATTGTTTTTATTTCTTCCTTGGTCGGATTTGATATTCTTGCTAGAGAGATAAGGTGCTTTATTTGCTTTAAAATGCAGATTTAGCCTATTTTTAGAGACTTTTCAGTATGAACATGGAAACAGTATTTTTTTCTGCTTTTATGCAGACTTTTGAGACAGTTTGGTACCTTTTCCTTGAGCTTTTCTTGTGAGCTCGGATTAGGGTTTTTGGAGAGCTACATTTTGAAGAAGACTTAGCTTTTTCTTCTTCTTCTCAGTTCAAATTTCAGTTTCTGGCTCTTAGCATTTTGAGCTTGTAAACTCATTTGTACTCAGTTCAGACAGATACACTCTTTCAGTTTCAATAAAGAAGCAGAGTTCTTCTCATTTCTTGTCTCAACCTTGTAACAACAATTTGATGTCTTTTTGTTTTCAAGTTTGAAGCCTTGTATGTCTTGCTTTTATGAGTCTTTGCACAAAATTTCATGTTTTCAGGTTGTGTGATGTATTCAATGCCTTCGAATATTCATGCAAATTACTGATGAAACCATGTACCAATGAGATTGTGAGAGCTATTGTAATAGAGGAATTGTTGAGTGGTAAATCTGAATTTTTAGAAATAACAATTAATCATCAGTTAGTGTTAAATTTCATTTTCAAGCTATCCTTCTATCCCTTTTCTCAGAAAATACTTAGAATATGATCCATCTTTCGGAGAACCAGCTCACTCTAGAGATTCTCTTTTTGCATAGATCACCCACATCTAAAAAGAGTTTCCATGTTTCAACAGATAGTTTGATTTTTGCAAATCTGACAAAGGGTGCATATCTGATTGATAACAGTTACACACAAGTTCTATTCCTTGCTCACTTTCAATCCTGCGGTGTATGTTATCTATGGTAGAAATAGCAGTGTTAGAAATTTTTTCAGTACTCACTTGATGTTGTAGGTTTGCTAACTCTTCATGGATTTGGATTATGTTTTCTTGAGGAACACTAGCAGCCCTTGTTTCAACACTTGTCATACTACTTGAAGGTAAAGATTTGTTAAGGGTATGGTCCATACCTAGTGAACTAGTGTCAACACTATGAGTGAAAGAGCTAGATAACCCAAGATCCACGACAAGTGTGCTATCGCAGAATGACATGAGTCTCGAACTATGTCTCACTATAGTATTAGCAATAGGACACCAAGTTATAAATCTCATACAAGGGACAATCAATGAATGCAAGATAAATGCAATGAACACAAGATAAATGATATTCTTTAATTTTAATTCTTATGTTTACAAATGTACTTGAAATGGAACCAAATTAAGCTAGATCCAATGAAATGAATGAAACAAAAACTCAGTAATCTGAAACATAGATTTAACAATAGCAAACAAAAGCATAGAGACACGGTTTGTAATGTTGTAAAATGCAGATTTAGGTCTGATATGGGACTAAATCACCCAGAGGGGCGTATGAGTCCCAATTAGGGTTTTTGAAAGGTTCAGATGCTAAAAAACACACAACACATAATTCCCAAAAATCAAGTAAAACAACTTATATCCGAACTAAATCGCCCAAAGGGTTGAATGAGTCCCAGATTAGGGTTTTGACACTAAACTCAATAAATTCTGAGTGAATGTTAAGGTTTCTAGTTTGTATGTTTTCTTGACTATTTGCAATTATAGTTTTTTTATGAAATTGAATGATTTGAGATGCAAAAATGCAACCTATATGCACTTTTCACTAATGCAATGTTTAGAAGCCCTAAATGCAAATTAACTAATGCAAGATCTAATGCAAAGTTAATGTAAGCTAGATCTAGGACTGAAATGCACTCCAAATCAGAAATAAGTTGTCCAAAGTTCAAGTTCACCAAAATGAACTGAAGGAAATAGGGTGCTCCACCTTATAGAAGATGGAACACATAAGGGGGTCCTCCTATTTCACTCTTAGTTCATTCAAGGAAACCCTAGAGATCTCAACCTAATGATCCAATTAGGAAAATAGATTGCTACAAGGTCTCCTTGGGTGTGATTAAAAGGGGGTTCACCATTAAGCAAATGCTTAGAAAGAAGGAAATGCAAGTAATATGCAAATCTAGATATGTAACCTAGGAAATGAAACTTAAAATTAGAATAATAAAATATGGATAAACAAAGAATACCTGAAAGACTAGAGATGCCTGAAACAAGGTTTGTAATCCTAAAATTATGACTTTTGATGTGAACTAGGACTCATACGCCAGACTGGGCAATTTAGTCCCAGTTTAGGGTTTCGAGCTGAATATGGAATCTACAACTGGTAAACCAGGATCTACAGAAATGACTGAAAAGTGGTATATCAAGACTCATACACCCAAGGTGGAAATTTAGTCCCATTATAAGGGTTTGGATGAAACTTCGGTATCCTCTAATGATCTTCTGTAGCTTCTCTCCCATCTGATCTCCAAGTCTGAAACTTTGAATTCTGGCCTGTAGATGACTTTTCGTGAAGATGGCAGCTTCTTGACAACTTTGAAGACTTTCTTCAATCTTGCAACCTTGTCTTCAAAGGATCTTCATTCCTCAAAACACCTAGATTTGTAATCACACATGTAGAGGGATAAAAAAATTATTTTGTTAGTGGATAGGGGGTTGTGTTGGTCAAACCCTGATTTGGTAATCAAACCTTGAAATGAAATGAAATAGAATGAAGGAATGATGAATGAAAAAATATGTTATGTTGCAATTCACCAAACCCTTGGAATAAAGGTTGCAATATTGTATGAAATGGATAGCATGAATATAGATCTTGACTCCTAATTGTATGTTATAAATCTTGACTTGAATGCTTGCTTGAATCATGAAAATCTACATCACAAATGTTAGCTCAAAAACACACATGATGCATGATGACTTTGAAATGATGATTGAATCTTGAATATGGCTCCAAAATTCTTGATAATCAGCTCTTCAATGCTCTTGAATTATCTTGATCTCATAAACTTGCTAGGATACTTGCTCATAAAAGTTGCTAGGAGAAATTATGTGAAATAACCTCGTATTTATATTTGTTTATGCCAAATTTCACAAAATTACAACGCTACAAGCCAACATCAAATCTAGGAGAATAAAATCCTGCCAAGAATTGAATTCAAAATAGGTCCAAGCTAAAGCGGGACTCATACGCCAGTTGGGGAATATGAGTCCTAGTAGCCTAAGCTTGGGACACAAATTTTAAGAAATGCTTTCTATGTCATATTTAGGATCATGCCCCGAGAAATAGGTGGAACCCATATGCCCAAGGTGGAATATGAGTCCCAGATCACTAATCTGAGACACATAACCCAAAAAAATGAATTATGATTGGTCATTAGTTAAGTGTTGGGATTATCCTTAGAGAAATGAATTGAATAAGGCTTGTGGGTGTAAAATACGACCAAATAAGGCATAAAGAAGCCCAATTTTAGCAAGAAGGGCCCAAAAAAATGTGAAAATGTAAAGGGATACATTTTTCTACACTACACATAGCATCCAAAATGAGAAGATCCTCTCTAACTCCGAATATTAAGATTTTTAATGTAATCTTTATATCCAATGTCTATTACATGATATTTCAAGTATTATGTAAAATAAACAATAAATAAATAAATATTCCCATACTTATATGGGCATCTTATTTTACTCATCCCATGATGTTTGGAGATCATACATTATTTATCATTCATAATTAAATATAATTAACAAGACTTAGGATTTGTAAGGTGAATGGTACGCCTAATCCTAACACTTTCAAACCATATCCAACAGTTCTCATGTTATGACTAATCACATTGTCTCTATGCTCATAATTATTACTTCCCAACCACTCTATACCAATTCCATTATATCCAATATTCATCATATCATTTTTAATCCTACCATCACCTTGGATACACATGTCAAAGAAAGAAAATTTAGAAAAACTTAAGGACAACAAGGATACTCTTGTGTAAATCCTCCAATTTGCATTTCTTTAGCTTTTGAGGTTTTTGCATGTACATTACCTATTGTAAAAGAGATTTTAAGCTATGTTGAACTTAAACATTAAATAAATAGAGCTAGGCCATATAAATATGACAAAGTCGAAATACACAAGAATAGAGAAACAAGACATAAAAAAATCTATAAAATAGAAATATTAAAATGATAAAGAACCTCAAACATGACTAAAGAAGTTCACTAACTAAGATTCTATCATGACATGGTGCCATCCAACCTATGCACTATGATTTATGATTAATTTAAAACTCAAATTTTCTTTCAAAATCCACATAGGTCTACACACAAGAAGGAAAAGACATGAAAATTGGAGGACTAGGTATATCCATAAATGTATCGAAATAAATAAATTGATATGAACTAATTATTTGAAATGAGATATTTAAATTATAACAAAGAGGAAGAGATAAAATGAACCTTCATGTGGTTAATTCCTCTAAAAATATGTTCTAAGATAGAAGAGGTGCTTAGGAGCTTTCCTTCAAGTAAAGCCCCTATTTTGGTCTTTTGACCTCCATAGGAAACAAATGGAACAAGGATAAATCAAATAATGTGTATACTTAGCTTACATGTGTCTAGGACTAATAAAATTAATGATAAAGTAAATAAATCTATATGAATTAATACTTGGTTTATGGAGATAATTACCCTAGTGTGTATGGTAGGAGAAAGGAGGTGATAGTTCCTCAATGATAAAAGAAAATGATGGAAATATTAAAATAATAAGAGAAAGAAATATAAAACAAAGAAACATGGTTTTCATGATGATAATAAAGGATTATCATGAATCCAAGATATGTGGTAGAATTCTAGAATATTTCAATGTGTTTTAGGTTGCCCTTGGAGAGCTCAAGCTTATGCTAGGAATGAGGATAAATCTTGGAAGGAGAGGGAAGCTCCAATATACATTCCAAACACCAAGGTGACTATTAGACTTCCAAAAACTAGGAAAATAATGGTTACAAAGGAAAATTTAGAAGCCAAAGGGTCATTGTTTGGATTGTAAATAGACATTGTACAATTGTACAATATGAGGACAACAACATGTCATACTAGCATCCAAATACAATGTTATTATAAACTTCACAATATAGGATTAAAAAATAAAATAAACATAACGAAACACTTGGAAATACATGAAACAAGGTTGAACACACATAAACACAATACAATGCTAGCACTAAGAAAGGGTAAAAGGCTAAGGTTGGGATCAAATGATTCTAAAACATTTTATGGGAGGTTAATACTAAAGTGATCCAAAAATACTATGTAATAATTACAAGCTATACAAATTTTAACATTATAGTTTCCCCCACTTTAGCAAGTTGATGTCACTAAATGATAATCTATACTAAATTACTAAACATAACATCATAAAAAGGATGTGATGCACTTCTTTGATTGAGGTAGACACACCATCTAGCTAAGAATCTATAAAGCCACATGTTAGATAAATAAAAACTTACAACACAATGATGTCAAAAAATATATGACCTATAAACTAAAATACATTAGAAAACACATTTTAAAAAATAAAAAAAAAAGCTAAGTTAGAACATCACAAACATGTATATGGAAAATAAAATAAAAGAGATCTTATATTATGAGAAGAATGTGATGAATAGAATATTTAATTTGCAAAGAACAAACAAAAGCATATAAAGATAAATAATGTATGATCTATGATCTAGCTTACTCTATCATTAGGAATTATGAGAATCAACAAATCACTTGCATTGGCATACCCTATTGCTAGGTGATCCAATATATGTAGTGTTGGATCAAACACTCATTGTTGATTATTCACCATGCATGTGCTTTAATTTATAAATTGCATTGATAGTGTGTGTTTACACACATGAAATTAAATATGTGTGTTTACACATGTGATTGGAATACATGCCCCCCTTAAAATATTTGCACCTACAATATGAAAATAGTTTAAGGTATTTTATAAGTGAATAAAAATGAAAGGGATCCATAGGAAGGATGTGTACCCCCATAATAAGTTTTCCATGCCCCCTATAATTTAGGGAAGGACAACAAATATTATTGTGTTGTTACCAAAGAAGATAGCTTATGGTGGTCTTTGGAATTGTGTCCCTACAAGATGATAAAACATACAAAGATAAATATGAGTCACATAGTGGGAAACAACACCATAGATGAAGAGAAGCCTAAAGGAACATGATAAATAATAAGTAGGAGAGAAAGATAGAGGTATTATCAATAACATGTATAAGCAATAGAAGGGTTCATCATTAGAAGGAATAATGATGGTGTGTGTATCAATAAGGTTTTTTATTTTATTTTCTAGTGCTCAACATTAGTTGGTGGAAGGCCAAACACTCAATGTTATGCAGAAGATGAAAGTGTTGATTGTTTGTGTTTAGGGAAATTCTTGTGTGGTATGAAGGAGAGTGATCATGTGGGATTGTAGGAGCATAGGTAGAATATGGTTAGGAGGATAAGCAAGTGGTGTGCAAGAGTTGTCTACTTGTTTAGATAGAATAAGAGAAGGTTGAGCATTTTGATTGGGTTCAAAAGAAATAGATGGAGTAGGAATTAACCCTTCTCAATGGGGAAAAAGGTGTAATCCACAAAAGAAGTAATGGAGATATCAACCAATGGATAAAGTGAATGTATGGACAAAGGAGAAGGCTGATAACCAAGACCCACAATATAAAGGTGTGGTGTAGGTTCTACGGGGACCTTAACTCCTTATCCATGCACCCATGACCATTTCCATTATATCCATGTTTAGAAATAATTCTAAATCTATGCTTATAATAGTTTTCCAATTCAAAATGATGAGGATCCACATCACTAGCCTTGTCAAAATGAGGTGTATATTCACATTTTAGACAAGTAGTATTAGAATTAATAGAATATAATGAAATAATTCCATTGTAAGAATGTGGTTATATGATCCATGTAGGGATGTGAAATTGAGTGGGTTCAAACTTATATTTAGTAGTGTAAGAAGAGGTGAAGTATAAGGAGCCTTAGCCATCATTAGGACATGTGTTAGAGGAATAAGGATCTACGAGTGTTATGAAGTCAATAATTAGAGACATTGGTGGTGCCCCTGCTATGATTGAAGTAGAGGATACCACTATAGTTTTTGGAATATAAAGAGAACTATCAACAAGATGACAATACTAAAAAGGGTGAATATCGACTTTGGTTATAAAAACCTTGTCTCCATATATAAACTTTATGGATTGATGAAAAGAAGAGAGAACTACTCACATTGAATCAATTTATATTCTTCCAAGAAAGAGATTGTAAGAAGTACTCCTTGGAATGGCATAAACTCTAACAAGGATGGGGAGAAGTCCTATTGATATATGTACAATAATGATTCTCAAAATATCTTAGCTAATGTTATTAACATCCTTGATGTAAAAATTAGGAGTAAGATTAGAGTTGTCAAGTGAATTTGTACAAGAAAAATAATACTACAAACATTAAGACTAGAACCATTATCCATTAAGGTCCTTTTAATTCCTCTAGAATTAATATTTACCACAATGAAAAGACGAAGTTTGCGTTGTTAAATCTTACACAAAGGAAGCTTGGAAATTGACATCCATTATATTAGAATAGATGTAGTTAATTAGAGAAAATACTTTGTGTGGTTTAGCTTAAGATCAAATAGGAATATTTTGTAAAGCCTTCTAAAGCATGACATAATAAGAAGGTGAAGTTTGAATCGACTACCAAAGAGAGATATTAGCTTAAATATGATCACTTTTTTTTGTTCTTAATGAGAAGGTGAGAAACTAGTAGAGGAAAAGAAGCAAGCATTTATCAAGTGTTTTTTTTATTGTATGGTATGAAATTCAACAAGAGAAGAAGTCATGGTATCATCATAAAAATATTGGACATTAATAATCAAGTGAGAATGTGAGAGTGGATCAAACACCCTATGCATAATAATTTTAATAACCAAAGAAGTTACAAATTTAATGTTGATGAGCTTATTAAGCATCACCATATTGGGTTAAATGAGTATATTCATGAATAATCCATTAATCGAGAGATTATTTGTATTAGTATCATTAGGTATAGGAGATGAAATAGTATATTCAAGATCTCTTTTTACATAATTTGAATGGGATGAGAGTTGATTGCAAATAATTCCTCATTGGTGGGAGGAGCATTGGTATGAGTAGTGGGCAAGGTCATGTTAAGAAAATAATCAATGGTGTCATCATCATGATACAAATAATAAAAATATAGGAAGAAGAGGAGGATACACCATGAGACAAAGGAGAAAAGAGAAGACTCATTTTCAATAAGACGGAAGTCTTCATCCAAGAGAGAGTTTTCATAAAGGATAAAACCACTTGTGGGTATGGGAAACATGATAAAAGAATATTGATAATAGAAGATAAGGTTTATGAAGAAAGGTGTAGACAATCTAGAAAAAGTTATTATTTTTCTCCTATATGAATATGAAATAGGGTTCATGAAAATACCTCAAAAAAGAAACTTGAGGGAAAAAAAAAATGATTTTATTGTTTGAAAGAAAATGGAAGAAGAAAGAGAAATATTTGTATTGATATAACAAGTTCTCCAAAATGTAAGAAGAGAATTTGATCCATGTTAAAACTATATAGTACATTATGTGATTTGGTTATGGAAATACACCAAATTAGAAATACAAAAGAATATGTAAACAAGACACAAAAATAAATTATTAAATAAAAATATTGAAATGATAAAGGACCTAGAACAAAACTTAGGAAGCTCACTATCTAAGATACCAGTGTGATGTGATGTCATCCAATCTATGCATTATTGTGAAAAATTCAAATATCCTTATAGAATCCATATGGGTATACACACAAGAAGTAAAAGACATAGGGAACAAAGCACCAAGTATATCTATATATTTATAGAGATGAAGAAATCAATTTTAACTAACTATTTTAAACGAGAAATGAAATGCTAACAATTAGGAAGAGAGAAAATAAAATCTTCATGTGGTTAAAGTGTTGGGATATTGTTGGATGGTGTGATGTGGTGTTGATACGTGGTTGTCATTGATGTCAACACTATTAGCATTTGATGTTCTAAGTGATGTATATGTCGAGGATATTGAGAAAATTATAAGTAGAAGCAATTGTGTGGATAGTGTGATGAGTATGCGCAGTGTGGTTAGTGTGTTGAGTATGTGTTGTGTGCTCTTGTGTGCATAAGTGTGAATATCATTGAAGAGCAAGTGTGTAGAAGGTTGAGCGAAGTATGCAGAAGTATTGTGCCTAATTGGAACTATAATTAGGCTTAGACAGAAGCCATTCTCTCAGTTCAAATTTTTGGATGGTTTTAATCTGAATCTTTCTGGTTTCCATGTAAAAAATCTTGGTGTTCTTTGTCTCTTTGATGTGTTAATTGCTTATGGTTAATTGTTTATTCATCAGATCTAAGATTAAAGTTAAGTTAAGTTTGTAAAGTTTAAATTTTTGTGACAACTGATTCACCCCCCCCTCTCAGTTGTCTGTCCTTGCTTTTGCCAACATAAAGTCCTCCAAAATCATGTTATAGGATAGAAGGAAAGGTTGGGGTTGCTTAGGAGCTTACCTTTGGGTCAAGCCCCTATTTTGGTCTTTTGACCTCCATGAAAAGCCAATAGAATGAGGATAAATAAAATGGTGTATATTCCTAGCATACACATGTCTAGAACTAATAATGATACAATACATAAATATATAAGAATTAATCATTAGTATACAAGGATAAACACTCTAGTATGTATGGTAGGAGAAAGGAGGTAATAGCTCTAGAATGCTAAAATTAAATAATTAAAATATAGAACAATAAAGGAAAGGAATATAAAATGCAACTAATCTTCACAATGATAATGAAGAATACTAATGAGGCTAAGGAGGTGTGGTTGAATATTGGAATACTACAAAATATTGTAGGTTTCCCTTAGATATATCAATCTTGCATGAGGAATAAGGCTTAATCTTGGAAGGAGGAGATGGAAGTTTCAATATACATTCAAAATACAAAGGTGACTATTGGAATTTCAAAATTGATTGAACAACAATTGGAAAGGAATATTTGGAAGTTGAAAGGTCATTATTTGGACAAGAAATAGATGTTTAATGGACAATAAATATATTTTATATTACTATAAAATTGGAGGATGGCAACATATCACACTAGCATCCAAGTACAACATTCTCAAAAAATCACAAGATGGGAGAAAAACATTTAAAAATTTATAGGGAAACATATGGTAATACATGAAATAGGTTTGAACACAAAAATTCACAGCACAATGCTAGCACTAGGAGTGGGTAAGATTCTAAGGTTCGGAAAAAATGATCCTAGAACATGCTATGGGAGGTAGACACCAAAAAAAGACCAAAACATAATGTGATAATTATAGGCTATAAAAATTTTGATATTACACATGTAGGATTTGTGGCTCCTCATTTCAAGATGTATAATAGAAAATCATACCTTAATCATCATTTGTAACTATTCACAACATGTATTGGTTTTACATATGATGAATTGATTATAGCTAAGTAATTCCCAAGAACCCTTAATGCTTATGTTATTCAATGGTTTTATTCATTATCTCTGGGTCAATAAAATTCTTTGATGATCTTGCTACTACTTTCTTGGATAACACTTTCATAAAATCACGGGATTGAAAATTACTCTTAATGATCTTATGCAATGCATAAAAATTACTAAGGACAAAATGTGAAAAATGAGGCCAACATTTTTTCTCACTAACAAATACATCACACAACAATGTTGTAATGCCCACATACATAATTGTATTCCCTTTGTTGGTTTTCCAACTTGCTATCAGTGATCTCTAAGAAGTTGTAATATTTTGTGTTCAAGATCACTAAGAAGATGGGCCAATAAATGAGAGATGAATATATGTCTCTCTTACACTTCAATCTCTACAAAATCTAGGAAAGTAAACCTCAAATAATAGTAGATTTTATATGAACAATGGAACTCATAATAAATAGTAGATAATTTGCTCATGCATGCAAGCAAGGATTTGAAAATGATTTGACAATATCAAATTTCCCATTAACCTTAGTTATTGGGCATGAGCATAACACTTAAACTACTAAAGTGTGATTCTTCATTAAAAATATTTGAGTGGATAGGGATGCTAAAACTATCATCATCTATATTCCTTATGATTACAAAGTCTGAAACTTGATCCAATATTTCATTTTAATAAAATTCAATCCTTGAATTTTAACAACAATATATAACTACCTTACAATGATTTAAACCCATGTATTTGACTTGTAAAATATGATTATACTTATTAGTCCTCTACAAATAACACACACCCCAATCATTGTTTAAAAATTGTTAACACTCTCCTTGAAAATGAACTAATCAAAACAACTAAATCTTACAACAAATGTGCAAGTAGAATTTTTTTTATTTTCCTTGAAAATATACTTCATTTGAAGAACATGCAATACTATATAGGAGACAACTAAATTAAAAAATTTGCATTTGTATCATTATTTTAGAAAAAAAATATTGGAAAAATGAGAAGTTTGTCATTGATGTTGTTGTTGGCAACATGAGCATAAGGGATAGGCACAAGGTATACTATTATGTGTTGCAGTGTTTTCATTGATGTCAACATTGTATATTGATGAGGAAATCATGGTGTAGATCATTTTGGTTGGTTCTAACACACTTTGTGATGTTTGTGGAAGACAATTTTGCAAGATGGTTTGATCCAATAAAGTTGATTATGATGGAAAAATGACTAAGTGTTTTACCAATGTTTCTAGGTACAGAGCATCCAATTTCTAGGGCTGCACTAGTCCACGAATGAACATATTACTCTATGGTTCTAGCACAATATTTTTGGTTGGTAAAAGCATCTAATTCTAGAATTCCATTATGTTTTGGATTTTGGTTTGAAAGTCATGGATAACAAAAGTTTGGCCTGGAAAATTATAGTCATTTCCGGTATAGTGCATGTAAGTAGGAGAGTCTGCACTTCTCCGTGGATAGGATTTTGGCTTTGCAAATTTAAGGAGATGTTGACAGATGTTAATAGAGTGTGAATTCTAGTTGGCATGATGTTTTGAGGTACGCATGTCTGATTATGGGTATCTAGTTGAAGAATTTTTGTATTAGGTCCTTTGTGGTGTCGACCTAATAGATGTGAAGGTATGCGATGATTAATTAAGTATTGTGGAGTTATGTGGGAGCTATTATAGGTCCATGTTGACCCATTTCAAATTATTTTAAGGATTGAAGCTTGGAATGAAGTGTGTGTGGAAGGATTTGAGCTGCCAATTTATACAGTGTATAATTAGACTGACCTAATTGATGTTATGCTTGAAGTGAATATATATGCTAGATCATTTTAGGTGTTTTGATGAATGTAGAGGAATGAGAGACATGTAAGTGATGCGAATGATGCGAATATTATCAGAGTAGTGCGAATTTAATTTGTGAATGTTGAGTTGAATATTAGAGTGATGTGAATGCATAGGAAAGCAAAGTGTTAGATTAGAATCAGATGAAGTGTGTAAAGTCAATTTATTGAGCTTCATTAGAGCCATAATTCATGCATGTATGATAGATGCAATTGTAATAGTTTAATCTAGGCTATGAGCCACAATATCTCTTCTATCTTTTTTCTCAGTGGACACTGATTCCACCTATAGTGAGCACTTATGTAAATATACTATAATTGGTTATAATATATGTGAGCTAATCCTCACCTTGGTTTTTTTCCATTTTGGGTTTTCCATGTAAAAATCTTCGTGTTCATGTGTTATGTGAAGTTTTTGAATGTTTCATGCTTTATTTCATTTACTACAAATGAATTTGCTAAGTGGATTGGATGTTTAAATGTTTGAATGGTTTAAAATATTATTGATTCAACCCCCCGCGCCCCCCCAACTCAGTATTTCGGGTGTTCAACAAAAACTCATTGTAATAGACATACTAGAATAAATTTTAGATATTTATTATCCTTAAAAAAAAAAAGTTTTACAGAGTTTCTCTTTACAAGCATATTTTTCTCCAAAATCATCCAACCCTTAATGAAAAATCCTTTACATTATATAGAATCCCTTTCAAAAATTAATCCAACTATAATATTTTTTTTAGAAAAATCAAAACATCATATTGATATGAATTTTCTATTTTTGTCCAGGTTTTGATTTTGAAATTTTTGCCTTCCACTTTGCTTTAATGGGTATTTAAAACTAATTGTTGGAAATATTTGAAATAGCTCAACTTCCAAGGGCCATAAATTTTGATCTCGTACTTATTTGACCTCCCATTTTTTTCAAACTAAAGAGATCAAATAGATCTACTAGCTAAAATTGCTACTTAAATTTTGCTAATTTTTAGTCTAATTCCATCATTCAAACCTTCAAAATTGTAATTTAATATTTTTTTTCCAAGACTTTCTAAAATTCTAAAAGTTTAATAGCTTGTTTTTTTAGTTTGACTTTTTCATCAAAATTGACTCTCAAGTTTGACTATGCATTCTTGAAGCTTTGGGTAAATATTTAGATCCATACATATTTCAATTTAAAAAAACTAAAAATTGAAAGTAAGGAGCTACCAACTTCAATTATTATGTTAGAGTTCAGTGGTAGTACATCTTGATACGCAAGATGAAAGTAATCTTTGTTTCAAGTGGTTTGAGACTATTGTATAGGAAACCATTTATGGTTTCTTGTATTACTTTTGGCTATAAATTAGAGCTTGGAGTAGGAGGTAGCACAAGTTTTTGTACAAGTTGTAGTAGTAATAAAGTACTATGTAAGAATTCAAGGGGAGTTGTTATATTGGTGTAGCTCTTGTTGAGGATTAATACAAGCTTTGGGTCTCTTTAGGCATGAAGTTATTCCTACTAGGGTTTCTTCACATATATCTTGTGTTTGCATCCTTTTTATGATTAAATTTATATTTTTAACTATGATTTATCATTTTTTATGTACATGGATGCTTTGAATGTGACAATAATTTCACTTGTTAATTATATCACATTTCTATAATTAGGTCCTAAAACATGGTACAACATAAGGATCAAAATAAATAGGAGCATGAAAAATTTGTAGACTAGTTGGGCCTTGCATCTTATGAGATGCACACAAAAGAGTAATGAGCCTCTTGATGATTATATTATTTGATTTTAGTCTTTGTATGGAAAATTGAAACCCCAATATGATGATGATGAGTTATAGATCATGATTCTAGAGGGATAAATATCAATTATCAAGAGTAATTGCACCTTAGTAGTTTTTCTTTTTTAGAGATATGAGCATCCATTTGAAGAATCTTGAGGTTAAGTTGTTACCATCAAATACTTTGAAATGTGGGTCATCATCATCAAAATCTTTCTAAGTTTTAAAAGACTAATGCATTTTCAAATGGTAGTGACATGAAGGAAAATATTAAACAAGTTGCTATAATTTTTTTTTTCCTTCTTTCAAATCAAATGCTCCTAGGAAGCTCGGGAAGCTTTAAAAATCCATGGATTATGTGCTTCAAATTTTATTCAATCCTAATCTAACTATACTCTCTCACATTTGTTCATCAGATACCACTAAACTACTACCTAGATCATATAATGACCAAGAATATTGCAACTATCATAGAGTAATGTCCAAGGAGTTGAGCTTAATTGATTGAAGCATTGGGTTCTCATTTTTTAGAACCAAGTTCAAATCCCCATAGGGAAATTTAATAAGGAATTCTAAGTGGTGAATCTTGTTCTTCCATAGTTGGATTCTAATGTGGATCTAGCTTCTAAATAAAGTGGATTCTTAGTGAATCTTGGTCTTCCATAGATGATTTATAGGGTATGTGTGCTCATAAGGAGATAGTATTAATCTCTAATAAATTCTCATGTTAGCTTGTGTTGGTCTCACATAGAGGCTCATATGAGCAATATTCAAGAGAAAAAAAATCATAAAGTTAAGGGTCATTACACACAATTGTGTTTCACTCTTAAGCATAAGGTATAAAATCTCATTGATGACAATACAAGTAAAGTTGAAGAGGGTAATGATAACATAGATCTATTGGTCAAATCCATTTCTAATCAATTCAATAATGTTCAGGTGCATGATGAAAAATCTAATGATGATAAGTGGAACATGAGGTTAAATTTTTTTGTGGAAAATGTTGGGCCTAAGGATGTATCTTCCTCTCCTCCTATGACACCATTGATTACATTTGTTATGAGGAAATACCATAAAACAACTATTATGCTCCATTATATAGGGGAATTTTAGAGGTTTATCACCTTCTAAGTTTCTTGTTGATCATGCATGTCAATATACCATTTGTAT
Source organism: Sequoia sempervirens (assembly GCA_007258455.2). Taxonomy (NCBI): domain Eukaryota; kingdom Viridiplantae; phylum Streptophyta; class Pinopsida; order Cupressales; family Cupressaceae; genus Sequoia; species Sequoia sempervirens. The sequence continues at coordinate 188,707,270 of VDFB02000002.1, forward strand.
GAAAGAAACATTGTTTAGCACTCATCAAAGACTGGGACTATGCACATCATGGGGTTTCATTAAAAATGACTAATGGAATGTTAATCAACACGTTGGGATGCATTATTGTACATTTGAGATTTGGACCTAAAGGCTACCTATTTTATGTCATGTGATACAATCTTCTAATAGATTTGGTGTATTACTTGGGAGACCGAGGACTAAACAACGTAGAGCTATTCGAGCTACTCACATAAAAAGACTATATGGAAGCCAAAGAAAGAATTTATGGTGTATCAAATGCTTATCATTCCATCATAGCCACAAGCCCAAAAAAAAAAGAATAGGTAAATAAAGTACCTAATTTTGTAACTATTAAGCATGTGTTTTCACCAAGAACAAAGAATATTAAGATGAAACACGTCATTGAAAAGGCAAGTAAAGAAGAATAAAAACAAAACAAAATGAAGATAAACTGGATGGTGATTTTTAAAACAATGATGATCTAATGGTTGATGAGCCTAAGATAGAGGTACCAAAGGTAGTACCTAAGAAAAAAATTGTTAGATGATTTATGAGCACCACTATAGTGTATAATCATATGTATCTATCCTTTGTTTCCTTGTCATACATGTTACACTTATGCTCACGATCCTTTGATCTCACACCGTTATATGCTTTTAGAGCTTATTATTGATCTTATATTATTTTATCATGCTTCTTTAAGCTTACTCATTGATCTTGTATTGTTATATTATGTTTGCTAGATCTTTTATTTTGATACATGGCATTATCAATTGATCTTACATTGATACATCATACTTAGTATACCCTATACTTTAGTCTTATATTGATACATTTTGCTTCCTAGAGAATTGTTATATTATGTTTGCTAGATCTTTTATTTTGATACATGGTATTATCAATTGATCTTACATTGATACATCATACTTACTATACCCTATACTTTAGTCTTATATTGATACATTTTGCTTCCTAGAGCTTCACACATTGAGCCTATATTGATGTGTCTTATTCTCTAGAGTTACTTATTGCGTTTACTTTGCTCTATCCTACTTCTAGAGCTTTACTTATTGGTCTTCTATATTCCACAACTATAATTACTTTTACTTTAGGGAAGCACAATCCTTCCCACATCACCCATAGAGCTTCCTTTGTCATATATTCACTTTGGGGGGCCTATCATGCCTTCCCTTGACTGGTGTGCTTTCATTTGCCATATACTTCAAGGCATCTCATCTTCCCTTCATACTTTATGTGTTTGTATTGTCATATCTTCAAAATTTACAGTAGGGACATCATGCTTCCCTCTTTTAAACATTATGCCTACTATTGTTTTATCTTGGCCCTTGCTCCATTATCTAGGTTTCATGCCTTGTCATGGGCCCTTGCCCCATTATCTTGGTTACATGCCTTGTCATGGGCCCTTGCCCCATTATTTTTTATTCATGCCTTATTGTGGACCCTCGCCCCATTATTTTTTCTTCATGCCTTATTGTGGACCCTTGTCACTTAGTTTCAATTCCATGCCTTTTCATGGATTTTTGTGTTATTCTTTATGCACTATCATGGGTGTTTTGATATTGAATGTTAAATCACCATTTATCATTCCTCGTTCATCCTTTGCCTAAGATATTTACTTTATATGCATGCTTGTGAGTGCTACATAGTTTGAGATACATGAGCATTTTAGGATTAACATGCACCTCAAAGTGGGGAAAAATTTAATGGTGAAATTTGCATACTCATGTCATTTCCCTTTAGTTTTGTGCTCATTTTGAAAAAATACCTTGATACATGTACATAGTGACAAATGGCACAATCTTGTGCAAAACAAGGTTCATTCCACTAGAAGTTTTTCATCCATGCACATACATACTTCGTTCATTTACACACATTTTTAGTATGCATTCAACTTATTTGCCCACCTAAAACACTTGCCCCTATCTACCTACCTCCATTGTTTTCTACCTTGATTTGATCATTAGCACATTCTAGGACAAGTTCACAATCATAGGGGCAACCGCACAATTGCAAACTTGTCCCCTTCCATTTTAAAATTCAAAAGCTTAAATTTGTACAACTAACCCCATTCACCCTCTTGCCTTGAGTCAACCAAACACATGTTTGGCACAATTTGAAGCTATATGCTAGTATTTAAAGGCATTAAATGCATTCATTCTAATCATGAGAAAAATCAAGCAATGATTCATTCTAAAGTTTCATCAATTTGACACTTATTCTTTAATGAATTCTTCAATCATTGAGCAATCACTGAACTAAATTCCTCCCTCCATTACATTTACATTTCCTAGAATAACAAATACAGTTAATCTATTTACCAAATCTCTACCATATATCTATCCTATACTAATTGTGTTGATTTAATTAATATTTACTTAATTAACCCAAATCAACTCTAAGAAAAATTGTTTTCTCCTTTTACAACTAACTTGCTCATTAATAAAATAATGAGCCAACCAAACAAACCCTCTTGTAAGTTAGGTCAAGATTCTTGTAGATTAGGTCAAGTTCCAATAAGTCCAAGTTGATTAAAGAAATCCTCTTATATAAGAAGTGGAGTCCAATTTCAAAGGGCAAACCTGCTCGTGGGCACTCTGGCGAGCTACGCCCTAGTTAGATAGGGCCAACTTTCTTACAGATAGAGGTAGAGACAGATGAGACAGATGAGATTCCGTGTTATATTTGGATGTCAGATTTAGAAGCATAATAATTTCACTCCAGGTGGGATGATTTCTTGGGCTTTTGACCCGACCCCAAAGCCCGACCCACCCACATGCGAGATATCAAAATCAATGCCGAAAACAAAGACCTTGCATTGCAATGAGAACTTTCGACTTGGTTTCACCATTTGCAAGGCCAGGGATTCTTTTCTTGCAATGTTTATGATTGTAAGACCTTTAGTATCTTGCTTTCTTTTCTTTTTTTTAATGCAACGCCATTGTTGTTTATTGCAAGTCAAAGGGGGTTTCACAGTTTCTAACAACAATGCTTGAAAGGTATCCGTGCAACTAGGATTGAAACCCAGATGCCTATTGAATCCATATCCCTAAGACTAAATCAAAACCAAATCTTTCTTGCACTGTTCCTCTGGTAGACTACATGGAGAACAGGTGAAATCTTGAATATCATCTTATATAGAATATGACAAGGACTGTTCACCGGACTTTAAAAGCTAAAAAGCAACTTCAAATAGGACACTTCAAATTCAACTATATAATCCAAAGTTCCCACATGTCCTCTCTCCACTCCGTGAATCACGAGAAGTTCCCATTCACATCAACTGACAAAGCTTCAAGATAATGATACCTTCACGAGATATTGCGAGCTGTACTCAGTCTGTCATGACTCATCTATGAAGGTCTCCAGTCTTCGTCAAATAAGCTTGTCATCCAAATTATATAATATATTAACTCTGAACGTGACTCTACATGAGCAATCATCAATCATTAGATTAGGTAAATGTGGCTGCAATAGCAGCCGACCAATTTTTTTTCCCATTCAATCAAAAGATTGTAATTTAATTGATTGAACATAATTAATGAGGGTGATGGTGTGTTCGATGATTAAGCCATTCAATAAGGTTCAAATCTTGAAGGTATGGTATAAGGGTTGAGTCTGGAATTGTGTAAGGGTTGAATCCAGAATTGTGTACAGGTGGTTTTGACAGAATGGATACCGCTCATTCCTTGACTCTCAACCAAACTAATATCAGCAGAGGTTCAGATGGCTTTGACGAAATGAATACCCCTCATTCCTTGTCTCTCAACCAAACTAATATCAACAAAAATTTGTGATCCATATCAGATAACAATAAGAACTCTTAAATGATATAAAACCTTCCATAAAATAAAATAAAAAATCATCTTGAAACACAAAACTGACCGTTGTAAAGATAAATCCATCATATAATCCCTTCCTAAAAAGGTGGACTACCAACCTGACATAGCCACACAAAAAAATCTTCTTCTAAGTAATAATATTAAAGAATTAGATTAGGAGTGTTAGGTGTCGTTAGTCCAATTTAGCAACTTTGTAAAGCCTTTGCATAGAACTCGGTAATAATAGTTATCCTCCATGTTTGAGCTACAGTTCATGAATCATCATCAAGATACAAAGTCACTGGACTGATCCTGAGATATGACATACCCTTCAGTTCATCAATCCAGAGGCATCTTTATCACTTTCAACGATGATGAAAATGCTTTGGATTAAGTGTCTGAACTTGCTCAGTAAACCCTTCCTACACTGATAGAGCTAGATCATGTAACTTCAAATTTGTGAACCCTTGGAAGTTCGTGATTGGTAGTTTGATCTCTGATAGTAAGAAATAAACATGATTTGCAACAAATAACCTCTGCAAAAAAGGCCCATAATCTCCAGTTCTTTGATTTCGTACTTCTGGATTATTGATCTTGTTTGAGGTTTAACCAAAAAAGCTTTGCTTCCCCCACGGATAAGGTGAATAAGAAGTATATTTGCAGGCCCATTAAAATGGTGATGAGAATAGAGAAAGGGGTGGGTATTCCTCAGAAAGATTGAAGGCAGAGTCCTTGAAGAATGCGGGCGAGAACATGAGATCCACGTTGAATGGGAGGCGGCGATTCCCATTCACTAAGTGAAAGCAAGGGGAACATCTGGGATTGATTGGGGAAGCCGCCGTGAAGCAAAAAAACAGACCATAAAAAATGAAATAGTAGTCTTGTAACCTCGTAACCCTTCAAAGAATACAGACCGACCGTAGCCCTTCAATTTTTGGAAACAAGTTGCTTGTAACCCTGCAAATCTGCACCGAGACAAGATCACCTGGACAAGCACACATTTTGAGAGGGCGTTGTAGCCTTGATTTTTGTAGAATAATGCACAAGGGCTTTGATATGTGAATTCAAAGATAGGGCAAATCTTAAGGATTTGGCTCTTTGAATTAAGAAAATATAATCATTTTCATGAGGAAAGAAATGCAAATATGAACCTTCATTAACAGCCAGAAATGGCATCTCAAATAATACCTGAAAAGGCTTGAATTGATCATAGTGTAATACACAGAACTACGTGTTACAAGAAACCCATAGTAATATCCTTCATACAGTTAAAAGGGCGGTTCTTTGTTTTGGTATGAACTCGCCCACAATATTACGCAAAAAGAGGCAAAATAGGATAAGAAATAAAGACTACTATCACAGGGGGACACACCATCTACAATCTCCGAGCAAGAGAATATACATGGTACTCAAAGGGAGGAAGGAATGCCTGCAGCCATGGTAGGACAGATACGATACAGATGTTATAGAAATTTTACAATGGTACAAGGTGAATGCCCTTGTGGACATATTTCTACGGACATTCGGAATTTTTCCCAGGCCCTCCATAGTAGAAATAGTTTCCCCAGTCACTGTTGTAACCTTTCTGGACATTATAGCATTTGGATTGTTCAGTGAAGATGCCTAAACCTTTTGGTGCTCTTAAATTATTTGAACCATCCACAGTTTGGATGTTGCGGAAGTAACTAGATTTGCCAAAACCTTCATCTGGGAAATGGCCACTACCCATCTGAGTGGAAGTATGTTGACCATCTGGTTCGGAATTAACAACCTCGCCACCCCATTCAATCATGCTGGCACTGTCTGCAAGGTAGGAAAATAGGGGTGCTGGCCAGTATCCTAAAACATAGTCATTTCCGAATTGCATCCACCAGTTCCCTTCCTTAGGATCCTGCCAATTCAAGACACTCAGTATCCGAATGACAACCTAGAAATATGAACTTTGAAGAATAAAGGAAAAATTTGGAATAAACCAGACTTCCAGTAACTCTGATTAATTTACCTTCCAAATGAGGATGCTGATATCATATTGTGAATTACCGTAGTTTGAAACAGGAGATATGCTGGCCCCCATTGCAATATCACTACTTATTTGTATAAATCCTGAGCAGAGCAGGTTGTAGCATCCAGTGGCTTGATAAGCATCACTCTGCATAATAAATAATTAATGTTAGTGTCATAATGTCATCAGAGTGTTTGAAATCAATTTCGCTCAACCTAAAACTTGATCCCATGAGTGGGATCTGAATACAACTTTGAGGAGCACATAGCTTGGAAACTTACGGTCCAATATGTAAAGAGCCTTGTATTGTTGTCCCCATATAGATCTGGGCTAACCTGCACAATAATCAGGCGAGAACCTTAGCTTATAAGGGAACTGAAAACCACCTTTTGGGAATTGCTTCAAATACGATTAGAAAAGGATAATAGTTTCATCCATACTTGCCATCCTGCTTCAATACTGTTTAAATCCCCATCAAAAGAACCAGCCAAAATCCAAATCTGAGACAAGCTGAACTCATTTGAAAGCTGAATCTTAGGCTCCCATACATTTATGGTAGCTTTAGCTCCATAGTATTTGTCTCCTTCAACATATGTTATTGCATGCTGCAACAAAAACAGGACTTGCACGCTTCCATAAGAAATGGAAAAGCAAAGAAATATAAAACCAAATAAGCTTCCAGGGATAGAGGAAAAACATAATACGAGGCTAACCTGATGTCCACTCTCATTCAGTAAATCAGGATCTGCAGACTTGGGCTGAACAGGCCTTGAAACTGAACTCTTTTTGCGGCCAAAACTCTCAATAGAGTTTGCTCGGAGAATGTCTTGTTTATGAGTCCTGCGAATGGGTACTGTTCCTGAAGGGCACCTTCCATTTGTATGCCACAGTTGTGGCATGGCAGGACCATTAGACCTCGCAGCCTTGCCAGTTGTAAACAGCCCATCTGGAAGGCCATTAGGCTTCATCTGTAGACAACAAAGATTTCCAAGGCCATATTAAGACTCACTACCTTAGCTAATCTTTTCTACGGCACCCATATAGTTCCAACCCAAAAATGCACAGACCTGAACGGTGTGGTTCTGTAGAAGTGGGTGATCAAAAGCCGGCTGGTGAGAAATGTGCACACAGTCAATTGTATCTCCATCCGGGCTCTGCAGGATAGAAAAACATCAGAACTCAAAGGAAGCCGGCCTAGAATCACAGACGAAGATAGCATTTTAAACATCACTTGAAATTCCATAAATGATATGCAATTCATTCCTAGATGCCCTAATAATCAGAAAATGGTGTTTAGGACTGCAATTGTATTTCAATGATATTCACAGCAAAGAGATTGTGAGATCCTCACATACATCAAAGCAAAACCAAAATGACCAACATACACCATGAAGAAACGCAGATATTAGCAAGCTTTAACTCAACATTAGCTTGATACAAAACCGCAGGAAAAGCAATGCTTTACCATCTCATATATCAAACAATATATCAAAACAAACAAAAGTTCTGTACTATTCCAATAGTATAACTGGTATCTACTTTGCTAATCCTTTCCTTCAAATATGGACAAATCTCCACACCTTTAAGACAAGTTTATCCTTCATGTCAACTGCAACAAGTATCAAACCCCATAGAATAGGGAAGGAGTAGTAGGCATTAAAAAGCTAAAGCCTGTTGTTTTATTAAAAAAACCAAAAAACAAAAAAAGAGGAGCTTCAGGGAAAAAGCAAGTTAGAGCGCGAGAAAACAGAAATCACCTCAATGCTTTTGACAGCAGGCTTATTAAGGCGCTTGAGATGCTTCTCTATATTGAGATGCAGCTGCTCTTGCTCCCTCACTTTATTCACCTCAGCTGCATCCAATCCAAATGCTGAGGAGGGCCTTCCAGCTACAGCCCTGCTGATTAACATTTCACAAATTATCACCAAGATGAGCAGCCCATAGCTTTGGTACATTGATGCTGCTGTTCTTCTGGTTCTCGTGTCCATAGCCATAGCAATGGAGAACACAAAGGCCAAGGACCCACTTGGCTCACTCAGGCAACTTCTGCTCCTAACCCCTCATTAATCTCTCTTCTTCTCGCTCTTGCTCTCTCTCTCGCTCTTGCTCTTGCTCTGTCATGCAAGCTAATGATAATTCCAAGCATTGCTATGCTGCAACATAGTCTCTCCGTGACATCTATTTATCAATCTTTCTTTCACATTATAATGCTGTTGAATCCAGCAAAACACAACAACAATATATACGTCGGAAGTTGAGATTCAAGCAAGGAGGGACCCGCCTGTTATCTCGATGGGACATCCTCCAACAAGTTTTAGTGCACAAAAAAAAGTTTGGCCACGGGCAGCATTGTTGCCTCTTAATCTTCTTCCTCCCCCGCTCTCTGTGTAGATTTTGTCGTTTTGAAGCACTACCTATCCCCTCTGGCTTAAACTCACATGCCTTTTACAAGCCTTTTTTGACCCGTGTTCCATGATCCAAACATCCCACGGGTGCAAAAAGATAGAAACTTTACCAGAGTTTCACAAGCTATGTGAACATATCAGCCTACCCATCCCTGCAAAATCTCGCCTTTACCAACCGTTTTTACTGGATTTTTCCCCAACCGGCACGGGCTTATTGTTCAACCCGTTTTTAACCCGTTCCGTGAAGGCCTTAAGATGATCCGGACCGTCCACTGGCAACGGGCACTGCAGCCCCTGCTCCGCCGGTCATCTGGTCTTTTCAAATGCTTTTAATAGTTTATCGTTTAGCGGGATATCTCTCGGAAATGGTTTCCTCACTGTTAATCGCCATTTTTTTCTTCCTAGTTAATTATTTGTTACACCTATTTTTTAATGATTTTAGCACATGGCCACATACAATGGAATCTTTCTCCACGGGAAACTCTTGTGCCAATTTGCTTCTAGTGACTAAGCAGAGGATCACATGAGGCTGTTTCAATGGGGGCTAAGCTTCACGTGCTACGGTCAAAAATAAAATTGACCCGTTAAAAAGGACACAGATTTTCATCCTAAAATATTTGTACATTTGGCTGAACACCATGATGGGAAAACTTTACCATTTGGAAAGGAAAATAAACTTTCCCTGGGCTTAACATGGCTCATCCAATGAAATGCACCCACATAGGCATTAACTAAACTGTGATTAATTGGTAATTGTGGGGGAAGATACTAGGAATGGGAATATCATGGAAAGCAAATGTGGTAAATGTAAGTATTTTGTTTTAGATAAGAAGATGATGTGTGAGTCTCTTATAGTCGTTGAAATGAAGATGTCTTGGAATTAGAAATGGAAGATTCATGTTTGTGCTGTCTTGAGTTTTACATAAGTACTATGCTCTTTTTACGCTTGAGTGCACTTCATGGTCATTTTTGTGTCCATAGATTCATCTCTAGCGTACAAAGTTGGTCTTGTTCAATGTGGTCTTTGCTCTTTCATTTGTCAAGTTTACCTCTATTTGTTTTGTCTTTTGCTCTACTCTAACGAGTAATGATATTTAGAAATACCTTTAAAGAGTTGGTATGTTGTTAGGGGACATGTTCTTCTAGGTCAACCCCTAAAAAATTGGGCTCTTGTTCTCCTAGATCAACCCCCTAGAAAAACTACGTAAAAGATTAGTAGATAGCAAGATTTAGCCATGTTCTAAAATGAATTTGTAAATCTTAATTCATTTTAGTGCACCAATGGAAGTGTTCCTAGCATGCTTTTCTCCTCAAATTTGAATGATATGCAGATGATTATTGGATGACCCAATGAACGCAATTAATTGCCTTTGAATACAAGTACATAACAATAAATCATGCAAACATGTGTTTAGTTGATTCTTGGCATTTAGGAATTGGCCAAATTTGGAATTAAATTTTAAAATGTCAAATGTCAGATCTATGAGAGTGAGGTCAATTCCACATGTGGGATCAACCCTTCAAATTCCAAGAGCAACTTGAAATTCAAAGTCCATCATTTCGCTTTTTGTTAGGATTAAGGTGTCATCTACCTTGTAAATCCTGTCATATTGCATGGTTCCAACATCCTTAGAAAGTGTCTCTAGGCACTTACAGTGTATTGGAAAAATATTTTGTAATATTTATTCTCACCATTGTTTGTATTACATTCGTAAGGAGTGATGGGTTCCATTAGCAACAATAAAGGTGACTTGTGGACATGAATATTTAATGGTATTTTTCCCACATGTGGATGCCTAGAATGACATGATAAATCAAATAAATAAATAAATAATGAAAAATAAATCAAATAGATGAAATGAAACTTTTTACCATCACAAAAAAAAATCAAATATAAATCACAAAGATAAATCAAAGAAAAATCAAAATCAAAATAAAAGAAATTTAATAGAAAAATCAATATTGAAATCAAAGAGATTTGATCAAAAAATCAAAAAGAAAAATCTCAAAGAAAAATCAAAATCAAAATCAAAGATAAATCTCAAAGAAAAAGAAAAATCAAAATCAAAATCAAAGAGATATCTTCAAAAAATCAAAATGAAAGGGATTTTATTAGAAAGATAAATCACAAATATTTTAAAATAGTTATCATAGATAAATTTAAAAGTCAAATAAATAAATCAAAAATTAAAAAATCAAATAAATAAATCAAAGATAAAAATGAATTAAAAGATCAAATAAATAAATCGAAAAGATTTGATCACAAAGATATTAAAATATTTACCAATAAATCTAAGATTAAAAAATAAAATAAAAAATTCAATAAATAAATCAAAGAGATTTGATAAAAAGAATAATCAAATAAAAATTACTAAGAATTTGTGGGTGGAAGGGAGGGCGTTCCTCCAAGGTGGTGGAGGGAGGTGGCATTGGATGCCACGTTGGCTGAGTGTTGGCGATCAAAAGGTTGTGGTGGCGGTGAGTTTGGAAGGCGTGTCGAGGTCTTGTCGAAGGCTCTCGGCAGGATATCAAGGATAGATACGACACCTGTTCTCATGAGTATTTTCAAAGTGAATTTAATGGGAAAGGATTTTCTTCATCCGGCAAGGACATCCCACACACTGGTTTGGGTACCATTTGTGGTTGATGATGGTGGTATGGTGGGTAAAGCTTGTTTATTTATTGATGGCCAAAGGTGTTTTTGGCATTTGGTTTTTGTAGCTTGTGGTTGTGGTGTATGTGTGTGTTTGTTTTCTCTAAAGCCAAGTGTTTCTTTTGTAGCTGGGTTTATGGCGAAAAGCTCGAAGTTTGTGGTTGAAGTTTCTGTTTCAGGCTTAGCTCGGTTTGGTGTAGACACGCTAATTTCTTTGAAGTCTTTAGCAAGACAAGCGACACTCAGGGTAATTACGGACCAACGTTTGAAAAGAATTTTGCTTAACAATGATCTATTGGTGGTTATGGTGGCGAAGATGATTCTGGGTACGGGCCATTTGGAAAATGGTGAGTATGGTCGCGATAATCTACATGTCTCCTCGTGTTTCCTGGCTTCCATTTTGTATTTGAGGACTCTGAAGGTTGTTGCAAAGAATTTGATGGTGAAAATGTTTCGTGAGGACTTGGTCAAAGGTGTGGATGAAGCCATGCATGTGATAATTGAAGGCAAAGGTTGCCCTAGGCCCCGTAACATGGATCACATTCAAGAAGAGGACATAGTTAAGATTTTCCCTTTCCTTTTGGAATTGCATGGGTTGGGTTTGATGTGCCACTGGATGTTGGTGGGGGCTGCAATTGAATTTCTGAAGAAATTCTTTGGTCTGGTCGCGGTTGGTGAAATTGGCTAGAAATTTGAGTTTGAGGATTTTGCAAATTAAACAAGTTTATGTAATGTGGGTGTTGGTAGGTTTTTTGCTCTGGGGTAGGGTTTGGCCATTATCTTCTATTGGTAGTTGTTGGTTGCGGTGTAGTCTCTTTTCAGTCTTTTGCTCATGCTTTTCTGGTTAATTTTGCTATGATCTCGGTATGTTCTTGCCTAGTTGTAGGTGGTTTATGTTGTTTGTGAAGGTGGTGGCTTTTTTGCTATAATGGCTTTTTTCCTGCATGGCAGACATTTGTACTCAACTTTTAATCTTTATATTAATAAAAAATAAAGTTACGTATCAAAAAAAAAAAAATTACTAAGAATTCAAAAAAATTATCATAGATAAACTAAAATATCAAATAAATAAATCAAAGATAAAAGATAAATCAAAAAGATCAAATAAAAAAATCAAAGATAAAAGATAAATCAAAAAATTAAATAAACAATTCAAAGATAAAGATAAATTGAAGATTTGAATAAACTAAAAAAGATCAAATAAATAAATTTAATCTCAAAGAGAAATAAAACATAAATTAGATATTTGATCATAAAGATGAATCAATAAAAAAGAAAAAAATCACAAAAATTTGATTAAAAGATCAAATATATAAATGAAAAAAAGGAAAATAAGATATTTGATCACAAAAGTTTGATTAAAAGATCAAATAAATAAATAAAAAGATTTAAGATAAATCAAACATTTGATCTCAAAGATAAATCAATAAAAAGAAAAAAACAAAGATTTAAAATATAAATCAATAAGAAATACTAAATAAAAAAACTTCACAAAGATTTGAATACATGGGTTAAATAAATGTTTAGATTTAAGGTTATGGTCCAAATAAGGTTACAATTTAATTATGGTTATGATTCAATTAGGGTTAGAGTTCAATTAGAATTATAATTAGGGTCAAGTATAGGGTTCAATTAGTTACTATTAGGGTTAGGGTTAGGGTTTGGGTACAATTAGGGTTTAATTATTAAGGTTCAATTAGAGTTAGTAGTAGGGTTTGGGTGTAATCAGGGTTTAATTAAGGTTTTGTTAGGGTTGCAACTAGGATTCAATTAGTGTTATGACTAGGGTTAAAAAGTGTTATTGTTCAATTAGAGTTTAACTATGGTAAGTGTTATTAAGGTTAAAATAGAGTTAGTATTAGGGTTTTAGTGCAACTAGAGTTTAATTACGGTTGAATTAAGGTTACAACTAGGATTCAATTAGATTTTAACTATGGTAAGTGCTAGGATTCAATTATGGTTAGGGTTCAAATAGGTTAGGATTATTGTTAGGGTTAGGGTTCAATTAGGCTTATAGTTAGGGTAATGGTTAGGACTAGGATTAGTCTTAAGTTTAGGGTTCAATTAGGGGTAGGATTCTATTATAAAGCTTTGAGTTAGGGTTACGGTTGGGTTTCAAATAGGGTTATGATCAAGGTTAGGTGTAAGATTCAATTAGGGTTAAGATTCAATTAGAATTAAATTTGAGTTAGAATTATAGTTAGGGTTCAATTAGTGTAAGGTTAGTGTTAGGGTTAGGATCCAATTATGGTTAGGATTAAAATGGTTTTTAGACTTAGGGTTAGAGTTCAATTAGGGTTTGGGTTAAATTAAGGTTAGATTTTAATTATGATTATGGTTAAAGTCTAATTACGGATAGTGTTCAATTAGGGTTAGTATTAGGGTTCAATTATGGATATATTTGGTTAGGGTTTAATTAGGTTTAATTAGGGTTCAATTATGGATCAATTTGGTTAGGCATCAATTAGGGCTAAGCTAAGGGTTCAATTAGTGTTATGATGTTATGATAAAGCTTGGGGTTAGGGTTATAATTGGGGTTCAAATAGGGTTATCATCATAATTATGTTTAGTATTCAATTAAAGGGTTAGGATTGGGGATCAATTAGGGTTAGGACTCAATTCAAATTACCTAGGTTATAGTTAGGATTCAATAGCATAAGGGTTAGTGTTAAGATTATGATTAATTTTTTTTTCAAAGTTAGGGTTAGAATTCAATTAGGATTAGGGCTAGGGTTAAGGTTAAGTTAAGTTAAGGCTAGAGTTTAATTAATAATATTTTTAGAGTCCAATTACGGTAAGTGTTCATTTTGTGTTAGGGTAAATAATAAGGATCGAGTTTATGGTTAGGGTTCAATCAAGGTTCAATTAGAGTTGGGGTATATTTAGGAAAATAATTCAATTAGTTTTAGGATATATTAGTGTTCAAATACAATTAGGCATAACCTATAGTTAGGATTAGGATTAGAATTCAATTAGGGTTAGAGATAGGGTTAGGATTAGAGTTCAATTAGGGTTATGGTTAGGGTTAGGGTTACAATTAACGTTAGGGTTAATATTCAATTAAGATTAGGGTTAGGGTTCAATTAGGGTCAAGGGTCAATTACGATTATAGTTAAGGTTAGGGTTATGGTTCTATATCTAATTGCAACACAAATCCTAATATTAACCTTAAATATAATCCTAACCCTAACCCTAGCCCTTAAACTTACCTTAACCTTAACCCTAACCATAATCCTACCCCTAAACCTAACAATAATTCTATATCTAACTATAGCCCTAAGCTTAACCCTAAACATAACCCTAATTATAATAAAAAAAACTTTTAATTGCTTCACATTATGAAATTTAATTAAAGATAGGCTTAATGATACGAACATTTGTTACAAAAAAGTACCATTTTATAACTAAATTTTTAATAATAATGAAAACATTAGACTAACTCTAATGTAATACAAAGACTAATCCTAATGTAATAATAAGACTAACCCTAACCCTAATTGAGCCCTAACTATAATTATAATTCAATTAGATTAAAATTAATATTTTATAATATTTATTAAATATTATATCGAAATATAATTTAATATTATATTATAATAATTAACATTATTATAATATTATAATATTATATTAATCTCTTACATGTTGTGTCATGACTACTACTAGCATACATATATTAAATATTAATATATATAAAATCCATCGAGAGTTATCCTTCTTAAGGCATCTATTTTCATCATTTTTTCTCGGTGCAATAGGCACCTCGATAATGATAACTCTCGATGTATTTTATATATATTAATATTTAATAAATGTATGCTAGTTTGTATTACATTCGTAAGGGGTGATGGGTTCCATTAGCAACGATAAAGGTGACTTGTGGACATGAACATTTAATGTTGTTTTCCCCACATGTGGATGCCTAGAATGACATGATAAAAGATAATGATGTAGACAAATGAGTGACTGTTGGGATTCTCCAAGTGGGTGCTTGGAAAGAGGCAAGAGGTGTCTCTAGGTTTTCCATCATTTATTACATTTAATGTAATGTTTAATTTTTATGTTTGGTCACCCAAGTTGGAGGGAAAGTATTGAAGCCAAAATCAGTGTCCTTTCACATTTTGAGGCAACAATCCAAGGGTTTGGGAGATTTGGATTGAATAGTTGTCTTTGGGCATCATGTTTGGGTCTTTAGAACTCCTCACAACTCTATAAATCAGCTCCTTAGATGTAAAAAATAAGAGGAATAGTTGAATGTAGCATTACTCTACAGGAACAAGGACATGTTTAGGCATAAACAGGTTGTTCACAAGTACACAGATACATTGTCATGTTGGATGCAAAGAGGAGAATGGAAGTGAATGTATTGTAGTCTCATTTATTTAAAGATAATGCATACTTGGCCTCTCTTCTTGGTGGATTTTTTCTCACAAGGGTTTCTCCACATAAATCCTATGTTATGTGATGCTCTTATGTTGTTGGTTTGTGTTTCATTGTTGTTATCTTATGCTGATGATATTCTTTATTTATTGTTGTTATAAGTTCACATAAGGTAGTGTTGATAAGCCTGATATATTGGCTTATTTTTAACATCATAAAGAAGATGGGTCTAATGATGGTAATTTCATATTAAGGAAACTTAATTTTAGATTTGTATATAAATTTCATATTTTCATATTGTAGTATTCCAAGCCTTGTTTCTCATCCATTAAAGTCATATTTGGATAGAGATTGAATTTCCCAATAATTGGTATTAGAACCTATATTTTTTGATCATTTGGTATCAGACCTAAAGGTGAATTGGTTCTAGGTATTCCTTCATTTTTTATTTCTTATCTTGGAAAAACTGTGGGAATCTATTAGAAAGAATTGAAAGTTGTTGGAGGCTTGTGGGGCTACAATGAATATTATATGAGTTAAATTCATTTTCTAGATCTATGAGATTGGAATCCATGGATATTCTTAATATGATTTATGTTGGGAATTGGAAGCTCATGATTATGGATCTTTATGGAGTTGTTTATGTTTTGGTAACTTGGAGCTCTTTTTTGACAATATGTGAGTATCCTCTTTTTGGGTGGTTTTGTTCCTTTACCTTGTGGTCATGTGCAATGAGAAGGTGTTCATGTTGGATGGGTACTTTTCAATCCTCGTCACATGAAAAAACACCCACTATTTGGACTACAAAATGGAGCGCTTATGTTGGATTGATTTGTTTTAGCACTTGGTTACATGAAAGCACTAAAAAATAAGCAAATGACATTTTTGTGAGTTGTGGAAAAAATATGTTCCATATGTTATAAGCTCCTGGAAAAAAATATTTTCCTATCGGGTTGCATTTTACTCTTGTGTTCAGTTGTGGGTTTGTAGATATGTGGTTATTCCATTATTCAGATGACATGTTTTATGTGAATATTTGGATGTTGAAGTGGATTTTAGATTTACAGAGATGGTTTTATGGGTTTTACATGTTAACTAAAATTTATGGTATGTGGATCTGTCAAAAGACTATATTCAGGGTGTTCTAAATGAAGACAATTATAGGTTTACATGGCTTCTTGAAGGGTTCTTATTGATCTATGGTTACTCTTATGTGGGTTTGTTTGGAAAATCATATCTAAAATTGATCCTAGTGTTTAAGTCTTGGAAATCCACATATTATACTTGATTATCTTTATATTGCATGTTATTGAGGCGAAGTTGAATCTATTTTTCAATTATTTGAGATTTTGAACACTAATTATGTATTTCTCCTTTGAGATGTTACATATGTGTAGATCTTGTAAAATTGTCTAATGTGGATTCTGTTTGGTAGGCTATATTCTTGGTCACAATGTTATTACATTGGTATGTTTATTGTAGTGAGAGATGGTTATTGGGAGTCCATGATATAATTGTTCATTTGAATCTATAGTAGTTTATGGTGCATGAGAAGCTTTGTTCACTTTCATTAGAGTGTTGGTAATGATATTGGTCATGGTGCAATGTATAACTCAATATTACTTTTAGTGGGAGTTGTATGTAGTTACATAATGTGTTTCTATATTCTTTGTTTCAAGATTTTAGTTTTAAGATGTTGTTTTTGTAGTGTCTAGTGAACCATGGATTTTTTTTATTAGAAGATGGATGGTCTTTTGCAATGGTTGTTGGTGTCATAAGGAGCTCTTGAATTTTTTCTTCAAATTTTAATTAGGGTTTAATGACATATTTGGTTTTATTGACAAAGAATGTGTGGCATTTGTATCTTCTTGGTTTAGATATTGTGGATTGACTTAACATTTTGGGAGCTCATAGTGTTGAGTTCTTTGATTGTGTTGCTTGACCATGGAGGATATTTAGATAGGAGATTGACTTAATATTTTGGGAGCTCATAGTGTTGAAAATTATATGTACCTTTACAATTTCACATTATATTTGGTCTCCCTAATTTATTGGATCCTTAATTAAGCTTCTAATTTTCCAAATTATGCATTTCAAAGCCTAATTTTTATCATTTTTTGAAGGTGGACAAGAATAAACAAATGCATTCAATCATTAAATTGTCCCCAACTTTGAGTGTTCTAGAAATTTGGGCCAAGACCCATTCACCCAAGGGCGACTGGATCCCCCCCCTTAGCTAGGACCCAACTTCAAATATGTTATTGGTAGTATTTTAATATCTAAAATTCAAATATGAAGTGTCAACTTTTGGAATCTAATTTCTGGAAAATTGGATAAACACTTATAAATACCTAGTCTTTTTATCATTTGAAATATTTCTAGCAAGGAGCAACATTAAGGTACATAATTGAGCAAATAATATTGTGAAGAGCAACATATCAAATCATCATTACAACAATTCAAGATTCAACATCATGTCAAATTTTATTTGTGTCCATGTTCATGCTATGTGAAGGCTAACATTGTTGTAGGTCTCCAAGCATTCAAGCATTCAAGCAAATCAAGCAAGCAAGATCCAAGATCCTTGAAGAGATGTGTATGTATTCAATCCTCCAAGGAAGCCATTAAAGGGTGGTGAGTTGCAGCATTGTGTTCATTTCGTTCTTTTCCATTCAAGGTTTTATCATTGACATTATCATTGTGGAAGTGGAAAAAATAACACAGGGTTTGACTGAGGCAAGCCCCTATATGGCACAACATTTCCCCTCTTTGTGAATGTGTAGGTTGTAGGTCTGAAGTAGATTAAAGAGAGATGGAAGATCCCTTTTGCATTGTTGTGTTTCTTGTCATTGACATGAGAACTCACTTACAAAACTTATTTATGACACTCTGAATGTGGGATAGGAAAAAACAAAAAGTTCAAATTTGACACTAGAGGACCTCAAAATTTGAACAAGACACCCTTACAAGGACTCAACGCCCATTGGGTGACCCCATCCTTGTAGGCCTAACAGAACCAATTTTTTTGGGAAGGTACACATCATTTTGCACCTTCCAAATCTATTGAAACTTGATTGTTTTTTTGTTTATTAGTTGTCAGATAATTGCATTTATTACATTAGATCATATAGTCTAATTAGGGAAATCAATCAAGATCATTTCCAATTCATTCCTATCCTCAAAAGGATGCAAATCTAGGTCTGATTGGCTCACCTTGGAGGTTGAAATTCAATTTATCTACCTTGTTGGTCTACATCCCAATGAAACTTTAAAAATGTTAGAACAATTGACCCTAGGCTAAGCCCTGAATACTCAACTTAGGGTCACCACATTTTTATGTTTTATTTTGATGAACCTAGCATTTGACATCATATATTTTTGATTTGGTAGTCATTAAACCCTATATCTAGGTTTTGCATTATTGTGTCTTGCATCTCTCATTTAGGGTTGTATATTGCATCATTAAAAACATAAAAATCCAAAAATATTGAATCCATATTGCATCATAGTTTGCATTGTAGTGTGTTTCAATCATTTAGATTAGATTTCATTTTAAATTTGCATTAAAAAAGTTTCATTTTGTTCCAAAACTGTCATATATCTACATTTGCATTTCATTAGAAAATTATAGAAAAATAGTCACTGTACAACCTATTTGTAGATAGGAACAACAATCTTAAATACCAGTCTAAATATTCAAATTTTGAATTTTCAAAACCCTATTTCAAAGTCCCAGTCACTGGATTGGGCGACCTAGTCCTTATACAAGTGTCTCAACAAAAAAATTCACACTATTATGTCGTTATCTGCTCAGTTGCACTGTACTTGCATATCTTTGTTTTGGAATTAGTCATTGCATGTTTTTAGGCATTTTGCATTTAGTTCAATTAGTGGGGGAAAGTGCATTGTCTAGAGTCAAAATTTGCATTCAAAAATTATCATTTTCATATCTCTACATCTTAAAATTAGTCAATTATCACATTTTAAATCTAAAATTGGCATTCAATCTTTTTCAATCATCTTCAACATTACTATATACTTGTATTGTGCTTTAAATTGGACTGCATTAAATAAAATTTGAAAAATTATTTACTATTTCAACTATCTGCAAGTAGAACTAGGATTCATAAGTAGTTTAGCTCATAGTCAAACTTTGATCTTTCAAAACCCTTGACCAAGACACAGTCACCATTAGGAAACCTTGTCCTACTTGTCTTGGCTAAACAAAATTTCTCTCAGACCTTTGTTGTTGTGTTTATTGTTTTTTCCTGCTTGTTGCTTTGTTTATGTGTGTTTGTTGCACTTATTTAACAGTTTGGTGTTCATCTTGGGTGCACTCTTGGTGGTGTGAAACTTGCATGAGTTTTGAAACCTGGTGTCCTATTGCTAATACTTCAGTGAGGCGTAGTTCTAGACTCATGTCATCCCATGTTGGTTCTACATCCATTTTGGATCACGAGTTTTATAACTCCTTCATGACAAGTGTTGTTAATACTCAACTCATCTTGGACTCTATTCCTGATGTTACCATGTCAATGACGACTTTACAAGCACCTACCTTTACAAATGTTGAGACCATGGTTTCCCATGTCCCTGAGGAAAGACTGAGAATACTAGACAAGGACCTAGAAAACTTCAAAACTTTGTGAGTACTAAATACTTCACTGGTACAACAGTTCCCATAATTGACAACATTAGGAAACTAATTGGTGATGCTCAAGGATTAGAGGTTGTGCATAGTCTAGGACATTTTGTTGATGATAATATACCTACAATGGCTATTTGTGTTCAAGCTTTGGGATACACTCAAAGTCAAGTAGGAAGTTAAGTCTCCCTTCCTACCACTATAGCCTTTATTCCTACATACACAAATCCAACAGTTAGTTCCACAATACAACTGACACTTGGCATAACTTTGTAGTGTAGGAAAAAGTATCCCTTTTTCACACTCAATTTGGGAATTAATAATAAAATGAGCTTAATGATGCCTTAATTTAATGTTGTAATATGTATTTTACATATTCACATTAAGTTTAGGTCCTTTCAATTAAAATGGACTTAATTGTGCCTTATTTGTGGTGTTGTAAGGTGTACCTTTACACTTTCACACTAATCTAGGGCTTTATTCATTAATTGAGGTTAATTTTGCCTTAATTGGCCCCTTTAATTCAAATCCAAGCCTAATTAATTGCATTTTTTGAGGGATAAGACCTGACATTCATAAATGCCATAACATAGTGTTTAACATTGAGCAATGTGTGTCCTAGGTAAGTGACCACCCATTCTCCATAGAGTGAATAGGTCCTCACTTGCACCTAGAACCTAAATTTAAACTATGTTTTTGGTATTTTTTCAATGATTTCAAAAGTATATTCAGATGTTGGCTTGTGATATTTGAATTTCAGGAATTAATCTTAACATATGTATAAATATAAGGTTATTTCACAATGTTTCATCTTAGCAAAATCTAAGTCTTCAAGCATTCTAGCAAGTTTATGAGCAAGTTTATGAGTTCGAGAGCACTTCAAGAGCATTTTCAAGGCATTCAAGAGTATAATTATTGATTATTATTGCAACAATTAGGATTCCATTGTCATGTCAAAGCTTTCTTGCATCATGCATGTTGTTTGAGCTAATATGGTGATGTAGAGTTCATGATCTATCCAAGCATATCAAAGACATCATTTCAAATCAAGTTTCAAGATCAATATTCACATCCATTGAGGCCTCTTCATGCAAGTTGTAGATCTACGATCCAAGGTTCAAACAAGGGTTTGGTGAGTGGTGACATTGAATTTTTCATTCGTCATTCCCTTCGTGCTATTTGATTTCATTGCAAAGTTTAAATACTCAAACGGAGTTTGACCAAGGCAAACCCCTATCATCAAAAACAACTTTTTTCTCTTGTGTTTGTGTTTGCAAGTTTTTAGGTGAAAGATTCGTTGAGGAGTAAAATTGAAGAAAGTTGCAAAGTTTTCAAAGTTGTAAGGAAAGTTGTCATCTCACAAAAACTCTTCTATAGGATTTATTTCTAGTTGTCCAATGGTGAAAATCGGGAATTTGGGAGTGAAAACACAATATAAGGGAACCCAGAATGGATTTTTGTAGAGCCATAGCTAGGGCCCATTCGAAATAGGTTGAATGAGTCCTCAATGAGCTCCAAAAAGGCACTTTTTGTGATTGGTACACATTATTCTCCCCTTTCCAGATCTTCCTTTTGATTACTATTTCCATCATTTTTGAGTACAATCTTCTATTTGCATTTTATAGCTTGTATTTTTGAGTTTATTTGATGGTTTTAATCCTTCTCCCCAAAGTGTTATTTGAATCATAGCCCTGTCTTTGCATAGAGAGGAAATTTGTTGATTCATACCTTTATTTGACTTACCTTTTGGTTGTTAGTAATCTCATTATTTGGATCTCATTTCCTTGAATGAATTTTGGGAAAATACGTTCTTTGTTATCAATTCATTGTGGTGAACCCCCTTTTAACATCAAACCCTAACCTATTTTTCACCCCTTTTCATTTTGGTGGACCTGAGTTTGATCATTGCATTTTTTGATTTTGGGTCCTCTTTCACCTAAGATTTAGATCTTGCATTCCTTTGCATCTCTTTGCATTGAATTGAGTCTCATTTAGGGTGTCTAGCTTGCATTAAATTTGCATTGCATCTAGGTTTTTAGGATTGGATATTTGCATTCATTAAATCTAAAAAATACAAAAAAAATAGTCATTTTGCATATCATTTACATAGCATTACATCATATTCATTTCAATTTTAAAATTGAAAGAAAATTGCATATCAAATTAGGTTTTCTAGGTTCTCATTTAATCACATTTTGCATTTGCATTCAGCATTGAATTCATAGAAAAATCAAACTATAACTTGTTTCAGATCAAAATCTAGAAACTACTAAAATTAACTCAGAAATATGTAAAAACTCTTTTCAAAACCCTAATCTAGGACCCATTCACCCTAGGGTGAATGAGTCCTTGATCAGGGTCATTTCCTAATTTTTTGGGCATTAAAACATTCATTTTTGCATTTCTATTTGTTATTTTTAGATCTTTGTTTATGTTTGCAGAATTTTTGTTTCTTCAATTTGGCCATATTTAGCTTCATTTAATAAAATTAGTGCATTGTGTGATTTCAAAATTGCATATACAAGACATAATTTTCAAGTTTTTGCATAGTGTAATCAGAAAATTACCTTATTAGAATATGAAAATTGTATTTACATATTGCACTCTAGGTCATTGCATTGCATTTTACCCTCTTTCCATTTTGGGTTGACATTAAGTTTGTGAAACTTGTATGAGCTTTACAACTTGGTGTCCTATTAGCAATACTGATGTGAGATGTAGTTTGAGACTCATGTTATCCTTCGATACACCATTCGTCAGGGATCTTGGCTTTTCCAACTCTTTCACTAATAGTGTTGATAATCAACCCTCTATGGATCATAGCCTGCATACCTCATTTCCAATGACTTCCTTATCTACAACCAATGTGCATGATGTTGCTCATGTCCCATGCAAGAAAACATAAGAAGAATGGATGAAGGCCTATAAAAGTTACAAGACTTTGTGCATACTAAAAATATGGATACTAATATCATTCCTACCTTAGATAATCTAAGGAAAATAATTGAAATTGAACATGGAATAGAGATTATGCGAGGTATAGGTCATCTTGTCAATAATAACATCCCTACCATGACTAGTTGTGCTCGAGCTTTAGGATATACTCAAATTCAAGGTGGAACTTCCATTCCTCCTTCCACAATCCCCATCTCTATTCCTACATACACTAGTACTCATTTTACCACAGCCATTCAACCTACTAGCAATGTCAACACTTCCTTAGGCATTTCCACTGGGAATCCTTCTAGCTTTGTGCATTCAAATCTCATATCTCCTCAACCATCTCCCCTTACAAACCTACAATTCACTTACCCTCTGCAAACATACACCACTCCACCTTATTCACCTCCATCTCACAACACCAACAATGATCCCATCATTAACACACTTTTGCAAAACATGATATCCCTTCAACAACAAATCACCACCCTAAATCAAAACAACAATGGCCAACCTTCACAATACATCAAAACCAATTTGTTATCCTTGGGGATATTAAGAACACAAATGCCACAAGGTATAGAAGCTCCTAGATTTGAGAAATATGGTGGGAAAGGAGATCATATTAGCCATGTTTCCGCTTACACAACCATGTGTAGTGATTTCATTTTTGAAAATAAACTCTTGGCTAAGCCATTTCCTAGATCCTTGAAAGATATTGCATTAGAGTGGTTTTGCTCCTTATCAAATAATTCAATTCATTCATTCAATGAACTTATTGATGCCTTTTACAACCACTTCCAAATTCACATGGGTCCCAAGATGACTTTAGCTTACCTAATGAAATGTAAAAAAAAGGATGATGAGAAAGTCACTGATTTCATAGCACAATATCCAATGCTTTATTCACAAATAAATATTAAGATTCCTGATGCTGACCTTCAAAGAATTTTTATTTCCAATTTGCAAGAAAAAATTCAAACAAAGCTTGATACGATGAGATTTCTCTCCTTCACACAGTTATGCGCAACCCTTCGTGATTATCAGAATCAATTAGTAGTCATGATGTGAAGAATCCCCCTAGATGTCCTAAAAAGTCTGAATTTGCACATTAAAATAGTTACTGATTTTTCAAGAAATAGAATAGGGGATTTTTACAACTTAATTCCCCTCAAACAAATCAACAAGTTGATAACCAAGTGGCTACTATAAAAACTCGACAAATCCTTTTACCTATGGGGATAGGAATAAATAATTTACCCCTCTACCCAATACCATTCATAATATCATGTTGTAGCTCTTGAACATGAATATGATTTCCTTACCTCATTTTAGAGCTCCTGATCCTAATAAACCATTACCCACAAACTATAGATCAAATTTTTATTTCCATTTCCACCAGGAAAATGGACATGATATGGAACATTGTAATCATCTTAAACATCTTGTGTAAGACCTCATTGATTCTAATCGACTTCAAATTGGAGGTGTGAATGACCAAGGTAAGAAGTTTGTAGCTCCTCTTAACCAAAAATTACAAATCTTTACCAATCTCATGCCAAAACACACTATTTCATTTGTCAAAGCCAGTGAAACAAAGAATGATGTGATGAATGTTGACACAGATGATGAAAACACAAAAGATGATAATGAGCACGAAATGGAGAAAGTAGTGGCATTTATTGACACTAAAGCTCATAAGGCCCAAACCAAAATGCCCCTTGATATTGCTTTCTCACAAAATGACAAAATCAAACATGCACCCAATGGTCCTCTTTACATAGCTGGAAGAATCAATGACAAGCCTACCAATGGGATATTAAGTGATCCCATCTATGTAGAGAATGTGACCACTAAAGAATTCCTATTTGTGCATGAAATCTATCAACATACATATGAAAGACCGAAAGCATGGATCAAAACGCATAATGGTTTTGCTTGCCCTACAATTGGCTTGATAAATATCCCTCTAAAGGTTGGGCCAAAAACATTAAATGTCTCATTCACCATCATCTTGATGTCAGATCAATTTTGTGTGAAGTTAGGCTATCCATGGCTTCACTCCATGAATGCCATCCCTTCGGTTGTGCATAAATGTTTGAAGTTTCCCTTTGGAAATAAGATATTTATAGTGCATCATAGTGGGTTTAATCTCATGTCTTCTCATGGGAAATTTTCATTGGATTTATTTTGGCCCGAGCCTATTGAACCTATTAGACCCTGCGAAGACTTCTTTTTGAAATCCTATCAAAAGTTTAAGGTAAAGTACATAGCAAAATTATCCCTTAAGAATATGCCTCAACTCGTGATTGAGCCACCTATCCTTGTCAAAACCATAGTTGAACCAAAATACCTTCCAACTATCCAAGATCATCATCCTATGACAAATCCTCCACCCATTTCATATAAGATACCATGAGACAATCAAAACAATCCTGTTGTGCCTCCTAAAATCAAACAAGTTCACAAAGTTAAAGAGAAGGTGGTTGAGCAACCTCCCATGGTTCCTTTTGTTCCTCCCTTAAGGGAAGAAAAGAAACCTATGGTTGAAAAACCCGCTCCTACACAAACCCAACTTGAAAACAAAATGAGAAGAAATCAAAATGGTAGAGAGCGTAGGCGTAGATGTCGTTCTATTGCTCGTTTGTTGCAAGAGAAAGAACAAAATAATAAAATAGAAAATCAAAATCCAAACTTGTCTCCAACAAGGCATAATGTCTATTCTCCCTCGCTGCAACATAAACAACAACAAACTCCTATGGATATTATCATTCAACCTCTTGTTGTGATTAATTTAGATGATGACATTGACATTGCAAAGATTGATGAGCAAGTGCATAATGAGTTGAATTCATTGTCCTCCTCTTCTATGAGCTTAAATGGCAATTCTCCTAAAAAGAGTGTTGAACTTGGTGTGTGTCCAAGTTCGGCACTTGATGTTTTCCCTTTGGCTAGTTGTCCACCTTCAACATATACTGAACAAGATTGGGATGTGGACGACCTGCTATAGGTTGACTCACATGTTCTTTACTAGTCTTTTGCATTGCTTTATTTTTCATGTTCTTTGTGTGGTTGCATGTGTGTAATGTGATCCCCCGTACTATTTTGTTTGATGTATCTCTCTCTCTCTTTTTGTGCATTCCTCTATTTGTACCTACATTCTTCTATATGTCGTAAACATTTATCTTTTTCGCTTGTCTTGTGTTTTTCCTTTTGGGGATGATGCAAGGCATCGAGACATTTAGGTCTCTTCCATGTTGACTCAAAAGCTTTTTCTTTGTTTTCACTCTTTACGTGTCATTCTTCCAGTTCTATGAGTATTTGGGGAATGATGACACTTCTGATCTCTATAACAACATTGTAGAAAATATATATTGACCTCGAATCCGTAAATCCATTATGTATTTTTGGGGGCAACCCCTCCTTCCTTTTTCATGATGTAATTTCATTTCAAAAACATGACTTGGCATAGGACTTTCCGAGTAAGCTCTCATGTCTTAGGATTGAACAATTGATAATTTAAAGAAATTTCTCACAACAATGGTGTTAGAAACCACTTTAAAGTGGGAGAATACATTGAGAATATCTTTCGACATTTCTCATGTTTCATGGTATGATTTTATTTTTTCTTGTGATGCATCCTTTTCTTCGTGGTTTCATTGGGTTTGATGTCCTCCAAGAGTGTGATATTTCTTTGAGTATGACTTTCCTCTTAGTGGTGATGTGATGCACTGCATTCCCTAAGTTGTGAATCTTTTACTCTTGACTTGTCCTCTCTTGGAGACATTAGTCACGATGTTCCCTAAGAAGAAGACCTTACACAAACTAAGCAAAATCCCTTTGAACAAAACTTTACTTGCATGATTGTTCATAAGTGTTTACCATAATACAACTTGTTAACCTTGTGAAGCTCAAACCCTATTCAAGGCCACCTGGCATAACACACCTTGCTTTCTTGTGGAGCCTTGCCTTGTTCATAGGTGCTTACCATAATGTAGCTTGTTAATCCCTATGGAGTACAAAACCTTGTCTTGTGGTGCCTTATTGAAGTTTTCAAGAGGATAGCTTTGATATGGTATGGGAGCCTAATATGATTCTCTCATTTTCCACCCTTTGGGAGACTCACCTAGTGGATAGCTTGAGGTTCCGCTACCTAGGAGTGAGCACAAAATATAAAGCTTAGATGTGTTATGTGTCGATTGGACAATCTAGGCTTGATCTTCCTGGTCTTTGATGTTGTGTGATTGTGTATATTTGTCATTGCTACATATATAAGTGTCTTGAATGTCTAATTTAGTGTGGGTTTGCACTTGCACTCATCCTCTCACTAAAGTGGGGGATAAATGTAGTGTAGGAAAAAGTATCCCTTTTTCACACTTAATTTGGGAATTAATAACAAAATGAGCTTAATGATGCCTTAATTTAGTGTTGTAATATGTATTTTACATATTCACATTAAGTTTAGGGCCTTTTAATTAAAATGGACTTAATTGTGCCTTATTTTTTGTGTTGTAAGGTGTACCTTTACACTTTGACACTAATTTAGGGCTTTATTAATTATTTGAGGTTAATTTTTCCTTAATTGTTCCCCCTTTAATTCAAATCCAGGCCTAACTAATTGCATTTTCCAAGGGATAAAACATGACATTCATAAATGCCATAACATAATGTTTAACATTGAGCAATGTGTGTTCTAGGTAAGTGACCTAAGACCCATTCGTTATAGGGCGAATGGGTCCTCACTTGCACCTATGCCTTAAATTTAAACTATGTTTTTAGCAAATTTTCAATGATTTCAAAAATATATTTAGATGTCGGCTTGTGATATTTGAATTTCGGGAATTAATCTTAACATATGTATAAATATAAGGTTATTTCACTATGTTTCATCCTAGCAAAATCTAAGTCTTCAAGCATTCTAGCAATTTTATAAGCAAGTTTATGATAGCAAGTTTATGAGTTCGAGAGCACTTCAAGAGCATTTTCAAGGAATTCAAGAGAAAAATTATTGAATATTATTGCAACAATCAAGATTCCATTGTCATGTCAAAGCTTTCTTGCATCATGCATTATTTTTGAGCTAATATGGTGATGTAGAGTTCAAGATCTATCTAAGCATATCAAAGAAACATTTTAAATCAAGTTTCAAGATCAAGATTCAGATCTATTAAGTCCTCTTCATGCAAGTTGCGGATCTACAATCCAAAGTTCAAACAAGGGTTTGGTGAGTGGTGACATTGCATTGTTCATTCATCATTTCCTTCATGCTATTTGATTTCATTACAAAGTTTAAATACTCAAACAGGGTTTGACCAAGGAAAACCCCCCATCATCAAAAACAACATTTTTCTTCCCTTGTGTTTGTGTTTGCAGGTTTTTAGGTGAAAGTTCCTTTGAGGAGGAAAATTGAAAAAAGTTGAAAAGTTGTCAAATTTTTCATCTCACATAAACTCTTCTACAAGATTTATTTTCGGTTGTCCAATAGTAAAAATCGGGAATCTGGGACCTCAGACACAACAAAAGAGAACCCATAAAGGATTTTTGCAGAGCCCTAGCTAGGACCCATTCTCCATAGTGCGAATGAGTCCTTAGTGAGCTCCAAAAATGAACTTTTGGTGATTGTACACATTATTCTCCCCTTTCCAAATTTGCCTTTTGATTATTGTTTCCATCAGTTTTGAGTGCAGTCTTCTATTTGCATTTTATAGCTTGTATTTTGGAGTTTATTTGATGGTTTTAATCCTTCTACCCAAAGTGATATTTGACTCATACCCCCGTCTTTGCATAGAGAGAAAATTTGTTGATTCATACCTTGATTTGACTCACCTTTTGGTTGTTAGTCATCTCATTGTTGGGATCTCATTTCCTTGAATGAATTGTGGGAAAATAGGTTCTTTGTTATCAATTCATTGTGGTGAACCCCCTTTTAACATCAACCCTTAACTTATTTTCACCCCTTTTCAAACTTCAACAATAGGATTTTCCAATGGAAATCCTCTTGGTTTTGTCTCTTCACATGTAACACCCCAAGCACCATCCCCATTCATAACTTCATAACATATTAGCCCACCAAATACATACACCATATTCATCCCATTCCCAAAACATGTCAAACAATGATTCTGTTGTAAACCAAATTTTACAAAACGCAACATGACTCCAAAAAAAAATCTCAATTATGAACCAAAACTAAAATGGACAACCATCACAATACATTGCAATGAGCCCATTATCACTTGAAATATTGAAAGTGTAAATGTATTTAAACATAGAGATCGCCTAATTTGAGAAGTACAATGGTTAAGGGGACCCTAACAACCACATAACAACTTATACTGCCATGTGTAGTGATTTTATTTTTGAGGATAAGTTGCTAGCTAAACTTTTTCCTAGGTCATTGAAAAACATGGCCTTGGAATGGTTTTGCTCATTTCCCAATAATTCAATTCAAAAGGAAATAAGAGAAAAATTTCTCTTTCAAAAATTTCCATCCTTTATAAGATTGTGTGCGGTGCTCCGTGACTATCAAAATTTGATTAGTAAGTATGAAGAAGCATCTTCATCATCTCACACTAAAAAAATTGAAACCGTACATCAAAATAATTACCAACCTTTCAAGAAACCAAACAAGAACTTTATAAAGATAAATTCATCCCAAACAAATCATGTTGAGCCTCAAGTTGCTGCAATAAGTCCAACACCATGCCAATTATGAGCAAAAGATAGACAATTTACCCCTTTGCTTGATTCCCTCCATTCAATTTTGTTTCAAATTTTGAGTAAGAACCTCATTTGATTGCCTCCTATTAGACCAATGGATACCACCCAACCTCCACCACCACACTTCAATCTAAATGCCTTTTGTCAATATCACTACAAAGTGGACATGACATCGAATGATGCATGTTTCTAAAACATCAATTTTAGGACCTGATTGATTCTAATCATATCCTGTCGGGAGGTGCTAATGACAAAGTTAATCAACCAGTTGCTCCACCCAATCAAAATTTGCAAATATTTACCAATCTTATGCCGAATCATTCCACCAACTTTGTGAAAGCTAGTGAATTCAAGAATGATGTGATGAATGTTGATAAGATTGAGGATATAATTGATGATAATAATGATGGTAACAGTGATATTGAGGATGACCTACATGATATGGTCAGTCTCATAGATGTTCAACCTTGTAAGGGCCAAATTGCTTTGTTACCTAACATTGCTTTCACACATATTGATGCTTCTATACATGCACCTAATGGTCCTATCTATATCATCGGATGTATTAATGACAAGCCCACAACTAGGATAATTATTGATCTTGTGTGTGTAGAGAATGTGATCACTTAGGAATTCTTGCTTGTGCATGAACTTTATCAAGATTCTTATGAATAATCGAAAGCATGGATTAAAACACATAATGGTTTTGCTTGCCCTACGATAAGTTTGATCACTCTTCCATTAAAAGTGGGACCCAAATAATTAGATGTGTCATTCTCCATCATCCTGACATTGGAACAATTCTATTTGAAGCTAGGTTATCCATGGCTACGCTCCATGAATGTTGTCCCGTTGATAATTCACAAGTGCATAAAGTTTCCTATTGGAAATGAGATATTTACCATGCACCATAGTGGCTTTAGTCCTTTATATTCTCGAGGAAATTTTTCATTGGATTTATTTTGGCATGGACATATGGAGCCTATAAATCCTCATGAAGATTTATTTTTCAAGTCATATCAAAAGTTCAAGGAAAATCACATAGTAGAATTATCTCTTAACAACATTCATGAGTCTAATAGGTCTATGGTTATTCCTTCTCCCCAACCTACCATAGATGAACCTATGATTGAGCCAAAATACCTACCAAGTAACCAAGATAAATTCACTACAGTTCCCCCACCACTTTCGTATAAAAGACCAAGAGACAATAAGATGGTCCCTTTTGTGCCTCCAAAGATAAAACATTCTATAAACCTAAAGAGACTATGGTTTCACAACCCCCAGTGGTTCCTTCATTTCCTCCCTTAAGGGAAGAAAAGAAACCAATGGTTAATAAACCTAATCCTACACCTTCGTAACTTGAAAATCATGCAAAAAGAAACCAAAGTACTAAAGAGCATAGGCGAAGACGTAGTGCTATTGCTTGTCAATTGAAAGAAAAGAACAATATAGTGCATAATAATCCAACACCCATGGAAACAACTCAAGAAGAAACCCAAATTTCACCAAAACAAGAGATAGATCTAAAAAAAGAAATCAAACAAGAGAACTCAAATGCAATTGTCATAAAACCTCCCATTGTGATTAATTTGGATGATGATGAGATTGCTAAAATTGATGAGGAGGTGCATAATGAGCTTAATGTCTTATTTTCAAAGCAAATAAATTTAGATGGGGGAAACCGTGATGATCCTCCTCATGAGAGTGACCCACCATGTGTTGCACCTAGAGATACTCCTAGTACAACACTTTTTGTAGTCCCTTTAGCTAGTTATCTTCCTTCCATTTATGATGAGCAAGATTGGGATGTGGACGACTTGCTTTAGGCCAGCTCGCATGTGACGTACTCCTTTCTATTTATTTCATATGTTCTTTGTGTTTGCTTGCATATGATGTGATCTCCTGTATTATGCTGCTTGGCATGTCTTTATGTTTGTGAGTTTCCTTTGGATGACGCTTGTTGCTCTGTTGGTACAAGGATACAAAGGAAATGAATTTGTTATGGCATTCTTCTATTTGTATCTCAATTCTTCTATATGTCATAAACTTTATCTTTTATTTTTCTTGTGTTTTCCTTTTGGGGATGATGCAATGTATTGAGACATTTAGGTCTCTTCCATGTTGACCCAAAAGCATGTTTGTCTTCTCTCTCTATGTGTCATTCCTCCTTTATGTTCGTTGTTCCACAAGTATTTTGGGAATGATGTTAGTTTTGACTCTATTATATTACTATAGCAAAGACGTATATTGACCCCATATCCATGGATCCCTCAGTGTACATTATATTTGGGGGAAACCCCTCATCATTATGCAACTTTGTTTGAAAGCATATCATTGGCATATGCCTCTCTAAACAAGCTCTTGCAATTTTTTATTCCATGGAATTTATCATTTTCTACTTTAAAGTAATTTCTCATAACATGGTGTTTTGCACTTTCTTTAAAGTGGGGGAATACATTGACATTAATTTTTCTTTACTTTGTTCATAGGGTCTAAACTTAGTGATGCATTGATATTGATATTTAACATTGACATTTTTCTACTTCACTCTATTCACAGGAGTTGAATCTAGTGTAGCATTGGTATAGCATTTTCATCATTTTGTGGCACCCTATCAAGGCTATCAGGGATTATAACTCTTGGTATGGTTGGGCACACCTTGTGGACCTAGTGTGTATTTCTCATTTTTTCATCGTTATAGGCACACCTTGTAGACCTAGTGTGTGTCTCACATTTTTCCTTGTCTTGGGGGCTCACCTAGTGAAAAGTAGACTTTACTAACCTATGTACCTTCCAATTTATGATTTTCCTAGTAAATATCATACTTTTCTATGACGTGAGTCATGAAAGCCTTTTGTATGGACACATGGCATAATAGAACTTGCTAGTCCATCCCATTTTTCTTAGAATTCCATGTTGACATTGTATGTTAGTGTATGTTGTATTGTTGTATATCTTGCATGTATGTTCCTTTGTGCCTATGTTGAAGTTTCCATGGGATCTTATATCTTGGGGGTTTGATCACTCTCCTTGATCCTTAGTCATTATATCTCTTCAATATATGTACAATCGAACCCCTCTTGACATATATTTCTCTACTTTAGTGCGAGTTTGAGCATAAGTTCATACTCTCACTAAAGTGGGGGCTAAATATAGTGTAGAAAATTGTATACCTTTACAATTTCACATTATATTTGGCCCCCCTAATTTATTGGACTTAATTAATCTTCTAATTTGAAAAATTATGCATTCTAAAGCCTATTTTTTACATTTTTTTTGAAGGTAGACAAGCATAAAAAAAAATGCATTCAATCATTAAATTATCCTCTACTTTGAGTGTCCTAGAAATTTGGGCTAGGATCCATTCGCCCAAGGGTGACTGGGTCCACCTCCTTAGTTAGAACCATAATTCAAATATGTTATTGGCAGTATTTTAATATCCAAAATTCAAATATGAAGTGTTGGCTATTGGAGTCTAATTTCTGGGAAATTTGATAAACACCTATAAATACTAGTCTTTTTATCATTTGAAATCTATCTATCAAGGATCAACATTAAGGCACAAAATTGAGAAAATACTATTGTTAAGAGCAACATATCAGAGCATCATTACAACAATTCAAGATCCAACATCATGTCAAATCTTATGGGTGTTCATGTTCATGCTATGTGAAGGCTACCATTATTGTAGGTCTTCAAGCATTCAAGCATTCAATCAAATCAAGCAAGTAAGATCCAAGATCCTTGAAGAGATGTGTATGTCTTCAGCCCTTCAAGGGAGCCATTGAATGGTGGTGAGTTGCAACATTGTGTTCATTCATCATTTCCTTCCTTTCCATTCAAGGTTTTATCATTGACATTGCCATTGTGGAAGTGGAAACACTAACATGGGATTTGACTAAGGAAAGCCCTTATATGGAACAACATTTCCCCTCTTTGTGAATGTGCAGGTTGCAGGTCTGAAGTGGATTGAAGAGAGTTGGAAGATCGCTTTTGCATTGTTGCATTTGTTGTCATCAACCTTGTCAAGACACGAAAAATCACCTACAAAATTTATTTATGGCACTTTGACTATGGGATAGGTAGAAAACAAAAACATTAGAGAACCTTGAAAGTTGAACAAGAGACCCTTACAAGAACTCAATGGCCATTGGAAGACCCCATCCTTGTAATCCTAACAGGACCAAATGTTTTGGATAGGTACATACCAGTTTGCACCTTCCAGATCTGTCAAAACTTGACTATTTTTGTTTATCAGTTGTTAGATAATTGCATTTATTACATTAGATCATATAGCCTAATTAGGTCAATTAATCAAGATCATTTCCAATTCATTCCTATCCTCAAAAGGATATAAATCCAAGTCTAATTGGCTCACGTTGGAGGTTGAAAGTCAATATATACACCTTGTTAGTCTACATCCCAATGAAACTATAGAAATTTTAGAACAATTGAACGTAGGATAGGACTTGCATACTCAACATAGGGTCACCAAATTTTTATGTTTCGCATGGTAATTCCATATTAAGGCAACTTAATTTTAGATTTTTATATAAGTTTCAAATTTCCATATTGTAGTAGTCCAAGCCTTGTATCTCATCCATTGAAGTCATATTTGGATAGAGATTAAATTTCCAAACTATTGGTATTAGAACTCATATTTTTCTCATCATTTCTAATGTGTATAAGAAGCTATAGTTGAGTTATAATTAAAAAATTATGATTGAAAAAATGGACAACTATCTTTTGGCCATTAAGACAAAAAGGTGGCAGATTCAAGGTGGGAATGAAATGTATGGGGATAAGTATATAGATAGCCATATAAATGAAGAATACATGGGAATATAGGAAAATATGGATAAGATAGGGATAAGAGGTGAGAATGCATGTGAATAGAAGAATAACAACATGGGTGAAAGAGCCTAACTTTTCCCAAGATTTTGGCATTCAATAATATGTAAATGTATTAAAACATTCTCTCAAAATATGCACAAGATTAAATGGGAAATGGCATTGGTATCCAAATTTCATCATTACATTTTGCACCTACTTTGAGGTGCATTTGAATTCGAAAATGATAATGTATCACAAAGTATGTAGCACTCATAAACATACTGTGAGTAAATGTTCATACATACATGTTATAAAGGGAGTCCATATAAATTAATGGACATGTTGAATGGCATTGTGTAAGTACATCCTTCAACATGCATGCTCTATAGAAATATACAAAATAGAGGAAAATATATAATATCTTTTGTCACATAGGGAATAATAATATATCATATTCTTAGTTGAATTTGACTATCATCAATTGTAAGCAATAAAAGAGAGAGAGGATGAAGTAGGATTAGGATATATTGTGTATACGAAAAGTGGTGATACTCCACCTCACTTGGCACTCATGGGATGACAAGGCACATGGGGCATTCATATATCATGTATAATAGTTCATATAGTCATTGTGACAATTCTCCATGTAGTACCATATCACTACCCAAAAGCTTGATCATACTAATGTTAGTGACACTATATGAACCCTTCAATTGATTGTATCCATAAGATGCAAGGAATTAGTAAAGAGTGAAAATATTATATGAAGTATAAATATAAGGTAAGCATGTAAATTATGTAAATCAATAAATGTAAATAAATACATCATGTATCACATAGGTAAATCATGTTGAATGATAATCAAAGTAAGTATATGGGTTGGAGATGGCATCAAGGAATATGGTTTGCCCTATAATGGGTATAAAAATGGTTATGTGGCCCTCAATGACACCCATATAGGTACTTAATGCACTAGAAAATATATATGCTCCCAATGTGGCAAATATGAGTACATAATGGTCAAGGTAAGGCAATAAGTCCCTCTTGCTAATGAAAATAGTCAATATTGTGAGGAATGTCTGTCATAATGTCCCTAGTGCTAATAAGGATCTTGATATATGACATAATATGTAGTTGAGAATGTGGGGAAGGCTTGTATTTCCCCTAGTGTAACTTGTAGAGCATGATTAAGTCATGTGGGTGCAATAGTATAAAATGTGGTTGTGACGGTGTGTGACTTGAGATAATTATCCCCACATAAATTAAAAAAAATCATGAGGTGCATGTTAAAAGGAACAAGAAAACTGAGAGGGGGGGTGAATCATTGTCGCCAAATACAAACTCAAAACTCAAAACAATTATCAATTTCTTATCCACTTAATTCTATTATTAAGTATGAACATGAAATACAGATAACATAAAAGAAAATCAACACAATGAACACCAGATTTTACATGGAAAACCCAATAAGGGAAAAACTATAGTGAGGATTAACTCACAATATAAAGTAATAGAAAAACCGAATACAAGAGGCTCACTGCCCGAATACAAAGATTGACTGCCTACAAATAGGATTCATTGTCCAAAAGGGAGGCTCACTGCCTGTAGGCACAAAAGATAACAAAAAGATCCACCACAACAATTTACACACATCTACAGCCTTGATTAGAAGATTGTAGAAACCTTTAGCTTATTGCTTTCAAGAATCTAACACAATAAAGTATTGTTGCCTCAACTCACTTTCACACAACTTTGCTTCTCACTTGTGGCTTACTTTGTTACTTTGTATGATTTAATCCTTCACAAGTCATCTTGCATTTATACCATCTTCAACCTTAGAAACTTTCTCCAAGGTCGGCTACATACACTTTATTTCATAAATTCAAATTAGGTCGGCAAATCAACATTCTTGTAGTGGAAAGGAATGAGAGTGGACCACACCAATACTTAACTATGACCCAAAACAACATATTGGATCAAACAAACACTTCCTTAATTAAATTTTTAATTTTTCATATGAAGTGTAAACATCATATCAACCAAACTTAATGAAAACACAAATGAACATTGAAGTACACACTTCCCAAGAGGAAGATAACACACGGTCGATGCAACATGCTTTATCATGCATGAGAACACATCTTAGATACGTTCAGATAGATCCACAACAAGTGTAACAACCTTCGAACACATAACACCTTCCAACAGTCCATCCAGACTATGCAAACACACACAACTCTAAAACTCAACTTCCAGAGCACCAGACCACGAACATCTCTGCTAGAACCCAAAGAACACCATTACAAGACATATTATAGATCCAAAAGACCTGAAACAAATCAGTGGAGGACTGTGGAGCAAAAACATTTCTCCTAGTCCATAGATAAACAATTCTACCAAACCAGTTCACACACCGGTGAACACAACTTTCACACTCCAAACCGGAAGCTAGAAATCTGGAGATGTCACCAAAAGATCTCCAACAACAACCCTTCAAATCCACAAAAGCATAGGATCAAAATAGAAGAAACACGGAGCACATACCAAAGCGCATTATGAACACATACATGACTCTGACTTCACTCTTTATTAATTTTCTCAAAAGCACTTGGTAACCCATCATTTCATCACATTTGCAACATCATAAGGATAACTCCATGTACTCACAACATCTCAATATCATCTCAACTATACATGCACAATTTGCAACATTCTAAACTATGTTGACATCAATGACAACATTAATGACAACACCACCAAACTTGCTCATACTTGCAACAATCTCCCCCTTTGTCATTGATGGAAACACATTATGTGAAAAACCATCAAAGACAACACTCTCCTTTATTTTCTAGATTAGACAACCTGCACAACATTCTTGCATTCTCAATATTTCAGGAAAAAGACCTTCTCTTCCTCTTCTACTATTTTTCACATGACTCTCTCTCCCCCTTTGACATCAATGGAAAAGATCAAAAGCTCTGATCACTCCCCCTTAGGAGTGCACCCATACAACTCATACTGCAACAATGAAAACTTTCTACTCCCCCTGCGGAGTAGACCCATTCATTAGTCCAGATAAATGAAGAATCTATGGATCCTTTGGACTGATGCACCTCCATCTGCACCTAGTTCGTAGGGCCAATGACCCCCAACTTCTCCCTAAGATACTCAAAAGTATCCTTTAGAAGAGCCTTAGTAAATATATTTGCAATTTTTTCCTTTGTAGACACATACTCTAGCCTGACTTTATTCTCCAATACCTTCTCTCTCAAGAAATGATATTTGATAGATATATGTTTTGTTCTTGAATGCATTACCAAATTCTTTCTCTCAACAACTCCATTCTGCCGAGGGATTCTAGGAGCAAAAAGTGTCTCTTTATGCCATGCTATTCACAAAATGCATTAAACTCACTAGAAGTGAATTCTCCACCTCTATCAGATCTTAAACACTTGATTCTTAGGTTCACTTCATTTTCTACTCTTGCTTTGAACACTTTAAACCTATCCAAGGCCTGAGTTCTTCTCTCTAAGAAAGAAAACCCATGTCATTCAAGAATAGTCATCAATAAGGAGCATGAAATACCTATCACCATTTAGGCTTCCTAGTCTAGTAGGACCACAAAGGTCTATATGAATTAATTCTAGCATTCTGGTAGCTAATTGCTCTTTTCCTTTGAAACTGCATCTTGTTTGTTTCCCTAACTGACAACTTTTGCAAACAATATTAACAGGATTTATGGTTTTAGGAAAACCTCAGACAACATCTCTTGAACTAATCCTAACCAGATTATCAAAGTTTACATGTCCCATTCTCTGGTGCCACAACTAAATTTCATTAACTTGAGATGCAAGGCATTGGCCATCAACACCCTTAAGCTGATAAATGTTTCCATAAGTTCTTCTTCCTACAACAACCATAGCTCTGGATCCTTTTTTGATCTCACAGGTATTATCCTGAAACACAAGTTTGAAACCTTTGCTACACATCTGTCCAACACTCATGAGGTTATTCCTTAGGCCCTTTACATAATATACATCATTAGTGTTGTATATTCCATCAAAACTAATTGTACCTTTCCCAACAATCTTTTCTCTAGAATCATCACTAAACATGACCAAACCACCATCATACTTTTCAAGTTTAGTGAAATTACTTTTATCTCCAGACATGTAATTAGAACATCCACTGTCAATCACCCAATAGTCTTCATCCTATCTATCATGAAAGGCAGTGACCAAAGTACCTTCCATCTCATCCTTCTTGTTCTCCGAATCACTTTTTCTTGCACATGTTCCAGAGTTAGCAGACATAGATTTATTCTCCAAAGCTAATAATAAGCAGTCACTATCATCACCCTCATAATCAGATTCATCATTAGAGATTCCAGCTTCTTCTCTAACATAATACAACTTCTTGAATTTCTTATCCTTTCTATCTTTATGATCTTTGTTCTTCTTATGCACAACTCTATTCGTACATCTTGAAGCATAATGACCAATATTACCACAACTAAAACATTTAAAAGGCAACATACCTTTATACTTACCGGTACCCTTCTTCAAATTTCTTGTAAAGTTTGCTTTGAACTCATCTAAACCATCACTGTCTGGATCATCTTCAGTCTTTGTTGCTTTAAATGTTGTTTATGTCTTCCCTTCTTTCTTTCCAAACTTTCTCATCTCAAATGCAGTCAAGGTGCCAAATAGCTATTATTTAGTATATTTCTTAGGATCATATGTTTCCTCCTCAATAGCTGAAACCTTATCACTGTAACACTCTGGTAAGGTCATTAGAATCTTCTAAATTATATCTTCATCTATCAAAGTGCCCACTTGATTCCTAACTTCATTTGCTACAAGATCAACCCTCTGGAAATAGCTTGCAATATCTTCACTTTCTTCCATTTTCAAATTTTCATATCTGCGTTTTGTTGTTAGCTTCCTTCTCAGTTTCACTTTATCATTTCCTTCATAAAAATCTTCCAACTTCTTCCAAAACTTTCTAAGCAATTCCCAAAGAAATAACTTTTGTTTGCTATGTCTTAGATAAAGCATTGTAGATTTCATACCTTGCTTTTTCATTATCCTCATAAGTAGAAACCTCATCTGCAGTAGTAGGACCACTCTCTAGAGAAAAATACTTCATCTCAACATCCTTCTAGGTCTTGTAACCAAGAGAGATAATGTAACCTCTCATCTGCACTTTCCAGTCACTATAGTCAGATCCATCAAACATAGGGATCACCAATTTGTGTGTCATTGGATCTACCTCAAGCATTTAAGCTCTTCACCAAGGAACCAAAGCTCTGATACCAATTGTTAAAAGGTGCAAGATAACTGAGAGGGGGGGTGAATCGGTTGTCACCAAATACAAACTCAAAAATAAAAAAACTTATCAATTTCTTATCCACTTAATTCTATTATTAAGTATGAACATGCAATGCAAATAACATAAAAGAAAATCAACACAATGAACACCAGATTTTACATGGAAAACCCAATGAGGGAAAAACTACGATGAGGATTAACTCATAATATAAAGTAATAGAAAAAATGAATACAAGATGCTCACTGCCAAGGGCTCACTGTCTGAATACAAAGGCTCACTGCCTACAGATACAAAAGATAACAAAAAGATCCACCACAACAATTTACACACATTTGCAGCCTTGATTAGAAGATTATAGAAACTTTTAGCTCATTGCTTTCAGGAATCTAACACAATAAAGTATTATTGCCTCAACTCACTTTCACACAATTCAACTTCTCAATTGTGGCTTACTTCTTTACTTTGTATGATTTAATCCTTCGCAACTCATCTTGCATTTATACTATCTTTAACCTTAGAAACTTTCTCCAAGGTCGGCTACATACACTTTATTTCATAAATTCAAATTAGGTCGGCAACTCAACATTCCCGTGGTGGAAAGGAATGAGAGTGGACCACAACAATACTTAACTACGGCCCAACACAATGTCTTGGATCAAACACATGGTTCCTTAATTAAATTTTTAATTCTTCATATGAAGTGTAAACACGAGGTTAGCCAAACCTAATGAAAACACAAATGAACATTGAAGTACACACTTCCCAACAAAAAGATAACACACAGACGACACAACACACTTTATCATGCATGAGAACACATCTTAGATACCTTCAGATACATCCACAAAAAGTGCAACAACCTTCAAACACAAAACACCTTCCAACAGTCCATCCAAACTATGCAAACACACACAACAACTTTGAAAATCAACTTCCAAGAGCACCAGACCATGAACATCTCTGCCAAAACCCAGAGAACACCATTACAAGACATATTCGAGATCCGAAAGACCTGAAACAAATCAACAGAGGAATGCAAAGTAGAAACATTTCTCACAGTCCACAAACAAACAATTCTGCCAAACTAGTTCACACACTAGTTCACACAACTTTCACACTCCATCAAACTAGAAGCTACAAATCAGGAGATGTCACCAAAAGATCTCCAATAGCAATCCTTCAGATTTGCACAAGCATAGGATCAACACAGAAGAAACACAAAGCACATATCGGAGCACATTTTGAACACATACATGACTTTGACTTCACTCTTTATTAGTTTTCTCAAAAGCACTTGGTAACCCATCATTTCAACACATCTGCAACATCATAAGGATAACTCTATGTACTCACAACATCTCAACTATACATGCACAATCTGCAACATTTTGAACTGTGTTGACATCAATGACAATTTTAATGACAACACCACCAAACTTGCTCATACTTGCAACAGTGCATAGATGTTTAATGGGTAAGGGTCATATACAATGTATACTTTCCCTACTAATAAGGTTTGATGGGCCTAATTGGTTCAATAAATATTATGTTGATAATTGATGATGGGTAAGCATGTTGATAGATAAACATGCACTTGTATAAATAGGTAATAAATATCATGGGATAAGGCATGGTTCACTTGATATAGAAACAATAATATGGTATGTAAAGGGAGAAGTCATAGTTCCCTTGATGTAGGTACAAGCACGAAAGATGTGACAAAAGGGAATTGTAAATAGTATGGGTAAGGTGTTGTGTCCCTGATATAAAGATATATCATGAAAGCTTAATGCATAATAAAGAAATCATGATACCTCCAATTTAAGGATGTTACTAGAAGCCTAGAGTGTAAAGGGTGGAAGGTATGGTGCCCCCTAGTCTAGTGTGGGAACTTTAAAGGTGCAATGTAACTATGTAAGTACCAATGATGTAGGGGAAGGTATATCACCTCCAATATAAGATATGACAATAAAATCATAGTATATAAATGGGGAGACATGATGGTTCCCAATGATCTAAGTATAACCTCATACATAGCCTTAATATCCCACACTTTTGTAACCTTAGTCTCTTCCATCACTTTAGTATGTGTAACTAGGGAAAAATTCAGGTTAGCAATATAAAGCATAAACAAACTAAACCCTAGCTAACAATGAAGCACAATGGAACATAAAAGCACAAATGAACAATCTCACCAAAAACCTTCATGCACTCCATGAATCACCTTCATTGCCCCTCTCCATTTTGCTGTAAATAGTGTTTTCCCTTAGATTTTTGTGAGCAACTATGACCTATGACAAAGACAACAAAATATTGAAGGATTGTACTCAAAAATTGCAAATGTACTCAAAAGTTTGCAAGCATGAAGTATGACAAATGAGGTTGACATTTCCTTTTTATAGAAAAGTCAATTTTGGATGACTGGCCAGGATTGTCATTTGAGAAATGCCCTAAGATGAAAGGCTGAGATTGAATGTGACAACTAGCAATTAGGGTTAGGGCAACATTAGGGTAAAATTTGAAATGGAGGGCTATGATTTAATTTTAGGAAAATTAAATCAATGGATAGGAATGCATGTGACAAGAGGATATTGGGCAAGTAAAAAGAGATTGCTGGAAAATCAAATAAGAATTTAAAATTATTTGATTTATGAGGCAAAGTTGACCTTTTGAATTAAAGATAAATTTAATTCAAAAGTGGTGGGACCAGGACAGTAAATAATGCTTTTTAATTATTTACTTGGTGGGAAAGTGGGAATGGGAATTTAAATAAATAATTTTATTTAAATTTGGAGGAAAAGACAAAAGAACAATTAAATAATTAATGGGGATTATTTAATTGTAGAGGAAAGTAAAATGTGAATTAAATAAATTGAGGAATTTATTTAATTGTAGAGACATGGGAGATTAGTGACGTATTAAAATAAATAAATGTAATTTATTTATTTAAATAATCAAGAGGAATAAAATATGTGAATTAATTATTTAATTAATAGTTGAATTTGGACTATAGGGTATAATTAAATATTTTAATTATATTGAGGCGGAATATGATAAGACATAGAAAAATAAAGCTCACAAGCCTAGGTTATTTTTATGTGTCCACATTTTTCCCCTCTTTGTCATGATGTAGTTTATCGCATTGTGACAAAGAAAATTCAGTCAAGAATATGCCCTAGCATAGGTGTGGATTATCCATGCCCCCTTGGGAGAATTTGTGAATTTTGGCAAGGTGTCGAATTTTTTTAGGAAAGTGTCCTGATAAGTCAATTTGATAGCCAAAAACATAGTGGTGAAGTCAGTTTTGAATTTTGACAAGTTTAGAGTAGTCAAAAGTGCAGTCAAACATGCCATAGGGTGCATCCAGTTATAAACCCTAGATCAAACCCTAATTTTGAGGGGGGGTATAAATAGAAATTAGGCAAGTCAAAGGCTCATTTTTCACATTTCAAGTTTGAAGATTAGGAGCTCTGAGTGGAGATGGAGTGCATTCCTCATCACAAGCATAGGGCATACAAAGTGTAGACATTCAGGCAGCTGGAGGGCATAGGAGATCTGGTGAGTAGTGAAAAAACCCACTATCAAATTTTCATTTCACACATTTCTAGGTAGGGGAGGAATTTAATAGTTAATTGCGTCGTTTGAGGATAGCTACAAATGCTATTGCATTTGACACAATTTCCTACAATGCGACACAACTGGTTTGAACATGTGCAGGGTAGGTTAGGGTTTTTAGATTTTGTGATGCATTTGCCAAGGTTCAACGCATCCACGAGATCTTGAACCGCATCTATGTATGCATGATGCAATTGATTGTGGTTGTGCGCAACTACTTAGGGCTTAACTACATCTGCTTAGGAATGATGCAATGGTAGGGATAGGCCACAATTGAATTGGGGAATCTACGCAATTTCCCTCCGGTGTTGCATCTATGAAGCATGCGACGTAGTTGCCATGGTGCGACACAACTGAAAGTTGCACAACACAATTGACTAGTAACAAAGTTTCCCTAGGTTAGGATTAATTGGCTATCATAACATGCACAAAATAGGTTGAGATAGGCTTGTTTAACTGCCTCAGTGTTTTTCATGTTGGCCATAGGTTCATATAGATCTGATCTGTACACATGAGTCACGACCACCAGAGACATATCAATTACGAGATTAGTTGACCAATGGTGAGAGGCACAGGTTATGGCGTCTTGGTTTGTATCACGTGACATTCATGCCTGTCATTAGGGAAAACAGGGGGATGCTGACTGCACTTTTCGAGCGATGGCATTCAATACATGTTCATTCCATCTTCCTACAGGAGAGGCAACTGTCACCTTGGAGGATGTGTACAGGATCCTTCAGATTCTGATTCGAGGGGACTGAGTCAGATATGATCCAGGCCGAGGATATCAGGCCCTGATGACCTACTATGTATATGATGACATAGCACAACTAGGTATTGATCGTTATGAGATCGGATGAGAGACACTAGTTGCACGGTATGAGCGGTTTGACTGCGTACTGTGCACAACTATAGCCGATATAATGATACTAGATCATCGAGGACATGGATTTCCTATCAGATGGGGGGAGATGCTTGTCAGGATGATGGCTAGCGAGACAATGTATGCATGGGGATTGTGTTTGCTGGCAATGGTCTATTTTCAATTGCATGACATACTATATCGATAGGGACAATCTATGAGCTGTGGCATGACACTTTTGATGGTTTGGGCTTGGGAACACATCACAGTGTTCTGACCACCAGTTGATCATCAGTTGGAGAGTATCACACCTTATGCATACATGTACATAGGGGCGGTCACCCAAACACATGTTGGCAATATTGGTTACTGGCGACATGAGCTAGATACTCTGGTCAACTTTGTATGGAGGTCGTGGATGGATTGTGCATAGTGGCTAGATGAGGGTGAGCATCTACCATGGTGTTGACAAG
Source organism: Sequoia sempervirens (assembly GCA_007258455.2). Lineage (NCBI taxonomy): Eukaryota > Viridiplantae > Streptophyta > Pinopsida > Cupressales > Cupressaceae > Sequoia > Sequoia sempervirens. The sequence goes on from VDFB02000002.1 coordinate 188,751,977, forward strand.
AGAGATATCTGATTGTGTGGATTGTTCAGTTAATACATATTATTGAGAGGTATTTGTCGGATAGAGTGTTGAGACAATTCAGTGAGTAGTAGGAGGATCCACGAGGATTAGTAGTGTTCGCTCGGTCATCGAGGGAGGTGATGCCATGCGGTCCCATGATTGCAGTAGCTACAAAAAAGCAGTAGATAAATGGGTTGCATGCCTTACCATGGGGGTGGAGAGGAGGTCCAACAAATGCAGGGACTACAACTGAGTATGATTCTTGGTGGCGTATACATAGGCCTATGCCATTGATGGATTCAGATCAGCTAGCGCCAATGGTTAGACTAGGATAGGGTCTTTGGGGCAGGAGAGGTGGAGGGAGGGGGAGAGGAGATGGTGGGAGAGGAGGTGGTGGTTGGGGTGATGACGGAGGAGAAAGAGGAGATGGTGACGATGGTGGCAGGGTGAGGAGAGGAGGGGATGTCTTATGGAGGAGGAGGAGTGGGTCACTTTCTCCCATTCGAGAGGAGGGAGAGGAGGAGGAGAGATAGGAGGATCGACAAGAGGAGGGCCATCAGGAGGAGGTCAGGGCAGATGTAGAGGTAGAGGCAGAGTAGCTCGAGGGAGAGTAGTTGGATGTATTAGCAGGAATAGCTGCCATGGATGTGGAGATGGGAGGGCGTGATGAGTAGCCTGAGGAGGAGGAGATGGGTGAGGAGTGGATCCTTTATGAGAGGATTCTGGATAGAGAGGATGGTTTTGAGGATGTACCCATCAGGGGTGTTAAGGGGAGAGAGATTAAGAGTTGGAAAGTCTATAGGCTAGAATACAAACATTAAAGGTTGAGGTTCAGTCTCTACGGGCAGAGAGAGATGGTTTACAGATGGAGAGGGACACCACAGTCATCAAGGCGTAGTAGGCAGAGTAGAGGAGTCTGGATTTTATTGCCACCTACAATGGGTCTACAACTGACATGATTAGAGAGGTTGCCTGGATTGGACACAAAGAGTAGTATTATAGGAAACTCTATGAGGATGCAGTTCCACCAGAGCGGTGGGAACCTAGCGCACCAGAGGGTGTTAGCAGTGGTTGGTCTCATAGCAGGCACTCTCATAGCAGGTTTAGCCAGGGGGAGAGCAACAACTCAGGTTTCAGAGATCATGGCAGTATGAGATAGACCTTTGTTGACTCATTTATTTTGACACTTGTATTTTATATCCATTGAGCCTGTGAGCTCTATTCTGGGAGATACATTATGACATCGTGACCATGACACCTTTTCGAGATATATATATATATAAATTTGGCGGTGATTATATTCTGTGTTATGTGATTACGCATGATGTTTTATAATGTTTATGGGATATGTGGCTTATGATTATGATTCTGATAATGATGCATTGTATATTATGTGATGTATGCATTATGATGTGATGATAATGCTCTATCTATGTGTTATGATGTGATGTAATGGTGGATAATGATGTATGCTTTATGATGGTCATGGAGCTTATGATGATGTCCTGATGCTATATGATGATGTATGCATTTACTTTTATGGTGTGGTGGATGTCATGTATTGATACTATGCTTATGATTGTAAGATGTGATTCTATTAATGAGAATATGATTATGTATACAATGTGTTATGATTATGGATGATGTGATTATGGTAATATGTTATTGCAAATGTTATGATGCTTGATGTTATGATATATTAAATGTAAATGTGCCTATATGTTATGTTAAATGTAAATAGAATTATGCAAATGATGAGTAAATGGATGTATGCAAATGATATGTAAATGGATATATGCAAATGTGGGATGGATAGCCTATGTACTAATGCAAATTCCTACATGGTAATGTGGGTGTAATTTTGTGTGTCACAGGACATTGTCAGAGGATAGAAGAAGGACTGTTAGACAAAAGGAGATGGATGTTAGTGTGGAGAAAGAAACCCTTCAATATTTTTCAAAAGTACAAATAGATGTTGGATTAATCATCATTGGGAGAATTGTTGCAATGGCCAACAAACACCATGATATGACATAAATCAATGGTGTGCAAGGTCATGCCATCATGTAAAACAAGCAGTCACAGACAAGGATGACCATGACTCATAGAAGGAGCCTAACTGCCCCAGTCTTTTTGTCACAATCAACCATAGATAGTCATAAAAAAGAAAGACAAGTCATGAAACGTCGTTGCGCCTCTAAATCCTATTCAGGACATCCTCGAGGTGGCTAGCATCATGATGAAAAAGAAAATGATAAATGCGACCATATGTAGAGACAGTGTTTGCCAAAGTATTTTCCAAGAGTGTCAAGATTATTAATGCCGAGATGTCAGTTTTGATGAAGCCTAGTTATGTGTCAGGTAGGCTAATTTGTGAGAAATATCAAGGAGTCAAATTAAGGAAGGACACATCCTGAAGAGAATGGACATTGGGAGCGTCGATCCCCAATATTGAGAGGATTCCCCAAAAATGCCAGTTGATAGTGTCGACGCTTAGGAAAGACATATCCTAAATAAAATATAAATGAGAAGGGTCATTCCTTAGAAAGAATTATTTGAAGGATGACCAAGAATGGACAATTTGATGGTGTTACGAGACTGTGACCAAGTTTGACTAGATGACCCAATTGATCATGTGTCACATTTGAAGTGTCAATTTAGTTGAATTGTTGAAGACTTGTCCAATTTAGGATGTCGCAGTGAGACGAAGACCAACTCGACAGACCCTAAGGGACAAGACCTAGGAGGCCTCAAGGGCACATCGATGATGGCATTGCCTACGTCATACACTCAGAGACCATGTGGTTCAACAAAGACTAGACTGATGTAATCATTTATTGAGGACAAACCTATATGTTTTGACTTGACCCAAAAAACCCTAAAGGACTGGACCTAGCCCGGGGCCTCGAGAGCTCATCGATGATGGCCTTGCCTACGTAGCAATGCATAAAGACCTTGTAGTTCGACTAACACCATGATCAAGGATGACATATTTTATTGGACTTAAATGACCAACTGACATTAAAGACCTAAAAGACTGACTTAGGTGGTCTCGGGGGTACATTAAATGATGACCTTTCCTACGTAGCAAATGCGCAGAGACTACGTAGCTCGACCATTCTAACTATGACTTGACTTTGACTAGTTGTGACTTTGTTTTTAGGATTTTTGCAAGTCATTTGGATGTTTCTGTGTTTTGCACATGTTTTGATTTTTTTTTGGATTTTCTAAATGTTTTTATTTTTTTTAAGGTTTTATGATTTTTTTTTGGATTTTTTTGAGGACATTTTGTGTTTTTTATGGATTTTTTCAAGACATTTTCTGATTTTTATGGATTTTTCAGGACATTTTCTAATATACGAGACTATGTGCGAGACCCACTGCAGTTAGGTGATAAGGGTGTTTCCCCCAGTCATGTCTAGGACTAACCAAGATAAATGAGATGGGAAAGGACGTGCTCAGGATGGAAGGGTGGCGGATGTGCGAGACATGATGTCAACCGTTGTTAGCCATGAAAAGAAATAGAAGGATTTTATGATGGATATTGTGAGGGTGTCAGAAGATTGGACATTTATTATGGACGAAGGTAGATAGAGTGAGAGTAGACGACGAAGTAGATATTGTCTATGCGTGGCACCTATTTGCCAGGTTTTAACCATGGTACTTATCCAAAGCACCATCGAAGTGGTTTTCACCATTGGACAAATTATTTCTCTTTACTATTTTTGATATTTTCAGATTTTTTTGGTGTTACCAAGACGCCTGTTTGCCAAGTTTTCATCAAGGTAACAATTTTTTTGATTTTTCAATTTTTTTGCATTTTTAAGGTCTTGTCTAAGCTCTCTAAAGCTATGTATAGAACTTGCGCATGTGCAAAATATTGATGGGTTCCATTAATTGTTCACCTTCTGGAGTGGATAACTGATAAGCACCAAAACCAAAGGATGTAGTGATGACATATGGGCCCAACCAATTAGGCTCAAACTTTCCAGGCTTCTCACAGTCAACTTGATTTTTTCAGGTGTTGTATCAAGACTAAGTCACCAATTTCAATTCTTCTGACCATAACTCTTTTTTTGTAACTTTGGCAAAGGCGATTCTGATATGCTTGTAAGTGAGTCAAGACATTTTGTCTATGTTCTTCTAATAATTCTAGCTCATGCAAATCAGGACTGTTGGTATTCCTCATCATCAATCAATCCCTTCATGGAGACCCTTAAGGATGGGACTTTGACCTCAATGGGAAGGATAACTTCAGATCCGAAGACTAAGGAAAATGGAGTGGCACCCTGTAGGCATGCAAATGCTGGTGCAATAAGCCCATAGGGATGTGTTAAGTTGGAGATGCTAGTCACGACTGACGTCATTGATAGTCTTCTTAAGAATTTTGATTATTGTCTTGTTGGATGCCTTAGCTTGACCGTTACCTTGTGGATAATATGACATGGAGAAATGATGTTGAATATGGAATTGCTCACAAAGCTCATGGACATCCTGATTTTTAAAAGGACGACTGTTGTCTATGATGATGGCTTGGGGAACACCATATTGACATATGATATAGTTAAGGATAAATTTGGAAATTTGTTTACCAATTATGTAGGTGAGAGGGATGGCCTCAATCCATTTCGTGAAATATTCGGTTGCAGTAAGAATGAATTTATGGCTATTAGATGAGGTGGGCTGAATTTTACCCATGAGGTTGAGTCCCCATTGTGCAAAGGGCCAAGGAGAAGTGATTGGTCATAGCTCTTTTGTGAGTGCATGAATAAGGTCACTATGTACCTGAAATTAATGACACTTTCTCACGAACTGAAGAGCATCATTCTCCATGGTTGGCCAGTAGTATGCAAGTCTTATGTTTTTCTTAGCTAAGGTTGGGCCACTCGAATGAGATCCACATATACCCTCACGTACCTCATGCAAGGTTGTTTGTGCTTCATCTGTGTCGAGACACTGGAGGAGGATATTGTCAAAGCTGTGTCTATATAGGGTGTCACTGATGATGGTATAGCGCATGGCTTTATGAAAAAAGGACTTGTGTTGGTTACTAGAAAGGTTTGGAGGTAAAATCTAGGAGTGTAAGTAATTGTATATTTCCTAATACTAGGGGGAATTGAGACCAACAAGCTCGTAAACCATTTCAGTCTCAGGAATGTCATAGGCAAGGACTAACAAATATTCTACTAAGAACTCAAATTGTGGCACATTATTAGGGATGTCCAAGAGAGATCCAATTGTGGCCATAGCATCCGTTGCTTTTTTTGTGCTCGAGGAATTTGCTCAAAAATGATCATATGGAAGTATGAAAAGAAACTATCCACCATGTGTTTATAAGGCATCAGATTCTCATCCTTGGTGTTGTAATCATCATTGACTTGGTTGATAACTGACTAAGAATCACCAAAAACTAGGAGTTCTTTGATTTTCCATTGAATTTCCATTCAAAGTCCTGTCAACAATGCTTCATATTCGACGACATTATTAGTGCATGGGAAATCGATGCGAAATGATTTAGGAATAGAGTCACCTTGCAGTGTGATGAATAATATGCCTGCCCTAGAACCATGACTTGTATGGGATCCATCAAAATAAAGTTTCCAAAGTAATCTCGGGCCTACATGAAAGATGAATTCATCTAGAAAGTCAACTACCAACAGGTGATCATCTTTTGTAGGTGTGTCAATGAGTTGATCTGCTATGACCTGTCCTTTTATTGCTTTGAATTTTACATATTGTATGCCATACTCGCTAAGTATCATGACCCATTTGTTCAAGCGTCCTATTAACGCTACTTGATTGAAAAGGTACTTCAATGGATCTATTTTAGCCACTCATTTTATTTTATGATTTAGCATATAATGTCTTAATTTTTGAGTGGAAAAGACTACTATGAGGCATGCAGGTTCAATGGGTGTATAGTTGAGCTCATACCCACCAAAGTGTGATTGATGTAGTATATTTCTCTTTCCTTTTCCTCATGGTTGTTCTGTGCGAGTAATGCCCCCAGTGCAAAAGTGGTTGCTGAAATATACAATATCAAAGGTTTCCCATCAATAGGGGGTATGAGGACTGGCGATGTCAGAAGATAGTCTTTGATTTGTTGAAAAGTAGCTTGACATTTCTCTATCCAAATAAAGGGGATTCCCTTGCGTAACAAGTACTAAAATGGTTGGCATTTATCGGTCAATTATGCAATGAAACATCTGATGGACTGCAATCTTCCTTGTAATGTTTGAGATCACTAATTCCTTTTGGTGGGGGTATATCCAAGATTGCTTTTACCTTGGCTGGGTTGAATTCAATGCCTCGATGACAAACTATGTATCCCAAGAGTTGACCTGAAGTTATGCCAAAGACACACTTCTTAGGATTGAGACAAACCTTATACTCTTCTAGCCTTTTGAATATTTTGTCTAGCACCTTTAGATGATTAGCTCTTGTTAGGGATTTTTCTAAGAGATCATCAACATAGTCCTCCATTAATGTGTGCATAAGATTGTGAAAGATTGTAGTCATAGCCCGTTGGTAAGTGGCACTTGCATTCTTTAGTCCAAAAGGCATGATGTTCCAGCAATATGTACCCTAGGGACAAGTAAATGTCATTTTATGTTGATCTTCTGGGGCGATGTGAATTTGGTTATATCCTAAGAATCCATCCATAAGAGACAACATCTCATATCCTGCTATAAGATCCACTATGATGTCTATGTTTGGGAGTGGAAAATCATCCTTTGGGAAATCTTTGTTCAAATCCCGGAAGTCTGTGCAGATGCAAATTTTTCCATTCGGTTTGGTGATAAGTATGAGGCTTGATATCCAATTGGCATAATATGTAGATCTTATGAACCCAACATCTAGCCACTTTTTGAGCTAAACTTTGACAAGCAAGGCGATCTATGGGTGCATCTTCCAAAGTTTTTGTTTGAATGGTTTGGCATCTAGAAGTAAGGGAAAATGATGTAACACTAATGTTGGATCTAGTCCTAGCATATCTGCATATGACCAAGCGAAGTTGACTTGATGTTCTGTGAAGAATTGTTGAAACTCGGGCTTTTCCTTGTCTATTAATGATGCTGCAAGGAGAATCATTTTGGGATTTTCTGGTGTGCCCATATTGACTTCTATGGTATCTTCAATTAGCATGGCCAATCTCTCGTGAGAAATGGGGAGAAATTCCAACCTTCCATCCTTAGGCGCCTCAAAGAGGTTTTCACCCTTGAATACGTCCTTTCTTTTTAATTTTGTGTTGTCAGAAGGTGCCTTGCAATTTTCACCTAAAGACACGTCTTTTTTTATTTTATTTTTATTACTTTTGCGACTAGAGGGTTGCATAATTTCTCCAAAATATGCTAGAAAATTGAGATCTATAGTAAACCTAGCTTTATGGTCCCCACCTGGTATTCTGTCACATAGTCCCATGAATGAACAGGAAAAAAAGGAGTTCGTATGTCAAAGTTTGGTCAAACAGGGTACAGGGGCCAGTCAAAAAGGCAAAAAAATTGACCGACTCAAAATTAGTCAAAATTGGTGTCAAGTCGAAGAGCTCGTTGCCATGATCCCAACGCTACTTGTTTCATAGAAAACAGAGCTCGTACGAAAAAGATATGGCCAATCAAAGTTGAAGGTTGACTTGATGCTGACGTGGTAGTTGACTGGATGATGACATGGCAAGTGCAGGTGATGTGGAAAAAATGTGGATCCCCTTCACTAAATTCACGTACCACCACTACACCATTCTTTATTTTTGAGAAATAAAGTGGTGGAGGTGGTGGGATCCCAAGTGGATTTGGTGGGATTTAAAGGCAATGGATTAAAACAAAATCTCATAAAATTAAAAAAATTAACCCCTTTAAAACAATAATGAATAAGCCCAAATTTATAACTAAAATAACCTTTAATGGTTATTAAATAAAAGACAAAATAATCTAATGAATAAAAAAACACCCTAACCAATATAGCCCGTGAATGAAAAAATGATAAGGGCTTAAGAAAACAGATTTAAATGGTTTTTAATGGGGATTGTTATCATTTTATTTGAAAATAGAGAAATTAGTTTAAACCTTTTTTTAAGGGGGAAAATTACAAATTTTATGGTTTTAGCCATATGAGACAAATTTTTTGTATAAAAAGGGGGTGAGGGTGCAAGTGTAAGGCATGGAGATTTCAGAATTCAGTTTATGCTTTGTGAAGAATGGTGAGAGAGAATTCCTAGGAGATGAGGGAATTGAAGTTAGGAATTTGATAGTGAATTGTTGTCTTTGTGCATTTGGAGCTTGCAGTCAAGCTTGTTGTACTTGTGTAAGAGGAATTTTGTAATCCATTATCATCCAAGAGCTATGAGGAGACTTGTATCAGTTGAAGCAATGTAATTGTTTTTGGAGCATAATAAAGGATCGATCACTTTGTTGGAGAGGGACCCTGAGACGTAGCCATCTTGGCGAACTCTATTATCAACTTGTGTTTTCTCCTCTCTCTTTTCTCTCTTTTCTTCACTTTAATTTGGTTATGTTTATCTACAAATTTTAATTATGTTTTCAAGAGCTTCAGTTTAATCATTGTCAAAGTTATTATTCACGTGCAACAGTCCTAGATCCTAACATCAAGTCAAGTGGTATCAGAGATTTGTTGTGACTAGTGTTTGTAGAGGTGAATGATAACACAATCCAAGAGCCAATGAGGTGAAGGAACACTTGTAGAATACAATCCTAAGATCGGTAAACAAAGAAATTTTCCAAAGATGGAAGGATCGAAAGTTGGATATAGTCGAAAACTTGATGAGAAGAGTTTTTGAAAAGATTTTCTTGAAATGAAGGAAATGGTATAATTTATTTTACAGGAAAGGCAAGAAAAGCAAGAATGAAAGAAGCATAAAAAAGGAGATTCTTTGAAGCAAGAGAAGCGTGAAGATCAGAAGGACAAAGGGAAAAGACCAGGAGGTGATATGAGCCTCTAGAAACTCCTTCTCCATCTTCTCCTTCTCTGTCTTCTCCTTCTTCTTCTATTGATTCTACTTCTCCTTCTAATCCTTTCAAGGCTGCACATAAGGCTAAAATTAAATTGGATGTAAAATTTGATCTACCTAATTATTGTGGGGAATTGAATGCTGAGAAATTAGATGACTGGGTTCAACAAGTAAAAGTCTATTGTAGGGTCCAAAATCTCTTTGATGATGCTTCTAGGATCCAGTTATCTACTCTTTGATTGGGAGGGAAAACTCTCACTTGGTGGGAGAGTAGAACTCGGGCAAAAATTTCACATGATGGTAGAGTTAGTTTAACTTGGGCAGAATTTGTTAATGCTCTTAAGAAGAAATTTTATCCCCTAGGCCATATGCAAACAGTTAATGATGGACTAGCAAATGTTTAGGCAAGGGAAAGGTCAAACTATCCAAGAGTACACCCATGAATTCAGGAAGAGGGCTATTGCATTGAATGTTCCATTGTACACCCAAGACACATTGCTTAAGTTCATAGGTGGTCTTCACTCTTATCTAAGACATTGTATTTTGGTCTTGAATCCTAGTAATCTGGATGAAGTATGTGTTCAGGCCACACACTTAGAGTTAAGAGGTAAGGGTACTTTTATGGAGAAGCCTTGATAAGAAGCAATATAAGCCTGATGGTAAGTATGAAGATGCAGGAAAGGGGAAGAAGACAACTACCATTAATGAGGATAAGCTCACATGCTCTCATTGTGAGGGAAGGTCATGATGCAAATCACTACTGGAAGTTGCATCCAAAATTGAAGCCAAAATGGGCTCGTAAACAGAAAGGAAAGGAGACCGCAAATGTTGTTATGGATCTTGGTTCAGAGTCTGAAGATGAAACTAAGATAACAACAATAGGATTGAAAGGTAAGAATTTTGCTACCAATATTTTTGTTGCTAGTTGTGCCTCGTCTTCTCAAGTCTATGATATTCCTGAAGATAAGAAAATAAATGAGCTATTTCACATAAGGGTGGTTGCTAAGCACACTAAAATTGATATTCTCATAGATAGTGGATCTCAAATACACCTAATCTCAAAAGATGTAAGGAATTTGGGATAGGAAACAACACATCATCAAAGACCTTATCCACTAGGTTGGGTTTCTGAACACAATGAATTGCAAGTAACAAGGAAATGTACTTTAAGATTCACAATCACAAGTATGTTGATGAGGTGTAGTTTGATGTGGTTCCACTAGATGTCTGTGGGATAGTGTTGGGAAGCCCGTATTTGTATGATCAAAAAGCTATTTTCTGCAGGGAACTTAATCATTATCATCTATTTAAAGATGGCATTAGGTATATTGTACATTCTCACAGGATCAAGAATGGTAGATCTTTTGCAAACATGGGGCATTTGAAAAGGGTGGTTAATGCAAGTCAAGACTTATCTCTTATGTCTGTAAAGTCAGGTGGTTCTAAACATGAACTTGAGGTAATCAAGACTAATCAGATGTTGCATCATACACCGGCAATATGACATGCATAAGCGGTAAATGAAAGCATTGATGTTCCCTTGGGTCAAAATTTTCTTGTTGTGAAAGATATACACGTTGTTGCTTCATTTGATTTTGTATCTACATTGTTATTCAGCTTGATATTAGTCAGTGGTTATTGGTTAATGGTTGTAACAGTTGATGTAGATGCTTATGGAAGTGATGGAATGATGCATATGTTTAACAACACTATTACAATCTTGATTGTTGTGATGAGATAGATGTGTAGATGGATAGAGGATACAAGACAAGTGGGGAGGCCATGCCTCACTTAATTTTTGAATAAATGCAACTTTTGGAGGTCCAAAAGTTCTCCAGTGGGGAGGACTAATCCAGGGGGATACTTTTCACTAAAAATTGAAGTGTACCATATGCTCCAAATTTCAACATCATCTTGAAGAGCTTAGAAAACTAAATCCAACACAACTTGAATGGGCGAAAAAGGAGTTCGTACGTCAAAGTTATGGCCAGTCAAAGTTTGGTCAAATAGGGTACAAGGGCGAGTTAGAAAGGCAAAAAAATTGACTAACTCGAAATTGGTCAAAATTGGCATCAAGTCAAAGATCTCATTGCCATGATCCCAATGCTACTCATTTCATAGAAAACAGAGCTCATATGATGAAGATATGGCCAGTGAAAGTTGAAGGTTGACTTGATGCTGACGTGGCAGTTGACTGGATGATGACTTGGCAAGTGCAGGTGATGTGGAAGAAATGTGGATTCCCCTCACTAAATTCACGTACCACCACTACACCATGCTTTAATTTTGAGAAATAAAGTGGTGGAGGTTTATTTTATTTCACAAAATCCATTTTGGTGGGATCGGATTTTATGGGATTCCAAGCAGATTTGGTGGGATCCCAAGTGGATTTGGTGGGATCCCAAGCGGATTTGGTGGGATTTAAAGGCAACGGATTAAAAAAAGATATCATAAAATTAAAATAATTAACCCCTTTAAAACAATAATGAATAAGCCCAAATTTATAACTAAAATAACCTTTAATGGTTATTAAATAAAAGACAAAATAATCTAATGAATAAAAAAAAAACACCCAAATCAATATAGCCCATGAATGAAAAAATGATAAGGGCTTAAAAAAATAGATTAAAATGGTTTTTAATGGGGATTTTTATCATTTTATTTGAAAATAGAGAAATTGGTTTAAACCTTTCTTTAAGGGGGAAAATTACAAATTTTATGGTTTTAGCCATAAGAGGCAAATTTTTTGTATAAAAAGGGGTGAGGGTGCAAGTGTAAGGCAAGGAGATTTCAGAATTTAGTTTATGCTTTGTGAAGAATGGTTGGAGAGAATTCCTAGTAGATGAGGGAATGAAGTTAGGACTTTGATAGTGAATTGTCGTCTTTGTGCATTTGGAGCTTGCAGTCAAGCTTGTTGTACTTGTGTAAGAGGAATTTTGTAATCCATTATCATTCGAGAGCTGTGAGGAGACCTGTGTCAGTTGAAGCATTGTAATTGTTTGTAGAGAATAATCAAGGATCGATCGCTCTATTGGAGAGGGACCCGAAGATGTAGCCATCTTGGTGAACTCTGTTATCAACTTGTGTTTTGTCTTCTCTCTTTTCTCTCTTTTATTCACTTTAATTTGGTTATGTTTATCTATGAATTTTAATTATGTTTTCAAGAGCTTCAGTTTAATCATTGTCAAATTCATTATTCACATGCAACAATCGTAGATCATAACATCAGATCAAGTGGTATCAGAGCTTTTTTGTGACTAGTGTTTGCAGAGGTGAATGATAACGCGATCCAGGAGCCAGTGAGGTGAAGGCACACTTGCAGAATACAATCCTGAGATCGGTAAATGAAGAAATTTTCCAAAGATGGAAGGATCGAAAGCTGGACAAAGTCCACAACTTGATGAGAAGAGTTTTCAAAAATCTTTTCTTGAAATGAAGGAAATGGTAGAAGTTCTTTTTCAAGAAAGGCAGGAAAAGCGGGAACAAAAGAAGTGTGGAAAAGGAGATTCTTCGAAGCAAGAGAAGCGTGAAGATTAGAAGGACAAAGGGAAAAGACTAGGAGGTGATGATGAGCCTCTAGAAACTCCTTCTCCATCTTCTCCTTCTTCTTCTACTGATTCTACTTCTCCTTCTCATCCTTTCAAGGGTGCACATATGGCTAAAATTAAATTGGATGTAAAATTTTATCTACCTAAGTATTGTGGGGAATTGAATGCTGAGAAATTAGATGAATGGGTTCAACAAGTAGAAGTCTATTGTAGAGTCCAAAATCTCTTTGATGATGCTTGTAGGATCCAATTAGCTACTCTTCGGTTGGGAGGAACAACTCTCACTTGGCTGGAGAGTAGAGCTTGGGAAAAAAATTCACAACATGGTAGAGTTAGTTTAACTCAGGAAAAATTTGTTAATGCTCTTAAGAAGAAATTTTATCCCCTAGGCCATATGCAACAATTAATGATGGACTAGCAAATGTTTAGGAAAGGGAAAGGTCAAACTGTCCAAGAGTACACCCATGAATTCAGGAGGAGGGCTATTGCATTGAATGTTCCATTGTACACCTAGGACACATTGCTTAAGTTCATAGGTGGTCTTCACTCTTATTTAAGACATTCTATTTTTCTCTTGAATCCTAGTAATCTAGATGAAGTATGTGTTCAGGCCACACACTTAGAGTCAAGAGGTAAGGGTACTTTTATGGAGAAGCTTGACAAGAAGCAACCTAAGCCTGAAGGTAAGTCTAAAGATGCAGGAAAGGGGAAGAAGACAACTACCATTAATGAGGATAAGCTCACATGCTCTCATTGTGAGAGGGAAGGTCATGATGCAGATCACTGCTGGAATTTGCATCCAAAATTGAAGCCGAAATGGGATCATAGACAAAAAGGAAAGAAGGAGACCACAAATGTTGTTATGGATCTTGGTTTAGAGTCTGAAGATGAAACTAAGATAACATCAATGGGATTGAAAGGTAAGAATTTTACTACCAATGTTTCTGTTGCTAGTTGTGCCTCTTCTTCTCAAGTCTATGATGTTCTTGAAGATAAGAAAATAAATGAGCTATTTCACATAAGGGTGGTTGCTAAGCACACTAAAATTGATACTATCATAGATAGTGGATCTCAAATTAACCTAATCTGAGAAGATGTCGTAAGGAATTTGGGATTGGAAAGTACACAACATCAGAGACCTTATCTAGTAGGTTGGGTTTGTGAAAACAATGAATTGCAAGTAACAAGGTAATGTACTTTAAGATTCACAATCACAAGTATGTTGATGAGGTGTAGTTTGATGTGGTTTCACTAGATGTCTGTGGGATAGTGTTGGGAAGCCCATATTTGTTTGATCAAAAAGCTCTTTTCTATAGGGAACTTAATCATTATCATCTGTTTAAAGATGGCATTAGGTATATTGTACATTCTCACAGGATCAAGAATGGTAGATCTTTTGCAAACATAGGGTAGTTGAAAAAGGTGGTTAATGCAAGTCAAGACTTATCTCTTATGTCTATCAAGTCAGGTGGTTCTAGACATGAACTTGAGGTAATCAAGACTAATCATATGTTGTAGGATACATCGACAACACGACATGAGGAAGCGGTAAATGAAAGCATTGATGTTCCCTTGGGTCAAAATGTTCCTGTTGTGAAAGATATACATGTTTTTGCTTCATTTTCTTTTGTATCTACATTGTTATTCAACTTGATATTAGTCAGTGGTTATTGGTTAATGGTTGTAACAGTTGATGTAGATGCTTATGGAAGTGATGGAATGATGCATATGTTTAACAACACTATTGCAATCTTGATTGTTGTGATGAGCTAGATGTGCAAATGGATAGAGGATACAAGACAAGTGGGGAGGCCATGCCTCACTTAATTTTTGAATAAATGCAACTTTTGGAGGTCCAAAAGTTCTCTAGTGGGGAGGACTGATCCGGGGGGATACTTCTCACTAAAAATTGAAGTGTCCCATATGCTCTAGATTTCTACGTCATCTTGAAGAGCTCAAAAAACTAAATCCATCACAACTTGAATGGGCAAAAAAGTAGTTCGTACGTCAAAGTTATGACCAGTCAAAGTTTGGTCAAACAGAGTATAGGGGCCAGTCAGAAAGGTGAAAAATTTGACCGAATCAAAATTGGTTGAAATTGGTGTCAAGTCGAAGAGCTCATTGCCATGATCCCAATGCTACTCGTTTCATAGAAAATGAAGCTCGTACGACGAAGATATGGATAGTCAAATTTGAAGGTTGACTGGATGCTGACGTCGTAGTTGACTGGATGATGACATGGAAAGTTCAGGGATGTGGCAAAAATGTGGATCACCCTCACTAAATTCACGTACCACCACTACACCATTCTTTATTTTTGAGAAATAAAGTGGTGGAGGTTTATTTTATTTCACAAAATCCATTTTGGTGGGATCGGATTTTGTGGGATTCGAAGCGGATTTGGTGGGATCGAATTTTGTGGGATCCTAAGCAGATTTGGTGGGATTTAAAGACAATGGATTAAAACAAAATCTCATAAAATTAAAATAATTAACCCCTTTAAAACAATAATGAATAAGCCCAAATTTATAACTAAAATAACCTTTAATGGTTATTAAATAAAAGACAAAATAATCTAATGAATAAAAACAAACACCCAAACCAATATAGCCCATGAATGAAAAAATGATAAGGGCTTAAAATAATAGATTAAAATGGTTTTTAATGGGGATTGTTATCATTTTATTTGAAAATAGATAAATTGGTTTAAACCTTTCTTTAAGGGGGGAAATTACAAATTTTATGGTTTGTCATAAGAGGCAAATTTTTTGTATAAAAAGGGGGTGAGGGTGCAAGTGTAAGGCATGGAGATTTCAAAATTCAGTTTATGCTTTGTGAAGAATGGCGAGAGAGAATTCCTTGGAGATGAGGGAATTGAAGTTAGGACTTTGATAGTGAATTTTTGTCTCTGTGCATTTGGAGCTTGCAGTCAAGCTTGTTGTACTTGTGTAAGAGGACTTTTGTAATCCATTATCATCCGAGAGATATGAGGAGACTTGTATTAGTTGAAGCCTTGTAATTGTTTCTGGAGCATAATCAATGATCGATCGCTCTATTGGAGAGGGACCTGGAGACGTAGCCATCTTGGCAAACTCTATTATCAACTTGTGTTTTGTCTTCTCTCTTGTTTCTCTCTTTTCTTCACTCTAAGTTGGTTATGTTTATCTACAAATTTTAATTATGTTTTCAAGAGCTTCAGTTTAATCATTGTCAAAGTTATTATTCACGTGCAATAGTCCTAGATCCTAACATCAGATCATCTAGGTTGCTCAAAGGACATCAGAGAGAGATGGCCTCTCTATATAGATTTGACATAGGATGAAAGAGTGGGATGTCAAGATAGTTCATCACCAGTACGTGGAGGCATAGGTGATAAAAATCACTGCAAAGAGGGACATTGAGTAGGCATGATAATAGTAGGTAGAGGTAGCTAACCAGGGTGTAGTGGTCCTTATGGACCAGTGTGTGAGGGAGATGAGGACCCTCACATAAGAGGATACGTATTGCAGGACCATGTGTGAGGTCTCAATGCTAGCTGGGAGGAGATCTCCCAAGTTATCGATGATGAGTATAGTAGTTGGATAGTCAGGGAGATTTTATGGGGGATCAATTGGGAAACCAACAATAATACCACCTCAACCTCAGTAGCTAGGGAAGCCAAGTGACAAGTTCCTAGGTCACAATAGGTGGTAGGTTAGCAGATTGCTCCTTGACATCCTCCTTCTCCCGATCAAGAGAAGGAGAGAGGGAGTTCCATGTAGATATATGTCTTTGTATATATTCAATGTAGATACATTTTGATATGAATGTGGGAAGATTTTATATGTATATTTATGGCTCTTCATAGTCCTTTTGTATAAACATTTTAATGTATATGTATTTTATATCATGACATATTTTTGATGATGTATATGTGAGATGATATGAGATATTGATGCAACTATGATATGATGTTATAAATTATTATGGATGTTATATGATTGTATAATATATTCATGTGATTATTTTTATTTGATTCTATGATGTATGTTGGATGAATGACATGATTATACTTATATTAGATGATGACATGATTTGATTGTGTAAGGAAGCTAAGGTAGTGGAACAACTTCCTACAATAATCTTGAGAGGAGGGTTATGTAAAAAAATTCAGATTTGAATAGTAACATAAACTTAAACATAAATAATATTCATACCACAACACTATGATCTATGTGGGGAAAACCCTTCCGGGACAAAAACCCCACACTCTGAAAGCTACATAATATATTACTCAGAAATCATCAAGATTACAATATACTTGTAGAGTAATATTTCTCACAAGAGTATCACCAACCAAAGATTCAGAGGAAACTCAACAACTATAAGACTCTTTCACACAACCTTCATCCCATGCACCTAATATATAGGAGATACAATACATGAAGCTGTCAAAAAGTATTATAAAACCATGATCTAAAACTGCCTAAAACATGGTGCCCATCCTTATTTCCAATAACACATGCTTATGATGTGTCTAAACACACACCACCACATTTAAATCCCCCTTTACAACTCATTTATGTGTCCAACATGTTTTTACATCTCCCATTTCAAGAAAACCAACTCTTGGAGGCCATAACTTTTGATTTAGGTGTCCAATTGATGAATTGTTTGAACCATTAAAAATATTGTGAATAAATCTATCAAGCTATAACCTACTAGGACTATCTCAAAATATGATAACATGTTCTAACCAATATAACTATGTGGGTGAGGCTAGATAGTGGTTGATAAAAATATTTGGTCAACAAAAGTGACCCTGTTAAGGTTTTTTACAAAAGCATGTTTTAAGTATATGCCCCTAGTATATATCAAGATCAAGCTAGATAGGGAGGATGGATCAAAATAGATTGGATGGATAGTGATGTGAGGATAATGTAGCATTATGGATAACATAAGATGCTCTCCACTGGAATGATGCACAAAAATACCTAATTTTACACATGATCCCTGTTTTCCAGTTTTCATCATGGTACTTTCCCAAAGTGCCATAAGAATGGTTTTCACTAGAGGATGATTTTTATCTTTACTATTATTTTTTATTTTTTTGAAATGAATGACTATGTGAAATCGCCTAGTGGTGTTGATGTAGATGTTGCTATCATAATGTGCTAATAATGTCCTGCCTTGAGGAGTTGCTTTTCCAAGATAAAGGTACTTGCATATCACCCATGGATGTTGTTACTATATTTTCTAATACTAAAGTTGGCCTTATCTAAATACGCACATCGTGATAGATTTCCATTAGAGTCCTTATGATAAAATGTTGATGTTAGGACACGACGATTATGGGATTTAAGATTTTTGGATTTTAGATGGGATGTTGGATGTTGATGGGGGATATGAGATGTGGATGTATTATTTGGTAGTTTGGATGTATGATTTTTCATTTTTTAAACTTGTGAGGATGGATGATGGAGTGTGGATATGAAATTTTAAGTATGTTTGGGACCAAATTTTTCATACAATTTGTGTGTTGGTATTGAAGACTTTTTGAAATAGGTGGACATTTTTGATAGATGGATGGCCCTTTCTTATTTGACTCCATAGTTTCTTTAACTATTGGATTTTTATTTGGTTTGTATGCTTGAATTGATGCAATTTGCTTTGGGATCTATTTTAACTTCATATGTCCACTTTGAATTTTTGATTTATTAGCTTTGACAAATCTTTCTCTTTGTGAGTATTTTTCTTTTGTTGGTACTGATTAGTGGATGGAAATATTTTAGAATGATGTTTTATGATATGGATGGTTGGAGTGTTAGCAATTGACTTGGTATAAGGACTATTCATGGCTCCTATGTTGATGTTTTTGTTAGATAAACTTTCCCCTAGTATCATGGGGGTACCTCTAACATCAATAGATTTCTTGATCAATGAATAATTGAGGAATTGATGTTTAGGGTTGTCAAAGAATTGTAATGGCTATAGGATACCTTCTTCATGTAGGCCTAATCCTTTTCCTTGGTATTTCACCCTTTGAAAAATTTGGTTGGCCTTAGGATACGTATTGTGCTGGAAACAAGTTGTCAATTCTTCTTTACATTGCTGGGAACCATCAATGGTGGTTGTTTTCTCATTAGTAAGAAAGATTCCTTTGAAAAAAGTAAGTGTAGACACTGAAAAATATCCCAAATCATATCAGACACTCAAATTAGGTATACTAACATCATTTCCTCTTGAAACCCATCCTCTTTTTGCTTAATTGATTAAATTAGCCTAGCTATTTAATTAATTATGTCATTTGCATCTATTAACCTAATTAATTTAATCAAGTTAATTCATCCCCTTCCATGCTAACATTTTGTCTTATTAAATTAAATACATAAAGTTATTTAATTTAAATCCCTAAATCTTCTTATTTAATTAAATAACCCTAAGTTATTTAATCAAATGTCATTTCACCTTTCCCCCTTTCATTAAATCACTTTATTTAATGAATGTCATCTAATTCTTCTAAATCCCCTTTAAATTGCATAATTATTATTGTTTAATTATCAATTAATCTGATTCCCCCAACTTGCAAGGGAGTATTCCTCCTTTGCACATTCCTCAAAAAGAGAATATTCCCATGGAATATTCCTTTGCACAATTTAATTTGGTTTTAATTAACTAAATTATCCTTTTTCCCTCACCTATAAGAATATTCCAAAGAATATTCTCTCTTCTCACTCATTTGAAAAAGGGAATATTGTTACAAAGCTTCATGTGCAAGTTAACTCAAAACTTCTTGTGCAAGTTAACTTGTGACCTTTTGTACAGGTCAAAAGTGTTTTTGTTTGAAGGAATATTAACCCTTGATCAAAATATCATCTTTCATTCTCATCTGTTGATGAGAATCCATGCCTCCATGCCTCCATTTCCTCCATCCTTGACCATTTATTATATTTTTTGATCTCAACCATTCATTTCTCATTTGCTATCCTATAAATAAAGCACTATTTGGAGACAAATGGATCCATATTTTCAGAGAAAATTTATGCTTTTGAAATCACTCACACTCACACTCATATTTAGCACACATTTAGCATATTTTAGTTAATTTTAGTTGCATTAATTGGCTTTAAACTTCCATTAATGGCTTCCATGATCACATAATGCATCCATTTAGCTTGTTTAATTAATTAGGGTTTGGATCTTTTAGTTTAGAATCCATTTAGAATTAGCTTAAAATTTGGATATCTTCATGATTTAGCATAAAATCATGTTTAATTAGCTTGCATCATGCTCATTTAGATTAAAATCATGTTTTCATACACATCTCACAACTGTTCCATCAGTTTTCTTCAATAAAATTAATTGGGGAAAGCTCATTTATCCACGGGATTGGGAAAGGGTTGTCGTTCCACATCAACATGATACCACTCCCATAACAAGATAAGTTTTAGATGGATTAGAGTAGACATTTAAATTCTTTCATAGTTTAGAATGCTTAGTTTTGATAAATGTTTAGTTTAATTTTCATTTGAATGATCCAGTTGAGATTTGACGTTAGTGGCTTTGTTAAGCTTTAGTTCTTCATGGATGAAGTGTAATTGGCCCATACTAATCCATCCAATCATAGTAAGTGATATGATTTTATAGGATATTGGTGTTTCATCATTATGTGGGATGTTTATTAGATCTATAGTATCATGTGTTAGAAAACCAAGATCACCTGCATGCAAGATGGATACCTGTCACATGCAAAAGATATGAAGAACCAAAGAAGATGTTCTGTAAACCTTACAGTAAAAATTCATTAAGAGAATCAATTATTACAAAGTGATCAATCCTGATGAAGGAGATCAAGAAACCCTAAAATGGAAACCCTAAATGAAACCCTAGTGTGCACACTTAATAATTAATAATTAATTAATTATTAATGTGCCTAAGTTTAGCTTAAGTAATAAAGAGGAATAAGTGACTTAATTAATTAATCAATATGATATAATTAATTAAGCATAATAACTTATTACTCTAACACCCCCCCTTAAGATGAACTTAGGAAGAAGCTAAAACACTAGAATAAGATGCATGAAAGCAAAGATGGGTCCTGACAACTAGGCCTGATCAGGTACCCATTTACAAATGCAAGAATGAGGTAGAGAAGGAAAAACCCAGTGGGACAAAACCCCCCTACAATGTGATGACATGCTGCAAAGAAGCACTGGAAGAACTCTGTAGAGTAACACTGGAACCACAATCTGACAAGCAAGGAAATATATCTCTATCTACAACTGAAACCAAAACCAGAATCAAAATAATGTGACATAGACCCGATGCCACGAAACACTCGAAAACTCCAAACGGGAACAACCCTGGAATCTATGAAGCACAAGCGATTATTGAATGATGTATTACTGAAAACGAAGTGCAAAGATGCAAGATGCACTCTCCCAACTGCAAAAATATCCAAGTAATCGCCAAACAACCCATCGGGCCAAATCGGGCCAAAGTGCATGGACTAAGTGATCAACCTGGGACAGATACAGAAAAAGTGCATGGACAACAACATAGAGCTCCTTAATACCTTTCCAATGCAAACGAGGCGAAAATTGGACATCGTGGCAAAAAATTATGAGCTCAGAAGCATAAAAAGTACATCTGACTTCAAACAAAAATAAATGCAGTAAAACAAAAAAATATGTAAAATAAACTACACCAAATGAAAGTGCTCGGAACCAGCTTTTGGCGATATCTTGTTTGCCTGATTTCGATACCGTATGCCCAAGTTATGACCAAAAGAAAAAAATTGCTTTTTTAGGGAAAACTGGGGTTAGGAGGGGGCATATGAGGGCCGTACGGATGCTGACGTCATGCTGACGTCAGCGGTTCACGAGTATAAAATTGACGGCCGTCTAGCCGTCGCTGCAAAAAATCGGCCCGCCTACAAAAGAAATCCGATCGCCGGTATATTCGAAGGTGAAGTCGGAATATTCCATTGGTGTCAGAATATGCTCGAAGGGTGGAATATTCTGCTACTGGGAGGAGATTTGGGCGCGGGCCCCCGGTCCTCCATATGACCGGGGGTTCTAGTGGAGGAGCGCGCTGGGGCTGAGCTCGGCCGGCGGAGAAGGTGGGCGGCGCCCCCGGCGGTGGTGGTGTTTGGGTGGCCACCCGGTGGTTGCCGAGCGACGGACCCCTTTTACTCTGCAAGCGCTGGCCCAAAACTCGAGAAAATGCCTTTTTTGAATTTTTTTTTCATTTTTCATGCATTGAGAAGCGTGCTGGGGAGGTCGTATGGCCCCTGGCAAAATTTTTTTTCCTTCCAGATCAATTGCTCCAAAATCGACGAAACGATAGGCATTTTTAGGGTTTTTGGCCGCTGCGAACGTGATGGCGGTGTCTGTTTGAGCCCAAAGTGTACCAAAAAATTGGCTACCCCCAGATCTTGCAAAAGAAGATGCCTGTGGGAACCCTTGCATTAGAAACTCATTGAAAGACCATATCGTTAGATCACGAACAGGTAGCTGCAGGTTTGCTCTGATACCATGTTAGAAAACCAAGATCACCTGCATGCAAGATGGATACCTGTCACATGCAAAAGATATGAAGAACCAAAGAAGATGTTCTGTAAACCTTCAGTAAAAATGCATTAAGAGAATCAATTATTACAAAGTGATCAATCCTTATGAAAGGAGATCAAGAACCCTAAAAGGGAAAGCCTAAATAAAACCTAGTGTGCACACTTAATAATTAATAATTAATTAATTATTAATGTGCCTAAGTTTAACTTAAGTAACAAAGAGGAATAAGTGACTTAATTAATTAATCAATATGATATAATTAATTAAGCATAATAACTTATTACTCTAACATCATGTTGATCAATATCATCGACATGAGTTTGAGGAGTAAGGAAATCTGAATGTTCTTTAAAAAATGTTGTTACCTCAAATTTGATATAAAAACCCTCTTCATGGTGGGTAAGTGCACAAAGATGGTTCCCAAAAAGGGGACTTAAGTGCCACTTTTTTTTTTTTTTTCTGAAATAAGAAAATACTGACCTTGGACATGAAATTGAGGATAGTTACACTCAAAATTTTGAGATGGAACAAAAACAAGGATCAAATTGCTCCAAGTCTACTTTCTAAACTACTAATTTATTTTTAAAATGGTTGAGATTAAGGGGTTCAAATGAGGGATGTACACAAATTGGTGTTGTTTTTGTTAGAAAAACATAACATAGCAACTCTTGTACGACCCTAGCACGGTGAATTTTTTTTTAGTATTTTTAAAATCGCTACAGTCAGAAGTTAGCTAATAGTATGTAGTTGATGCACAATTTTTTTGATAATTTTTTAATGAATATTTGATTTTTTCCTAATTTTTGAAGTGGAAACTTCCTGAAAAATAGAATTCTGGCCATGCTACCCCTACAAATTTTGGAAACTAATTAATTTTTTTTTTAAATTATAGAATGGAGTCTAGTTTCTAAAAATGTAGTTTATTTGAAATTTCGATGAACAGTTAATTTATAACAAAAAAACACCAAACACTTTTTTTTCCAAAAAAGAGACATACAAACAAAAGAAATTATGGATGAAAGGCTTAACATTGTCAGTGTTATCAATATTTTTGCACCCTGCTGAATGCAATATTCAACAAACTACTAAAACATGGAAACCTCTTTCAGATGTGGGTAATCTGCGCGAAAGAGGAATCTCCAGAGTGAGCTGGTTCTCCGAATGATGAATTCTATTCTAAGTGACTTTCTAGGAAAAAGGATAGAAGGATAAACTGGACCTAAAATCTAAAACTAAAATTCTATCACCCTAAAAATATTGATCAACTGTAAGAAGACCCTGATAATAACTTACTCTCATCAACTCTTTAAAATTAAATTCCCACAATCTCATAACACATGTAGTTCAACAGTGATTTATGCAAAGGTTAAATTAACACAAGGCATAACATGAACTAGCATGCAACTCCTGCAAATTTCTTGACAATAGTAAGAAAAGGAAAGGATCCAACAGATTTGAATCACAAAACAAATCAAATTACTATTCCAAGTCATGAAAAATAACTGAGAAAGGGAAACTCTGCTATTTTATTGAATGATGGAGTGGAACTTCTCAGAATCTGAGTACACATAAGTTTACAAGCTCCCCCAAAATATGTAAGGGCAAGAAACTCTAATCTAAACTCCTAAGAATGGAGAGCTGAAAAGACTAAGTCTTTGAAAAGAACTCTCAAGAAAACCCTAATCCGAGCTCAGAAAAAAGCTTAAGGAAAAAAGCTTCAAACAATCTCAAAAACTGCTTTAAAGCAGAAAAAAGCACAATGCTTTCATGATGAACCTGTCAAGCCTCTAAAAATAGGCTGAATCTGCTTTAAAAGCTCAAAAACAACTTATCTCTCCAAGATAAGTCAGAAATCTGACCAAGAGGAAAAGTCAATAAAAGATCTGCTAAAAATAGCAAGAAAACATAAAGCAATTTATAGAATATCGCTTTTATGATTCTGCTTTACTAGATGCAGATTTTTACAATTTGTCTTTTTTGCAACTAAAGATTAAAAATCTTTTGCAAAAAGAAAATCTCCTTATTTCTCCATTACAACATTTTTATTTTCTCACAAAATCATAAAACATTAATACATTCCAATTATCCCTTCATCAAAACTCCAATTGATTTCTCTAAAATCAATTAAAAAATAAAA
Source organism: Sequoia sempervirens (assembly GCA_007258455.2). NCBI lineage: Eukaryota > Viridiplantae > Streptophyta > Pinopsida > Cupressales > Cupressaceae > Sequoia > Sequoia sempervirens. Next base: position 188,776,178 of record VDFB02000002.1, read on the forward strand.
CCCTAAAATGGATAATTTGACCTTTAAACAAAAACACCTAGGTCATATAGCATTAAAATCTAAACTTAGATCACAAGATATTGATCAACATTATTCCCCAAATCCTAATATCTCACCAAGGCTTAAAAAAAACATCACTAAGTCTTAACCAATAGACCAACTTAAGAATTCGGCCTCCATGATATACATTTAGACTTAGGCTTAATAAGGACATAAGGCATAAGTTATAATTTTGACCTCCATTTGATATTCTCCACGTGCCTTGAATGAACATTCTGGATGATGATGTTTGAATTAGGGTTCGGTCAAAACAGAATCGAACCCTAATTATCACTCATTTTCACACTCTCCACTTGCAAGAAAGAGCTCTGCCACTGCCATGACTCTGTCAAGTTCGAGCTCAAAAATGCATAAGGAACTATTCCACGTTCACTAGTGGTCTAAAAACTTTAGTGGGTAAGACTTGTGCTATTTGTATTGAAGTTCTTTCACTTTCTATTGAACACCAAAAGGAGATAAAGCCGCGACCTGCATGAGTTTGGTTTCTGATTCTTTTCTTTCCTTTGCTCCTCCATGCCATCATGAGCTCGAGCTTCATTGAAAGCTCCATGAGAGAGCTCTCAGGTTATGCTTTTGCTTTCTTCTCACTGTGCGAAGGTAAGCTATTTCGATGGTTTTCATCCTTGCTTATTTCGGCCTTGAGGCCGTGGTGAACACAACTTCTAGTGTCTTTGTTCTGCATTTCCTGTGTGTTTTCCTGTGACTACATCAACAATTGTTGTGTATCATTGCAGTGTGAGAGCTTGATTGTCTTTTACAGCTTGAGATCTTGTCCTTTGGAAACTATCTAGAGTTCCTAGCCGCGGCTAGAGTGCTTCTTCAGAAGTATAAATGGGTAATTTTCCTTTGCTATACCTTTGTTTCCTGGAAACTTAAATAATTCTCTTCTTTGCTCATGAATTTCTGGCCATATTCAGGCCGTGCCAAAGGCACACTGTAGGAAACATTTTCTTGACTTTTGGGCTCGACCCAGAACATAAAACCTATTATTATGTCAAATTGATAATATTTTTGCATATGGGTATCAAAGAAAATTCAATAAATTTGCATTTTCCTCCCTCTGTTTTTCGACCCAATTCTAGGAGCTTGCATTCGTTGTACATTCCTGCTATTTTATTCCATATTTCACATGGGTTACCTTTGTAATTGATTTTTCTGTATTTTTATGCTAAAATGGAAGTGGGTCTTTGAAATTATTAAAGAAAATTGCATTTTCTTCTCCATCTGAAGCTCGAAACAACACCAAAATCTGCATATTTTGTAGTTATATTGTTGCTTAATATAAAACCCATATGGGTTCACACCATTTTTGCATTTCTGTATCTTCGAAAGCAAACCCTCATGTGACTCGAGCTAAACAAAAAACAGTGGCCTATTTTCACTTCTGAAACAAAACAATATCATGGGTATTGGAAATTTTCAAAGCAACAACATGTATTCCTATTTTCTAACAGAGCTCAACCTCCCATACTTGCTTGAAATGGTGATAAAACTGTATATTCGCTTGCATTTCTTCTAGGATTTTGACTCAAATAACCAGTGATATTTTGCATTTACTTCTGAAACAAAAGGATGCCTTGGATATTTTTCTTTATTTTTAACCTCCCTGCTGCTTGCTTTAATATGCTTTCAGAAATATGAAAAGAACCTGATGGGAACAATAAGAATCTGTGTGCTTGTTCATATTCATTTGACTCATAATACCTGGTACCCATTTTGGCATTTCTGTAACTTTCTTTGGTAGTTTTATAACACCTGAGCTCGATTCATAATTGTTTTCCTCCTTTTGATAAAAAGCATCTGATTCCTCTTGTCATGGAATTGTCTTCGACATGGAACTTGAGAATGCTTCTGTATAAGTTCATTGTGAAGAGAAGGATCTCCATGCTTGTATTATGTACGTACATTAGTGTCTTTTTTATTTTCATTCATCTTAACAAAGCAACATCTATCTTCTGCTTCAAACATATGTCTCCATAATATGATTTTGGCAATTCTGCTCATGTGTGCCTTGCTTGACACCTATAACTCATTGAAAACAAATTCAATGTGCATCACATTGATTTCTATCCTCCACTAATCATTGATACACTATGTAGAACTTTAGCTGAAACATTGAGTCATAACAAAATGCATCTAACTATCCGTTCTCCTGCATAACTGACACCTCATAAACTCTTTCTGGAAATAAACTGCTTGCTCTTTCTTTAATATTCTGGAATGATCACTTGCTTGATATTCATAATTCATAATGCAATATTTACTTTACCAGTCAACTCAGAACTAGAAATTCATCCGACACTCAAGTGCACTATCTTTGTTTGTCCTCATGAGCAACATGGTACTCTTCATGCATTTTTTATATTTCATTGCACAAACTGCTCTTAAAATCTGTTCTCTTTGACAATGAAAATTAAATCAAACCATTAAGGCATAATGTATGCCTGTTCACTATCCAAGAAAGAATTGATGAATTGAAACTTACGTGACATTTGATTACAATCAGCACAGAAAATGTAGTTATTCAACAATTTCTGATATAAATGTACTCAGTTAAATTTATTAAGTGAACTAAACTCACTGTTCACCTGTAGCCTTCAGAAAGAAAACCTGATCGTTATGAATGCACATTTGGTTTCGTTACTTGATGGATTCTCTATTTTACTCTTTCAGTTGTTCTTCACTTTTTTGATGAATATGATAAAGTATCTTTCAAAAATAGCCCATTTAATGAATAGGCCAACATGCCGAGCTCTACCCTTGCGGGAGCCCATTTTCCTCCACATGCTTGATCTTCGAATAATGTTCAACTTCATGATTTTACCTATACCTGCACAAGGAAACAAACAATGTTAGCATAAAAACAAAACATGTTGATCATGGCATTGTTATTTCTCTTTCAGCACACTTCTTTTGTACTGCACTTGATTGATTGTTTCAATGCATGATTAATAGTAGGTTGTACTATTACGGGTGCCTCATATAGGTTTCTTCATAATCAGAGCCACTGACACCACTCTTTTCCTCTTACAGGTCGACAGAGCTCGAGAAGACAAGGTGCACCATTCAGCATCAAACATCGATAATCAGGCAATGATGATTATGTCGTCACTTATGTGTTTTACTTTCTGCATCTTCAATAGTGCAATGTGCTATTAGAAATGTATTCTAACAGTCACATCCACGACTTGTGTGGATCTTTGATTTCAATTCTGCTTTTCATTTGAAGAGAAAATGTATTCTCATGCAATGTTGTAATATCATTCTGATTTTGAAATCAAATGAAGCCTTGTAAAAATATGAGTTCTTTACGAAATAAATGAAAGCATCTGAAATGCTATTTTGCTCATGTACTCAATTCTGTATTTCTTTTAAATCTGCAACATCTGAATGACACTCTGCAACTCCATAACTTCACTAAAATTCATAACTGTTACTCGATGCAAATGTGATGCGAAACAACATTTAAAATTCAATATGCAATTCCACTTAATGTTGAAAAACAATCA
>VDFB02000002.1:188779766-188802351 GCA_007258455.2 Sequoia sempervirens
CTATGTATAGAACTTGCACATGTGCAAAATATTGATGGGTTCCATTAATTGTTCACCTTCTGGAGTGGATAACTGATAAGCACCAAAACCAAAGGATGCAGTGATGACATATGGGCCCAACCAATTAGGCTCAAACTTTCCAGGCTTCTCACGGTCAACTTGATTTTTTCAGGTGTTGTATCAAGACTAAGTCACCAATTTCAATTCTTCTGACCATAACTCTTTTTTTGTAACTTTGGCAAAGGCGATTCTGATATGCTTGTAAGTGAGTCAAGACATTTTGTCTATGTTCTTCTAATAATTCTAGCTCATGCAAATCAGGACTGTTGGTATTCCTCATCATCAATCAATCCCTTCATGGAGACCCTTAAGGATGGGACTTTGACCTCAATGGGAAGGATAAATTTAGATCCGAAGACTAAGGTAAATGGAGTGGCACCTGTAGGCATGCAAATGCTGGTGCAATAAGCCCATAGGGATGTGTTAAGTTGGAGATGCTAGTCACGACTGATGTCATTGATAGTCTTCTTAAGAATTTTGATTATTGTCTTGTTGGATGCCTTAGCTTGACCATTACCTTGTGGATAATATGACATGGAGAAATGATGTTGAATATGGAATTGCTCACAAAGCTCATGGACATCCTGATTTTTAAAAGGACGACTGTTGTCTATGATGATGGCTTGGGGAACACCATATTGACATATGATATAGTTAAGGATAAATTTGGAAATTTGTTTACCAATTATGTAGGTGAGAGGGATGGCCTCAATCCATTTCGTGAAATATTCGGTTGCAGTAAGAATGAATTTATGGCTATTAGATGAGGTGGGCTGAATTTTACCCATGAGGTTGAGTCCCCATTGTGCAAAGGGCCAAGGAGAAGTGATTGGTCATAGCTCTTTTGTGAGTGCATGAATAAGGTCACTATGTACCTGAAATTAATGACACTTTCTCACGAACTGAAGAGCATCATTCTCCATGGTTGGCCAGTAGTATGCAAGTCTTATGTTTTTCTTAGCTAAGGTTGGGCCACTCGAATGAGATCCACATATACCCTCACGTACCTCATGCAAGGTTGTTTGTGCTTCATCTGTGTCGAGACACTGGAGGAGGATATTGTCAAAGCTGTGTCTATATAGGGTGTCACTGATGATGGTATAGCGCATGGCTTTATGAAAAAAGGACTTGTGTTGGTTACTAGAAAGGTTTGGAGGTAAAATCTAGGAGTGTAAGTAATTGTATATTTCCTAATACTAGGGGGAATTGAGACCAACAAGCTCGTAAACCATTTCAGTCTCAGGAATGTCATAGGCAAGGACTAACAAATATTCTACTAAGAACTCAAATTGTGGCACATTATTAGGGATGTCCAAGAGAGATCCAATTGTGGCCATAGCATCTGTTGCTTTTTTTGTGCTCGAGGAATTTGCTCAAAAATGATCATATGGAAGTATGAAAAGAAACTATCCACCATGTGTTTATAAGGCATCAGATTCTCATCCTTGGTGTTGTAATCATCATTGACTTGGTTGATAACTGACTAAGAATCACCAAAAACTAGGAGTTCTTTGATTTTCCATTGAATTTCCATTCAAAGTCCTGTCAACAATGCTTCATATTCGACGACATTATTAGTGCATGGGAAATCGATGCGAAATGATTTAGGAATAGAGTCACCTTGCAGTGTGATGAATAATATGCTTGCCCTAGAACCATGACTTGTATGGGATCCATCAAAATAAAGTTTCCAAAGTAATCTCGGGCCTACATGAAAGATGAATTCATCTAGAAAGTCAACTACCAACAGGTGATCATCTTTTGTAGGTGTGTCAATGAGTTGATCTGCTATGACCTGTCCTTTTATTGCTTTGAATTTTACATATTGTATGCCATACTCGCTAAGTATCATGACCCATTTGTTCAAGCGTCCTATTAACACTACTTGATTGAAAAGGTACTTCAATGGATCTATTTTAGCCACTCATTTTATTTTATGATTTAGCATATAATGTCTTAATTTTTGAGTGGAAAAGACTACTATGAGGCATGCAGGTTCAATGGGTGTATAGTTGAGCTCATACCCACCAAAGTGTGATTGATGTAGTATATTTCTCTTTCCTTTTCCTCATGGTTGTTCTGTGCGAGTAATGCCCCCAGTGCAAAAGTGGTTGCTGAAATATACAATATCAAAGGTTTCCCATCAATAGGGGGTATGAGGACTGGCGATGTCAGAAGATAGTCTTTGATTTGTTGAAAAGTAGCTTGACATTTCTCTATCCAAATAAAGGGGATTCCCTTGCGTAACAAGTACTAAAATGGTTGGCATTTATCGGTCAATTATGCAATGAAACATCTGATGGACTGCAATCTTCCTTGTAATGTTATGAGATCACTAATTCCTTTTGGTGGGGGTATATCTAAGATTGCTTTTACCTTGGCTGGGTTGAATTCAATGCCTCGATGACAAACTATGTATCCCAAGAGTTGACCTGAAGTTACGCCAAAGACACACTTCTTAGGATTGAGACAAACCTTATACTCTTCTAGCCTTTTGAATATTTTGTATAGCACCTTTAGATGATCAGCTCTTGTTAGGGATTTTTCTAAGAGATCATCAACATAGTCCTCCATTAATGTGTGCATAAGATTGTGAAATATTGTAGTCATAGCTCGTTGGTAAGTGGCACTTGCATTCTTTAGTCCAAAAGGCATGATGTTCCAGCAATATGTACCCTAGGGACAAGTAAATGTCATTTTATGTTGATCTTCTAGGGCGATGTGAATTTGGTTATATCCTAAGAATCCATCCATAAGAGACATCTCATATCCTGCTATAAGATCCACTATGATGTCTATGTTTGGGAGTGGAAAATCATCCTTTGGGAAATCTTTGTTCAAATCCCGGAAGTCTGTGCAGATGCAAATTTTTCCATTCGGTTTGGTGATAAGTGTGAGGCTTGATATCCAATTGGCATAATATGTAGATCTTATGAACCCAACATCTAGCCACTTTTTGAGCTAAACTTTGACAAGCAAAGCGATCTATGGGTGCATCTTCCAAAGTTTTTGTTTGAATGGTTTGGCATCTAGAAGTAAGGGAAAATGATGTAACACTAATGTTGGATCTAGTCCTAGCATATCTGCATATGACCAAGCGAAGTTGACTTGATGTTCTATGAAGAATTGTTGAAACTCGGGCTTTTCCTTGTCTATTAATGATGCTGCAAGGAGAATCATTTTGGGATTCTCTGGTGTGCCCATATTGAATTTTATGGTATCTTCAATTAGCATGGCCAATCTCTCGTGAGAAATGGGGAGAAATTCCAACCTTCCATCCTTAGGCGCCTCAAAGAGGTTTTCACCTTGAATACGTCCTTTCTTTTTAATTTTGTGTTGTCAGAAATTGCCTTGCAATTTTCACCTAAAGACACGTCTTTTTTTATTTTATTTTTATTACTTTTGCGACTAGAGGGTTGCATAATTTCTCCAAAATATGCTAGAAAATTGAGATCTATAGTAAACCTAGCTTTATGGTCCCCACCTGGTATTCTGTCACATAGTCCCATGAATGAACAGGAAAAAAAGGAGTTCGTATGTCAAAGTTTGGTCAAACAGGGTACAGGGTCCAGTCAAAAAGGCAAAAAAATTGACTGACTCAAAATTAGTCAAAATTGGTGTCAAGTCGAAGAGCTCGTTGCCATGATCCCAACGCTACTTGTTTCATAGAAAACAGAGCTCGTACGAAAAAGATATGGCCAATCAAAGTTGAAGGTTGACTTGATGCTGACGTGGTAGTTGACTGGATGATGACTTGGCAAGTGCAGGTGATGTGGAAAAAATGTGGATCCCCTTCACTAAATTCACGTACCACCACTACACCATTCTTTATTTTTGAGAAATAAAGTGGTGGGATCCCAAGCAGATTTGGTGGGATTTAAAGGAAATGGATTAAAACAAAATCTCATAAAATTAAAAAAATTAACCCCTTTCAAACAATAATGAATAAGCCCAAATTTATAACTAAAATAACCTTTAATGGTTATTAAATAAAAGACAAAATAATCTAATGAATAAAAAAACACCCTAACCAATATAGCCCGTGAATGAAAAAATGATAAGGGCTTAAGAAAACATATTTAAATGGTTTTTAATGGGGATTGTTATCATTTTATTTGAAAATAGAGAAATTAGTTTAAACCTTTTTTTAAGGGGGAAAATTACAAATTTTATGGTTTTAGCCATATGAGACAAATTTTTTGTATAAAAAGGGGGTGAGGGTGCAAGTGTAAGGCATGGAGATTTCAGAATTTAGTTTATGCTTTGTGAAGAATGGTGAGAGAGAATTCCTAGGAGATGAGGGAATTGAAGTTAGGAATTTGATAGTGAATTGTTGTCTTTGTGCATTTGGAGCTTGCAGTCAAGCTTGTTGTACTTGTGTAAGAGGAATTTTGTAATCCATTATCATCCAAGAGCTATGAGGAGACTTGTATCAATTGAAGCAATGTAATTGTTTTTGGAGCATAATAAAGGATCGATCACTTTGTTGGAGAGGGACCCTGAGACGTAGCTATCTTGGCGAACTCTGTTATCAACTTGTGTTTTCTCCTCTCTCTTTTCTCTCTTTTATTCACTTTAATTTGGTTATGTTTATCTACAAATTTTAATTATGTTTTCAAGAGCTTCAGTTTAATCATTGTCAAAGTTATTATTCACGTGCAACAGTCCTAGATCCTAACATCAAGTCAAGTGGTATCAGAGATTTGTTGTGACTAGTGTTTGTAGAGGTGAATGATAACACAATCCAAGAGCCAATGAGGTGAAGGAACACTTGTAGAATACAATCCTAAGATCGGTAAACAAAGAACTTTTCCAAAGATCGAAGGATCGAAAGTTGGATATAGTCGAAAACTTGATGAGAAGAGTTTTTGAAAAGATTTTCTTGAAATGAAGGAAATGGTATAATTTATTTTACAGGAAAGGCAAGAAAAGCAAGAATGAAAGAAGCATAAAAAAGGAGATTCTTTGAAGCAAGAGAAGCGTGAAGATCAGAAGGACAAAGGGAAAAGACCAGGAGGTGATATGAGCCTCTAGAAACTCCTTCTCCATCTTCTCCTTCTCTGTCTTCTCCTTCTTCTTCTATTGATTCTATGTCTCCTTCTAATCCTTTCAAGGCTGCACATAAGGCTAAAATTAAATTGGATGTAAAATTTGATCTACCTAATTATTGTGGGGAATTGAATGCTGAGAAATTAGATGACTGGGTTCAACAAGTAAAAGTCTATTGTAGGGTCCAAAATCTCTTTGATGATGCTTCTAGGATCCAGTTATCTACTCTTTGATTGGGAGGGAAAACTCTCACTTGGTGGGAGAGTAGAACTCGGGCAAAAATTTCACATGATGGTAGAGTTAGTTTAACTTGGGCAGAATTTGTTAATGCTCTTAAGAAGAAATTTTATCCCCTAGGCCATATGCAAACAGTTAATGATGGACTAGCAAATGTTTAGGCAAGGGAAAGGTCAAACTATCCAAGAGTACACCCATGAATTCAGGAAGAGGGCTATTGCATTGAATGTTCCATTGTACACCCAAGACACATTGCTTAAGTTCATAGGTGGTCTTCACTCTTATCTAAGACATTGTATTTTGGTCTTGAATCCTAGTAATCTGGATGAAGTATGTGTTCAGGCCACACACTTAGAGTTAAGAGGTAAGGGTACTTTTATGGAGAAGCCTGACAAGAAGCAATATAAGCTTGATGGTAAGTATGAAGATGCAGGAAAGGGGAAGAAGACAACTACCATTAATGAGGATAAGCTCACATGCTCTCATTGTGAGGGAAGGTCATGATGCAAATCACTACTGGAAGTTGCATCCAAAATTGAAGCCAAAATGGGCTCGTAATCAGAAAGGAAAGGAGACCGCAAATGTTGTTATGGATCTTGGTTCAGAGTCTGAAGATGAAACTAAGATAACAACAATAGGATTGAAAGGTAAGAATTTTACTACCAATATTTTTGTTGCTAGTTGTGCCTCGTCTTCTCAAGTCTATGATATTCCTGAAGATAAGAAAATAAATGAGCTATTTCACATAAGGGTGGTTGCTAAGCACACTAAAATTGATGTTCTCATAGATAGTGGATCTCAAATACACCTAATCTCAAAAGATGTAAGGAATTTGGGATAGGAAACAACACATCATCAAAGACCTTATCCACTAGGTTGGGTTTCTGAACACAATGAATTGCAAGTAACAAGGAAATGTACTTTAAGATTCACAATCACAAGTATATTGATGAGGTGCAGTTTGATGTGGTTCCACTAGATGTCTGTGGGATAGTGTTGGGAATCCCGTATTTGTATGATCAAAAAGCTATTTTCTGCAAGGAACTTAATCATTATCATCTGTTTAAAGATGGCATCAGGTATATTGTACATTCTCATAGGATCAAGAATGGTAGATCTTTTGCAAACACAGGGCATTTGAAAAGGGTGGTTAATGCAAGTCAAGACTTATCTCTTATGTCTGTAAAGTCAGGTGGTTCTAGACATGAACTTGAGGTAATCAAGACTAATCAGATGTTGCATCATACATCGACAACATGACATGCAAAAGCGGTAAATGAAAGCATTGATGTTCCCTTGGGTCAAAATGTTCTTGTTGTGAAAGATATACACGTTGTTGCTTCATTTGATTTTGTATCTACATTGTTATTTAGCTTGATATTAGTCAGTGGTTATTGGTTAATGGTTGTAACAGTTGATGTAGATGCTTATGGAAGTGATGGAATGATGCATATGTTTAACAACACTATTACAATCTTGATTGTTGTGATGAGATAGATGTGTAGATGGATAGAGGATACAAGACAAGTGGGGAGGCCATGCCTCACTTAATTTTTGAATAAATGCAACTTTTGGAGGTCCAAAAGTTCTCCAGTGGGGAGGACTAATCCAGGGGGATACTTTTCACTAAAAATTGAAGTGTACCATATGCTATAGATTTCAACATCATCTTGAAGAGCTTAGAAAACTAAATCCAACACAACTTGAATGGGCGAAAAAGGAGTTCATACGTCAAAGTTATGGCTAGTCAAAGTTTGGTCAAACAGGGTACAAGGGCAAGTCAGAAAGGCAAAAAATTTGACTAACTTGAAATTGGTCAAAATTGGCATCAAGTCAAAGATCTCATTGCCATGATCCCAATGCTACTCATTTCATAGAAAACAGAGCTCATATGATGAAGATATGGCCAGTGAAAGTTGAAGGTTGACTTGATGCTGACGTGGCAGTTGACTGGATGATGACTTGGCAAGTGCAGGTGATGTGGAAGAAATGTGGATTCCCCTCACTAAATTCATGTACCACCACTACACCATGCTTTAATTTTGAGAAATAAAGTGGTGGAGGTTTATTTTATTTCACAAAATCCATTTTGGTGGGATCAAATTTTATGGGATTCCAAGCAGATTTGGTGGGATCCCAAGCGGATTTGGTGGGATTTAAAGGCAACGGATTAAAAAAAGATATCATAAAATTAAAATAATTAACCCCTTTAAGAAAATAATGAATAAGCCCAAATTTATAACTAAAATAACCTTTAATGGTTATTGAATAAAAGACAAAATAATCTAATGAATAAAAAAAAACACCCAAATCAATATAGCCCGTGAATGAAAAAATGATAAGGGCTTAAAAAAATAGATTAAAATGGTTTTTAATGGGGATTTTTATCATTTTATTTGAAAATAGAGAAATTGGTTTAAACCTTTCTTTAAGGGGGAAAATTACAAATTTTATGGTTTTAGCCATAAGAGGCAAATTTTTTGTATAAAAAGGGGTGAGGGTGCAAGTGTAAGGCAAGGAGATTTCAGAATTTAGTTTATGCTTTGTGAAGAATGGTTGGAGAGAATTCCTAGTAGATGAGGGAATTGAAGTTATGACTTTGATAGTGAATTGTTGTCTTTGTGAATTTGGAGCTTGTAGTCAAGCTTGTTGTACTTGTGTAAGAGGAATTTTGTAATCCATCATCATTCGAGAGCTGTAAGGAGACTTGTGTCAGTTGAAGCATTGTAATTGTTTGTAGAGCATAATCAAGGATCGGTCGCTCTATTGGAGAGGGACCCAAAGATGTAGCTATCTTGGTGAACTCTGTTATCAACTTGTGTTTTGTCTTCTCTCTTTTCTCTCTTTTATTCACTTTAATTTGGTTATGTTTATCTACGAATTTTAATTATGTTTTCAAGAGCTTCAGTTTAATCATTGTCAAATTCATTATTCACATGCAACAGTCGTAGATCATAACATCAGATCAAGTGGTATCAGAGCTTTTTTGTGACTAGTGTTTGCAGAGGTGAATGATAACGCGATCCAGGAGCCAGTGAGGTGAAGGCACACTTGCAGAATACAATCCTGAGATCGGTAAATGAAGAAATTTTCCAAAGATGGAAGGATCGAAAGTTGGACAAAGTCCAGAACTTGATGAGAAGAGTTTTCAAAAATCTTTTCTCGAAATGAAGGCAATGGTAGAAGTTCTTTTTCAAGAAAGGCAGGAAAAGCGGGAACAAAAGAAGTGTGGAAAAGGAGTTTCTTCGAAGCAAGAGAAGCGTGAAGATTAGAAGGACAAAGGGAAAAGACTAGGAGGTGATGATGAGCCTCTAGAAACTCCTTCTCCATCTTCTCCTTCTTCTTCTACTGATTCTACTTCTCCTTCTCATCCTTTCAAGGGTGCACATATGGCTAAAATTAAATTAGATGTAAAATTTTATCTACCTAAGTATTGTGGGGAATTGAATGCTGAGAAATTAGATGAATGGGTTCAACAAGTAGAAGTCTATTGTAGAGTCCAAAATCTCTTTGATGATGCTTGTAGGATCCAATTAGCTACTCTTCGGTTGGGAGGAACAACTCTCACTTGTCTGGAGAGTAGAGCTTGGGCAAAAAATTCACAACATGGTAGAGTTAGTTTAACTCAGGAAAAATTTATTAATGATCTTAAGAAGAAATTTTATCCCCTAGGCCATACGCAACAATTAATGATGGACTAGCAAATGTTTAGGAAAGGGAAAGGTCAAACTATCCAAGAGTACACCCATGAATTCAAGAGGAGGGCTATTGCATTGAATGTTCCATTGTACACCTAGGACACATTGCTTAAGTTCATAGGTGGTCTTCACTCTTATTTAAGACATTCTATTTTGCTCTTGAATCCTAGTAATCTAGATGAAGTATGTGTTCAGGCCACACACTTAGAGTCAAGAGGTAAGGGTACTTTTATGGAGAAGCTTGACAAGAAGCAACCTAAGCCTGAAGGTAAGTCTAAAGATGCAGGAAAGGGGAAGAAGACAACTACCATTAATGAGGATAAGCTCACATGCTCTCATTGTGAGAGGGAAGGTCATGATGCAGATCATTGCTGGAATTTGCATCCAAAATTGAAGCCGAAATGGGATCATAGACAAAAAGGAAAGAAGGAGACCAAAAATGTTGTAATGGATCTTGGTTTAGAGTTTGAAGATGAAACTAAGATAACATCAATGGGATTGAAAGGTAAGAATTTTACTACCAATGTTTTTGTTGCTAGTTGTGCCTCTTCTTCTCAAGTCTATGATGTTCTTGAAGATAAGAAAATAAATGAGCTATTTCACATAAGGGTGGTTGCTAAGCACACTAAAATTGATACTATCATAGATAGTGGATCTCAAATTAACCTAATCTGAGAAGATGTCATAAGGAATTTGGGATTGGAAAGTACACAACATCAGAGACCTTATCTAGTAGGTTGGGTTTGTGAAAACAATGAATTGCAAGTAACAAGGTAATGTACTTTAAGATTCACAATCACAAGTATGTTGATGAGGTGTAGTTTGATGTGGTTTCACTAGATGTCTGTGGGATAGTGTTGGGAAGCCCATATTTGTTTGATCAAAAAGATCTTTTCTATAGGGAACTTAATCATTATCATTTGTTTAAAGATGGCATTAGGTATATTGTACATTCTCATAGGATCAAGAATGGTAGATCTTTTGCAAACATAGGGTAGTTGAAAAATGCAAGTCAAGACTTATCTCTTATGTCTATCAAGTCAGGTGGTTCTAGACATGAACTTGAGGTAATCAAGACTAATCATATGTTGTAGGATACATCGACAACACGACATGAGGAAGCGGTAAATGAAAGCATTGATGTTCCCTTGGGTCAAAATGTTCCTGTTGTGAAAGATATACATGTTTTTGCTTCATTTTCTTTTGTATCTACATTGTTATTCAACTTGATATTAGTCAGTGGTTATTGGTTAATGGTTGTAACAGTTGATGTAGATGCTTATGGAAGTGATGGAATGATGCATATGTTTAACAACACTATTGCAATCTTGATTGTTGTGATGAGCTAGATGTGCAAATGGATAGAGGATACAAGACAAGTGGGGAGGCCATGCCTCACTTAATTTTTGAATAAATGCAACTTTTGGAGGTCCAAAAGTTCTCTAGTGGGGAGGACTGATCCGGGGGGATACTTCTCACTAAAAATTGAAGTGTCCCATATGCTCTAGATTTCTACGTCATCTTGAAGAGCTCAAAAAACTAAATCCATCACAACTTGAATGGGCAAAAAAGTAGTTCGTACGTCAAAGTTATGACCAGTCAAAGTTTGGTCAAACAGAGTATAGGGGCCAGTCAGAAAGGTGAAAAATTTGACCGAATCAAAATTGGTTGAAATTGGTGTCAAGTCGAAGAGCTCATTGCCATGATCCCAATGCTACTCGTTTCATAGAAAATGAAGCTCGTACGACGAAGATATGGATAGTCAAATTTGAAGGTTGACTGGATGCTGACGTCGTAGTTGACTGGATGATGACATGGAAAGTTCAGGGATGTGGCAAAAATGTGGATCACCCTCACTAAATTCACGTACCACCACTACACCATTCTTTATTTTTGAGAAATAAAGTGGTGGAGGTTTATTTTATTTCACAAAATCCATTTTGGTGGGATCGGATTTTGTGGGATTCGAAGCGGATTTGGTGGGATCGAATTTTGTGGGATCCTAAGCAGATTTGGTGGGATTTAAAGACAATGGATTAAAACAAAATCTCATAAAATTAAAATAATTAACCCCTTTAAAACAATAATGAATAAGCCCAAATTTATAACTAAAATAACCTTTAATGGTTATTAAATAAAAGACAAAATAATCTAATGAATAAAAACAAACACCCAAACCAATATAGCCCATGAATGAAAAAATGATAAGGGCTTAAAATAATAGATTAAAATGGTTTTTAATGGGGATTGTTATCATTTTATTTGAAAATAGATAAATTGGTTTAAACCTTTCTTTAAGGGGGGAAATTACAAATTTTATGGTTTGTCATAAGAGGCAAATTTTTTGTATAAAAAGGGGGTGAGGGTGCAAGTGTAAGGCATGAAGATTTCAAAATTCAGTTTATGCTTTGTGAAGAATGGCGAGAGAGAATTCCTTGGAGATGAGGGAATTGAAGTTAGGACTTTGATAGTGAATTTTTGTCTCTGTGCATTTGGAGCTTGTAGTCAAGCTTGTTGTACTTGTGTAAGAGGACTTTTGTAATCCATTATCATCCGAGAGATATGAGGAGACTTGTATTAGTTGAAGCCTTGTAATTGTTTCTAGAGCATAATCAATGATCGATCGCTCTATTGGAGAGGGACCTGGAGATGTAGCCATCTTGGCAAACTCTATTATCAACTTGTGTTTTGTCTTCTCTCTTGTTTCTCTCTTTTCTTCACTCTAAGTTGGTTATGTTTATCTACAAATTTTAATTATGTTTTCAAGAGCTTCAGTTTAATCATTGTCAAAGTTATTATTCACGTGCAATAGTCCTAGATCCTAACATCAGATCATCTAGGTTGCTCAAAGGACATCAGAGAGAGATGGCCTCTCTCTATAGATTTGACATAGGATGAAAGAGTGGGATGTCAAGATAGTCCATCACCAGTACGTGGAGGCATAGGTGATAAAAATCACTACAAAGAGGGACATTGAGTAGGCATGATAATAGTAGGTAGAGGTAGCTAACCAGGGTGTAGTGGTCCTTATGGACCAGTGTGTGAGGGAGATGAGGACCCTCACATAAGAGGATACGTATTGCAAGACCATGTGTGAGGTCTCAATGCAAGCTGGGAGGAGATCTCCCAAGTTATCGATGATGAGTATAGTAGTTGGATAGTCAGCGATATTTTATGGGGGATCAATTGGGAAACCAACAATAATACCACCTCAACCTCAGTAGCTAGGGAAGCCAAGTGACAAGTTCCTAGGTCACAATAGGTGGTAGGTTAGCAGATTGCTCCTTGACATCCTCCTTCTCCCGATCAAGAGAAGGAGAGAGGGAGTTCCATGTAGATATATGTCTTTGTATATATTCAATGTAGATACATTTTGATATGAATGTGGGAAGATTTTATATGTATATTTATTGCTCTTCATAGTCCTTTTGTATAAACATTTTAATGTATATGTATTTTATATCATGACATATTTTTGATGATGTATATGTGAGATGATATGAGATATTGATGCAACTATGATATGATGTTATAAATTATTATGGATGTTATATGATTGTATAATATATTCATGTGATTATTTTTATTTGATTCTATGATGTATGTTGGATGAATGACATGATTATACTTATATTAGATGATGACATGATTTGATTGTGTAAGGAAGCTAAGGTAGTGGAACAACTTCCTACAATAATCTTGAGAGGAGGGTTATGTAAAAAAATTCAGATTTGAATAGTAACATAAACTTAAACATAAATAATATTCATACCACAACACTATGATCTATGTGGGGAAAACCCTTCCGGGACAAAAACCCCACACTCTGAAAGCTACATAATATATTACTCAGAAATCATCAAGATTACAATATACTTGTAGAGTAATATTTCTCACAAGAGTATCACCAACCAAAGATTCAGAGGAAACTCAACAACTATAAGACTCTTTCACACAACCTTCATCCCATGCACCTAATATATAGGAGATACAATACATGAAGCTGTCAAAAAGTATTATAAAACCATGATCTAAAACTGCCTAAAACATGGTGCCCATCCTTATTTCCAATAACACATGCTTATGATGTGTCTAAACACACACCACCACATTTAAATCCCCCTTTACAACTCATTTATGTGTCCAACATGTTTTTACATCTCCCATTTCAAGAAAACCAACTCTTGGAGGCCATAACTTTTGATTTAGGTGTCCAATTGATGAATTGTTTGAACCATTAAAAATATTGTGAATAAATCTATCAAGCTATAACCTACTAGGACTATCTCAAAATATGATAACATGTTCTAACCAATATAACTATGTGGGTGAGGCTAGATAGTGGTTGATAAAAATATTTTGTCAACAAAAGTGACCCTGTTAAGGTTTTTTACAAAAGCATGTTTTAAGTATATGCCCCTAGTATATATCAAGATCAAGCTAGATAGGGAGGATGGATCAAAATAGATTGGATGGATAGTGATGTGAGGATAATGTAGCATTATGGATAACATAAGATGCTCTCCACTGGAATGATGCACAAAAATACCTAATTTTACACATGATCCCTGTTTTCCAGTTTTCATCATGGTACTTTCCCAAAGTGCCATAAGAATGGTTTTCACTAGAGGATGATTTTTATCTTTACTATTATTTTTTATTTTTTTGAAATGAATGACTATGTGAAATTGCCTAGTGGTGTTGATGTAGATGTTGCTATCATAATGTGCTAATAATGTCCTGCCTTGAGGAGTTGCTTTTCCAAGATAAAGGTACTTGCATATCACCCATGGATGTTGTTACTATATTTTCTAATACTAAAGTTGGCCTTATCTAAATACGCACATCGTGATAGATTTCCATTAGAGTCCTTATGATAAAATGTTGATGTTAGGACACGACAATTATGGGATTTAAGATTTTTGGATTTTAGATGGGATGTTGGATGTTGATGGGGGATATGAGATGTGGATGTATTATTTGGTAGTTTGGATGTATGATTTTTCATTTTTTAAACTTGTGAGGATGGATGATGGAGTGTGGATATGAAATTTTAAGTATGTTTGGGACCAAATTTTTCATACAATTTGTGTGTTGGTATTGAAGACTTTTTGAAATAGGTGGACATTTTTGATAGATGGATGGCCCTTTCTTATATGACTCCATAGTTTCTTTAACTATTGGATTTTTATTTGGTTTGTATGCTTGAATTGATGGAATTTTCTTTGGGATCTATTTTAACTTCATATGTCCACTTTGAATTTTTGATTTATTAGCTTTGACAAATCTTTCTCTTTGTGAGTATTTTTCTTTTGTTGGTACTGATTAGTGAATGGAAATATTTTAGAATGATGTTTTATGATATGGATGGTTGGAGTGTTAGCAATTGACTTGGTATAAGGACTATTCATGGCTCCTATGTTGATGTTTTTGTTAGATAAACTTTCCCCTAGTATCATGGGGGTACCTCTAACATCAATAGATTTCTTGATCAATGAATAATTGAGGAATTGATGTTTAGGGTTGTCAAAGAATTGTAATGGCTATAGGATACCTTCTTCATGTAGGCCTAATCCTTTTCCTTGGTATTTCACCCTTTGAAAAATTTGGTTGGCCTTAGGATACGTATTGTGCTGGAAACAAGTTGTCAATTCTTCTTTACATTGCTGGGAACCATCAATGGTGGTTGTTTTCTCATTAGTAAGAAAGATTCCTTTGAAAAAAGTAAGTGTAGACACTGAAAAATATCCCAAATCATATCAGACACTCAAATTAGGTATACTAACATCATTTCCTCTTGAAACCCATCCTCTTTTTGCTTAATTGATTAAATTAGCCTAGCTATTTAATTAATTATGTCATTTGCATCTATTAACCTAATTAATTTAATCAAGTTAATTCATCCCCTTCCATGCTAACATTTTGTCTTATTAAATTAAATACATAAAGTTATTTAATTTAAATCCCTAAATCTTCTTATTTAATTAAATAACCCTAAGTTATTTAATCAAATGTCATTTCACCTTTCCCCCTTTCATTAAATCACTTTATTTAATGAATGTCATCTAATTCTTCTAAATCCCCTTTAAATTGCATAATTATTATTGTTTAATTATCAATTAATCTGATTCCCCCAACTTGCAAGGGAGTATTCCTCCTTTGCACATTCCTCAAAAAGGGAATATTCCCATGGAATATTCCTTTGCACAATTTAATTTGGTTTTAATTAACTAAATTATCCTTTTTCCCTCACCTATGAGAATATTCCAAAGAATATTCTCTCTTCTCACTCATTTGAAAAAGGGAATATTGTTACAAAGCTTCATGTGCAAGTTAACTCAAAACTTCTTGTGCAAGTTAACTTGTGACCTTTTGTACAGGTCAAAAGTGTTTTTGTTTGAAGGAATATTAACCCTTGATCAAAATATCATCTTTCATTCTCATCTGTTGATGAGAATCCATGCCTCCATGCCTCCATTTCCTCCATCCTTGACCATTTATTATATTTTTTGATCTCAACCATTCACTTCTCATTTGCTATCCTATAAATAAAGCACTATTTGGAGACAAATGGATCCATATTTTCAGAGAAAATTTAT
This sequence comes from Sequoia sempervirens, assembly GCA_007258455.2. NCBI lineage: Eukaryota > Viridiplantae > Streptophyta > Pinopsida > Cupressales > Cupressaceae > Sequoia > Sequoia sempervirens. The sequence continues at coordinate 188,795,410 of VDFB02000002.1, forward strand.
GTTGTTGAAATCACTCACACTCACACTCATATTTAGCACACATTTAGCATATTTTAGTTCATTTTAGTTGCATTAATTGGCTTTAAACTTCCATTAATGGCTTCCATGATCACATAATGCATCCATTTAGCTTGTTTAATTAATTAGGGTTTGGATCTTTTAGTTTAGAATCCATTTAGAATTAGCTTAAAATTTGGATATCTTCATGATTTAGCATAAAATCATGTTTAATTAGCTTGCATCATGCTCATTTAGATTAAAATCATGTTTTCATACACATCTCACAACTATTCCATCAGTTTTCTTCAATAAAATTAACTGGGGAAAGCTCATTTATCCACGGGATTGGGAAAGGGTTGTCGTTCCACATCAACATGATACCATTCCCATAACAAGATAAGTTTTAGATGGATTAGAGTAGACATTTAAATTCTTTCATAGTTTAGAATGCTTAGTTTTGATAAATGTTTAGTTTAATTTTCATTTGAATGATCCAGTTGAGATTTGAAGTTAGTGGCTTTGTTAAGCTTTAGTTCTTCATGGATGAAGTGTAATTGGCCCATACTAATCTGTCCAATCATAGTAAGTGATCCGATTTTATAGGATATTGGTGTTTCATCATTATGTGGGATGTTGATTAGATCTATAGTATCATGTGTTAGAAAACCAAGATCACCTGCATGCAAGATGGATACCTGTCACATGTAAAAGATATGAAGAACCAAAGAAGATGTTCTGTAAACCTTACAGTAAAAATGCATTAAGAGAATCAATTATTACAAAGTGATCAATCCTTATGAAGGAGATCAATAAACCCTAAAAGGGAAACCCTAAATGAAACCCTAGTGTGCACACTTAATAATTAATAATTAATTAATTATTAATGTGCCTAAGTTTAGCTTAAGTAACAAAGAGGAATAAGTGACTTAATTAATTAATCAATATGATATAATTAATTAAGCATAATAACTTATTACTCTAACACCCCTCCTTAAGATGAACTTAGGAAGAAGCTAAAACACTAGAATAAGATGCATGAAAGCAAAGATGGGTCCCAACAACTAGGCCTGATCAGGTACCCATTTACAAATGCAAGAATGAGGTAGAGAAGGAAAAACCCAGTGGGACAAAACCCCCCTACAATGTGATGACATGCTACAAAGAAGCACTGGAAGAACTCTGTAGAGTAACACTGGAACCACAATCTGACAAGCAAGGAAATATATCTCTATCTACAATTGAAACCAAAACCAGAATCAAAATAATGTGATAGTAGACCCGATGCCACGAAACACTTGAAAAATCCAAACGGGAACAACCCTGGAATCTATGAAGCAGCAAGCGATTATTGAATGATGTATTACTGAAAACGAAGTGCAAAGATGCAAGATGCACTCTCCCAACTGTAAAAATATCCAAGTAATTGCCAAACAACCCATCGGGCCAAATCTGGACTAAGTGATCAACCTGAGATAGATATAGAAAAAGTGCATGGAAAGCAACATAGAGCTCCTTAATACCTTTCCAACGCCGCAAACGAAGCGAAAATTGGACATCGTGGCAAAAAGTTATGAGCTCGGAAGCATAAAAAGTACATCTGACTTCAAACAGAAATAAATGTAGTAAAACAGAAAAATATTGTAAAATAAACTGCACCAAATGAAAGTGCTTGGAACCAGCTTTCTGGCGATATCTCGTTTGCCCGATTTTGATACCGTATGCCCAAGTTATGACCAAAAGAGAAAAACTGCTTCTTTAGGGAAAACTGGGGTTAGGAGGGGGCATATGAGGGTCGTACGGACGCTGACGTCAGCGGTTCACGAGTATAAAATTGACGGCCGTCTGGCCGTCGCTGCAAAAAATCGGGCCCCCTACAAAAGAAATCCGATTGCCGGTATATTCGAAGGTGAAGTCAGAATATTCCATTGGTGCCGGAATATGCTCGAAGGGCAGAATATTCCGCTGCTGGGAGGAGATTTGGGCGCGGGCCCTCGGTCCTCCATATGACCGGGGGTTCTTGTGGAGGAGCCCGCTGGGGCTGAGCTCGGCCGGCGGAGGAGGTGGGTGGCGCCCCCGGCAGCGGTGGTGTTTGGGTGGGTGCCCGGTGGCTGTCGGGCGGCAGACCCCTTTTACTCTGCAAGCGCCGGCCCAAAACCCGAGAAAATGCCTTTTTTGAATTTTTTTTTCATTTTTCATGCGTTGAGAAGCATGCTAGGGAGGCCTTACGACCCTTGGCAAATTTTTTTTTCCTTCTGGATCAACTGCTCCAAAATCGACGAAACGACAGGCTTTTTTAGGGTTTTTGGCCGCTGCGAACGCGATGGCAGTGTCTGTTTGAGCCCAAAGTGTACCAAAAAATTTGCTACCCCCAGATCTTGCAAAAAAGGATGCCTGTGGAAACCCTTGCATTAGAAACTCACTGAAAAGCCATATCGTCAGATCCTTAACATGCAGCGAGGTTTTCGATACCATGTTAGAAAACCAAGATCACCTGCATGCAAGATGGATACCTGTCACATGCAAAAGATATGAAGAACCAAAGAAGATGTTCTGTAAACCTTCAGTAAAAATGTATTAAGAGAATCAATTATTACAAAGTGATCAATCCTTATGAAGGAGATAAAGAAACCCTAAATGAAACCCTAGTGTGCACACTTAATAATTAATAATTAATTAATTATTAATGTGCCTAAGTTTAGCTTAAGTAACAAAGAGGAATAAGTGACTTAATTAATTAATCAATATGATATAATTAATTAAGCATAATAACTTATTACTCTAACATCATGTTGATCAATATCATCGACATGAGTTTGAGGAGTAAGGAAATTTGAATGTTCTTTAAAAAATGTTGTTACCTCAAATTTGATATAAAAACCCTCTTCATGGTGGGTAAGTGCACAAAGATGGTTCCCAAAAAGGGGACTTAAGTGGCCACTTTCTTTTCTTTTTATTTTTTTTTATTTTTTATTTTTTATTTTTTATTTTTATTTTTATTTTTTTCTGAAATAAGAAAATACTGACCTTGGACGTGAAATTGAGGATAGTTACACTCAAAATTTTGAGATGGAACAAAAACAAGGATCAAATTGCTCCAAGTCTACTTTCTAAACTACTAATTTATTTTTAAAATGGTTGAGATTGAGGGGTTCAAATGAGGGACGTACACAAATTGGTGTTGTTTTTGTTAGAAAAACATAACATAGCAACTCTTGTATGACCCTAGCACGGTGAATTTTTTTTTAGTATTTTTAAAATCACTACAGTCAGAAGTTAGCTAATAGTATGTAGTTGATGCACGATTTTTTTGATAATTTTTTAATGAATATTTGATTTTTTCCTAATTTTTGAAGTGGAAACTTCCTGAAAAATAGAATTTTGGCCATGCTACCCCTACAAATTTTGGAAACTAATTAATTTTTTTTTTTAAAATTATAGAATGGAGTCTAGTTTCTAAAAATGTAGTTTATTTGAAATTTTGATGAACAGTTAATTTATAACAAAAAAAACACCAAACACTACTTTTTTTCCAAAAAAGAGACATACAAACAAAAGAAATTATGGATGAAAGGCTTAACATTGTCAGTGTTATCAATAGTTTTGCACCCTGCTGAATGCAATATTCAGCAAACTACTGAAACATGGAAACCTCTTTCAGATGTGGGTGATCTGCACGAAAGAGGAATCTCCAGAGTGAGCTGGTTCTCCGAATGATGAATTCTATTCTAAGTGACTTTCCAGGAAAAAGGATAGAAGGATAAACTGGACCTAAAATCTAAAACTGAAATTCTATCACCCTAAAAATATTGATCAACTGTAAGAAGACCCTGATAATAACTTACTCTCATCAACTCTTTAAAATTAAATTCCCACAATCTCATAACACATGTAGTTCAACAGTGATTTATGCAAAGGTTAAATTAACACAAGGCATAACCTGAACCAACATGCAACTCCTGCAAATTTCTTGACAATAGTAAGAAAAGGAAAGGATCCAACAGATTTGAATCACATAACACATTTGATTGTTGTCCTCCACTAATCATTGATACACTATGTAGGACTTTAGCTGAAACATTGAGTCATAATGAAATGCATCTAACTATCCGTTCTCCTGCATAACTGACACCTCATAAACTCTTTTTGGAAATAAACTGCTTGCTCTTTCTTTAATATTCTGGAATGATCACTTGCTTGATATTCATAATTCATAATGCAATATTTACTTTACTAGTCAACTCAGAACTATAAATTCATCCAACACTCAAGTGCACTGTCTTTGTTTGTCCTCATGAGCAACATGGTACTCTTCATGCATTTTTATATTTCACTGCACAAACTGCTCTTAAAATCTGTTCTCTTTGACAATGAAAATTAAATCAAACCATTAAGGCATAATGTATGCCTGTTCACTATCCGAGAAAGAATTGATGAATTGAAACTTACATGACATTTGATTACAATCAGCACATAAAATGTAGTTATTCAACAATTTCTGATATAAATGTACTCAGTTAAATTTATTAAGTGAACTAAACTCACTGTTCACCTGTAGCCTTCAGAAAGAAAACCTGATCGTTATGAATGCACATTTGGTTTTGTTACTTGATGGATTCTCTATTTTACTCTTTCAGTTGTTCTTCACTTTTTTGATGAATATGATAAAGTATCTTTCAAAAATAGCCCATTTAATGAATAGGCCAGCATGCCAAGCTCTACCCTTGTGGGAGCCCGTTTTCCTCCACATGCTTGATCTTTGAATAATGTTCAGCTTCATGATTTTACCTATACCTGCACAAGGAAACAAACAATGTTAGCATAAAAACAAAACATGTTGATCATGACATTGTCATTTCTCTTTCAGCACACTTCTTTCGTACTGCACTTGATTGATTGTTTCAATGCATGATTAATAGTAGGTTGTACTATTGCGGGTGCCTCATATAGGTTTCTTCATAGTCGGAGCCACTGACACCCCTCTTTTCCTCTTACAGGTCGATGGAGCTCGAGAAGACAAGGTGAACCATTCAACATCAAACGTCGATAATCAGGCAATGATGATTATGTCGTCACTTATGTGTTTTACTGTCTGAATCTTCAATAGTGCAATGTGCTATTAGAAATGTATTCTAACAGTCACATCCATGGCTTGTGTGGATCTTTGATTTCAATTCTTCTTTTCAATTGAAGAGAAAATGCATTCTCATGCAATGTTGTAATATCATTCTGATTGTGAAATCAAATGAAGCCTTGTAAAAATGAGTTCTTTACGAAATAAATGAAAGCATCTGAAATGCTATTTTGCTCATGTACTCAATTTTGTATTTCTTTTAAATCTGCAACATCTAAATGACACTCTGCAACTCCATAACTTCACTAAAATGCATAACTGTTACTCGATGCAAATGTGATGCGAAACAACATTTAAAATTCAATCTGCAATTCCACTTAATGTTGAAAAACAATCAGCCAGCTCCTCTACTTGAGCTGAGGCAAAAAACATGTAATAGTTAGAAAGTGAAAAAAATTACATTGTTGGATAGCTAAGAGAGAACCTAACATTACCCAGATGTTCGATTTGTTTGATATTGAACCATGTGCAATCCTGACGGTGAGCACAAACTTGATTATGTGAAATATTGTAGAATTTGTAAAAACACATCTCTGGTCATTGGGAATGCCCTCCAAGCCTTTGGGTTGGTATTCCAAGGCAAATACCAATCCCAAGGCTTGGGGATCCCAAAGCAAGATATAACACGCTCGCATTATATCTCAGTTTTGACATGGTTTTTTTGTTTGTGGGGAGCATGTCTAGCAAGACATAACATGAGCACGATATAATGTGCTCACGTTATGTTTTGCTTAATGTTAAATGCTACTCTATTGAATGTATGTTTACATATTTGTATGTACATGTATGCTTGTATGTCATTTATTTATGTATGTATGCCTATATGCATCAATGCATGTATATTGTATGTATGCCTATATGTATGTAAGATTGTATCTTCGCATGTACATGTATGGTTGTATGTACGATTGTATGTACATATGTATTATGCTTGTATGTATGTATTTATGTATTTATTTAGAGGGAGGGAGATTTTTAAGAGAGAGAGAGAGATCTAGAGTTGTCTAGGTAGGGTGAGAGGGGGAGAGGGAGGGGGAGGGGGAGAGAGAGAGAGGGGGGGTGGGGTGGAAGTGAGAGTTTAAGAGAGAGGGAGTGGGAGAGAAGGGGTTGGAGTGAGAGGGACTTAGCTAGGTAGGTTGGGAGGGATAGAGGGAAGGGAGAGGGAGAGAGGGGGGGTGGGAGAGAGAGAATTGAGAGAGGGGAGAGAGAGATGGAGAGAAAGAGAGAGTTATGTAGGTAGGGTGCCAAAGGGAGAGACTTGAGAGTGTGAGGGGGGGTGAGAAGGAGAGACTTGAGAGATAAGTAGTGAGAGGGAGTGTGAGAGAGAGGGAGTGGGAGAGAGAGGGAGTGTGAGTGAGAGACCTGAGAGAGGGAGAGGGTGTGGGAGGGAGTGACCTGATAAAGGGAGATAAACAAAGGGATGGAGTGAGAGGGACTTATCTAGGTAGGGTGGGAGGGATAGATAGAGAGAGTGGGGAGAGAGACATAGTTACCTAGGTAGGTTGCCAAAGGGAGATACCTGAGAGAGAGAGGGGGTGGGAGGGAGAGACATGGGAGAGAGGGGGAGAGAGGGAGTGGAAGAGAGTGTGAGGGAGATAGAGAGAGATAAATAGAGGGAGTGAGAGAGGGTGGTAGGGATTTATTGAATGAGAGGTACATAAAAAGAGGGAGAGGGTAGATAGATACAATTAGAGAGGGTAGGAGAGAGGGAGGGAGGGAGAGGTGATATGTATAGATAGAGAGAAAGCGATAGGGGTTGAGGGTATAGGGTTGAGGGATTAGGGTGGAGGACCTATAGGGTTGATGGTTTG
>VDFB02000002.1:188802371-188878063 GCA_007258455.2 Sequoia sempervirens
AGAGATAGAATTAGGGTATATAGGGTATAGACAAAGAGAGAAAATAAATCTATTAAAAAACCAACTTTCTCATAATGCGAGCACGTTTTTAAGAGGTAGAGATATGACCATTTTTAGCAAGAAATAACGCACTCGCATTATAATGCGAGCACATTAGAACACGAGTACATTTTGGCTCACTCTAAAAATGTTAAAAAAACTCAATATACACGTGATCTCAAGGCCCACATTCTGCATATTCTCCTGGTTCTACGCGTGCTCTGAAAAAAAGTAGCTTTTTGATGATGTTGTGAAGCATGCATGTTTTTCACATTCCACCACCTTTTTAATGATCTTTCCACCACCTTTGCATGAAATAGCAAAGTTTTCACATTGAAAGGAATATAATATCAATTCAAGTTTTAATTCTAGTGAAAATTGATATACAATTGAAGTTTGGAGGGGAACAAGCTTTTGAAAAAGTCAAATTGTTGAGGAGTCTGAAGAAAGAAGAAGCAAAGGATACATAATTGTGTAGAAATCCTCCATTTGAAACTCTATTTTTTTAGGTATGTGAAGTCTTTACACATTTTCTTTCATTCTATTGTGGCTTGCTTTCATTTTTTTTATTTTGCATATTCCATGTTGATCATTGTTTGTTTGTCATTATAACCTTAGGTTGTCAATGCACATTTTAAATTACACAATTCTATACACTTTCCAATTACATTTTTAAACCACATCCTTTGAGGCACTTTTTTATCTAACAATCGACTTACCTTGTGTATGCTTCCACATTTTGTATACACATATATATGACATAAGTTTTAAGGAAGTAAAATAAAACATCATTTCTCAATCCTTTACTATGGATGTGCATACCACTCTCCGAAGGTTTCATTGAGGTATTTTGTCAAATAGTTATACCAAGCAGTTGATTGCCTTGTCTATGCTACAAAATTTTCCATACATGTCTCTAAAAAATTGGAATCTACTCCTCCCACATTGGTAGATCTTAGAAACTATTTTGGTTTTCATATCTATATCTAAATTTACCTCATCACTAAACCTACCTCATCACTTATGTTGTGATATATTTTAAATGTTTCCTTGATTAGTCTACCTACAAGGGATTCTAACCCTTCTCTCCACTGTTATAAGACTCTTTATTCAAGGCTAAGTTAGAAACATGGAGATAGGTGTAGCCTATCTTGCAATCATGACTCAAAATGGAAGCATGGACAAAGCATTTGAATTGTTTGACAATTATGTTTTCATATAAATGTATGCAAAATGTGGTAGCATTGAAAAGCTAGTGAGATTGGAAAGATAGTGAGCTCACTCACTAGCCTACCAATGCGGTAGGGTTGAGAAGGTAGGGGCAGCGTATGCCTCACAGAAATGGGGTCTCATGGTGACTGTGAGACCCCATTTCTATGAGGCATACACCACCCCTACCATCTCAACCCTACCGCATTGGAAGGCTAGTGAATGAGACCCCAATGCAGTAGGGTTGAGAAGGTAGGAGCAACATATGCCTCATAGAAATGGGGTCTCATGGTGATATGCCTCATAGAAATGGGGTCTCACGGTGATACATCACCGTGAGACCCCATTTCTATGAGGCATACACTGCCCCTACCTTCTCAACCCTACCGCATTGGCAAGCTAGTGAGTGAGCTAGTTTTACAACGCTCCACTAGCTTGCCAATGTGGTAGGGTTGAGAAGGTAGGGTCAGCGTATCACTATGAAACCCCATTTCTATGAGGCATACACTTCCCCTACCTTCTCAACCCTATCGCATTGGCAGGCTAGTGAGTGAGCTAGCTTGCCAATGTTCCACTAGCTTTCCAAGGAATTTGAATTCACATGCCTTGTCCATGCCTCCATTTTGAGCCAATCTTGTAATCATGGCATGACACATTACCATATTTCTTTAAGGCATTCCATCGAGAAATTTTTTTTTCATTCTCTCATATTCATCCACATTTGACTCATCATTCTCTTCACAAAGCTCTTTATACAAACACCCAAAACTGAGACCAGGGAATTTTGCAACTTTGAACCCCACTATTCCTAATACAATATGAAAACGGTCTAGCAAGACCTTATTTAGATGACAACACCTAAAAAATACCTAAAACCAATTACATAACCAAGATTGACAAAACTTGAAAATTGGACTCCTATGGTGCCCCTGCACCACCTTTGTCTATGCTAGAAATACTCTTCTACAAGATGATTGCAAGTATTTTTTATGAAGCCTTGAATGACATATATTTCATTTATTTGAATGGATAAAATTTTTAGGAACTAATATTCATCTCATTACCATGCTATAGGTAAAATTATCCACCATGCTGAAGAAATGAATAAGGAATAAACTAATAGATGAAGAGTATGAAACCTTCAAAGCAAAGGAGAGAGAACAGGTGGCGACATATCGTGAAAAGAAGAAATTGGATACGATTGACAAAAAAAGCCAATTGAAGAGGAACCTCAACCATCGAAAAGAGAATAGGAATTGGTAGCACAAAGGGAACAAATGCAAAAGAGTAGTGGTAGGATAGATTTGGATACCATAGTTGGAGACACTCCGTCTACCACAAGTGAATATGAAGGGACACCATTAAGCACTAGCAAATATGGAGGGACACCATCTACCGTAAGTGAATATGGAGGGACACCATCTACCACAAGTGAATATGGTTGGACACCATCCACTGCATCTCAAGTTGAGAGTACATCATCACTCAGATTTGATGAAGAAGGTATGCCATCATCCCCATGTGAACCTCAAGGTATGTCTTCTACTCAACCCTCGATCGAAGGTACGCAATCTAGCCCACCTCAATTAAATATTGATGAAATTACTAATGTTGAGATGTATGTACCTAGGAGAACACCACCTAGAATTTTGCATAGAAAGCCAAAGTATTTGATTAATATGGATGAGGATATTTTGTAGCACATGGAAGGAAAGATTTCAGCATGCACTTTTAGAAGATATGTTGATAAGATTTGGAAATTCTTCTTTGAAAGGCTAAATGAGGTTGCAAGATGTCAACTATTTGTTTAAATGATGTGGGGTATAAAGTATAGAAACATCATGAAGACTCTTGGGTTGAGAACATCAAATGCATCAAGTGAAAACACTATTGTGAAGAATCTAATGGATGCTTATGAGAGTGTGGGTAAGACCTCATGCTCAAAGGATAGTAATGTCACCCGACATGTCATTACATCAACTTTGGTAAGTAGTCAAACAAAGAGAGTTTGTCTCATTAGAAAGAGAAGTGAACAAATGATAATTAGTAGAATTTTTTTTATCAAAAGCTGTTCAAAGGAGTCAAAGAATTGAGGGCATCAATTCAAATGAATTATGGGCATTCTTGGAGAGACTGCCAGAAAAAGATAAAAAAGTTGTTGAAGCATTGAGAACACTAATTGAAGAGTATTGGAAGAATAACACAAGACCATCTCCAAATAAAAGGTATGCGGTAAGAAGGAGAATCGGTAGTTAGAACCGTGAGCCACATCTAAAACATTTTTTGGATATGATTCAAACCCAATTTTTTCATAAATTTTAAAAGGATCATCCTCAAATTAGTATTTTTTAAATATTTTTTGAAATGCTTAAACCTTTTTATGTCAAGATAAATCACACAAACACAACTTGTTGCTATAGAGCACATTTTGAATTTTGTAACCATTATGATGTTTATCATTCTGTATGTTTAGATTTGCATACTAACGATGTTTTGTAGGATTGTGGCATAGAAGCCCCACCAAAATATTCAAGAGATTTGTTATAATTTTTTTTATGTTAAATAGAGGATGGCCAAATATTCTATAGGACAACATGCTTGGATGGTTCATGCGAGTGTTGTGGTGGCTTGTAGCATATACCAGTATGTCAACGTATGGAAAGCATAGATGAGGTGGGATAGAAACTAGTAGAGTTCAGAAAGTATAAAATAGTGGCATATGCTACAAAAGATGGGTCTCAAGCAAAAAGGTGTGATTTGGTTATTCAGAAGATTCCAATGTATTAGTTTATGTCCATGTTTCATGAAAATATAGTGTATGATTATGCCAGGCATATCAATAGATCCTGATGGTTGGACACACAATTCAAGCTATGCAAGGACACCTTTCTAGTTGGCAGCATAGTATCAGTGGTTGACTTTGTAGAGAACTACACTCTATAGCCACAGCGTGAGGTGCAGTCAAAGTATTAGAACTCCACATAGGTTTCGATATTTGTGCACATAGCATTCATTCTTGCAGTTGATAGTACAAAGGACCAAAGGAAGGTATTGAGGGAGTATCACTTTTATATTAGTGATGATCACACACATTCTTCATAGTTCATACAAGGTTTCTTCTAGATGTTCTACAGTGATTTGGCTCAAAGGGGCATAACACACGGTTGGCATATAATATGGTCAAATTGCAACACAGTTCAAGAACTCACACATGTTCTACTGGTTGAGCAAGATGCATGTAATTACAAGTGTTCACATATGTGGAACTTTTGTGAGGATAGGCATGGAAAGGGGGAGCATGATGGTATAGGAGCATGTGTGAAAAGAGAATTAGCACAAGAAGAGTTAAAGTATAAAGATAGTGCAAAGTTCATAGATGTAAGATCAATCGTCAAGTGGTGTAATGCTTTGATGGGTCCAGGTAATGAAGGTACATCTTCAGTTCATAGATTTTTTGGTTGATGGATGATAATAACATTGCACCATATGAGGATTTTTGTACATTAACATGATTAAATGAACTACACTCTTTCCTAAGCTCAAATGCAGGTTCATGGAGTATCGATACATGAAAGATGGCATGCTTTTGTTCTTCATGTACAATGCAAGCTTGGAGTGATTGTGAGTCAGGGGAGTGGGTTGACAAATGGTTGACAAGTTATCTTAGCCTAGTTGACAAGTATCACCCTTTGACAACATTGGAACTAACATAGATGGAATCATCGGTCGACTTTGACCATGTATCAGATCTAGTTCAACTAGGCAATATATCTAATTGCTTAGTTTTTGAAATTCCATATTGTTATCTTACTTTGTAGTGTATTCGCAATGTTGACTAATTTGAAGAGATTTTTTGCACATATCATTGTAGGTCATGTTTATGCAGTTATTGTAGATGAAGACAATGAAGAAGGAACATACTATTACTTATGTCATTGTGTTGAAGCCAAAAAGAAATTGGAGGCCCCAATTATAGATGGAGAAAACATTGAATACCCTACAAACTCAGTTATTATTACTAGAAATTGGCTTAGAAGGTACCCATATAAGAGTGTTAAACATTGGCTATTTCAATACTTTGACACACATCGTAGGATTCTTCATTACATGAACCTTGTCGTGGCATCCAATGTTCGTTTGACCAAATATGGGGGTAGACCTTTGAACAAGACCTTGTGGAAGGTCTGTGAGTTTGACCATGAGGAAATACTTGACACAATAAAGAGTAGAGTAGACCCGGATGGTTCATTGGATTAATTTGTAAGTATGCACATTTGTTCTTATTAATTTATACTTGTATGCACATTAATTTATTTTATTCCAATGCTATCATCTTCTTTTACTTTTCCTATTTGTAAGTAACCTACTAAAAATTGATTGGTGTCCCCTTGCAGAAAATGCATTTGAAGTTAACCTTATCATTGTTGATGGGTGTTTTTGCACCTTCTCAACACAGGCAACACACAAGTATGCTACCTCTCTTGTAAGGAAATCTCCAACAACAAGTTGCTAAAAATTACCCCAACGTCTCTTAGGTGTGAGGTCATGACAATACTTGGAATCTCTCAATTGGTTCAATGTGATTTTGTTGGTAATCACAGGACACCCTTACATGGGTTAAATTGGAAGGAAATTGGTCCTTTGAATAGAGTTCATAATTTTTTTGAAGTGTTGCTCTATTGCTGCAAGTTTGGGACAATAGTCTCAAACTCCACTATGATCTTCAAATTTTACTTTACAATGTGCAATGAACTTTATCTAAAGCACCTATTTAAAAGAAAAGTCAAAAGGGAAAGGAAGGGAGTAAGTTCCTAGACATGAACCTACTGATGAACAGTGACAATGAAGGATGCTATAGTGGAAAACCTTCCTAAAACTAAATCCCACTTAACCAGATCAATTCATAGTCTCATGAAACTAGTGCAATCTTCTACGGTATGCAAACTTCAATCACTCATTCACCACAAAGCATGAATAAAAGATAGAATTTAAGTGTAGCATTCAAAAACAATTAGACTAGCTTTACACTACAGTTTATCATGAATAAACAACAAAAAGCATGAACAAGGAAGGGAATCAACATAGCAGAATCATTCACCATCAATGAACAACATTAAATAATCTATTGAAGCATTCTAAAAAATAGACCAACAAAGTTAATCTACTCAATTTCACTAACTAAGAAGAGAAGAATCATGAAACATGAAGTTGGAACTCAAAAATCCACCAAAATCAATGAACTTCTATTAAAATTCCAGCAGCATGTCTTTACAACAACTCAACTCTCTATTTGAAAATGAGAGGAGACCCCCTATTTATGGTGTCCAAAAAGAAAAATGGATGGCCAAGATTCAATATCATTGTGTGGCCAAGATTTACTACAAGTTAGGGGTTCATCCTCGAGCTCACCATATGTTAAAGTAGCTCCTTGAAGTTTCAATTGAGCAATCTTCCCATCGATCCATTGCTTTGTCTTGGCTTCTAAAAACTTCATCAGAATGTCGAGGTCATTCATCTCTTCCTTGGTTCCAATCAATTAGTGGTAGCGGTAGATTGGCGACATCATATCTGGGATTAATCACTATGTTTTCATCTTCAACAATCTATTCTGGTACTGGAAACTTGACCATTTTGACAAAATAAGCCATCATGCGCATGTAATGCCTCATACACACTTCCTTATCATCCCTAAAATTAGCCTAAAATTACTCGACATTATGCAAATGGGCGTATTCTACCTCAACTTTCTTCTTTAGCTCTCCATATGGGTCCATTCGTGGTCGGGAAATGTGGAACTCCAAGTTATATTCAACAAGCTCTTTGTCTGAATAATCTGCACACTGGGATGCGGGGAGTGCATACATACCCTAACCAAATGTGAGGGGATAAGGGATCCTCACCCTATGCTTGTCGCTCATAAGGGTGTGCGCACACTGCAACTATTGAGAGAGTTCAAGTAATATCAATCGATCATTTGGGTATTGAGGTAGTTTATATGGTTTCTCTGAGAAGCCCTCGACTTAGATGTATGTAAATTTGGGAAATTGAATAGACAGGATGCTGAAACAGTGGATGAAGGCATTGGAACTATGGGTCACCCTTCTTTCAAAGTCTCCTCCAAGTAACTAGATGATGTGCCTGATGAAGGCATCATTAACTCTGCAATAGTCCTTAAAGTTCCTATACTGGAGTTGCAGATATTTGTCGTATACCTTCAATTCCCTTCACGGGGTTTGACTAGGAGCTATAAATAATCCCCTATATTGGACATAGTCAGCAAGTAGATAGACCAAGTATGAGGTCATGTAGAACTGGGAGGTCTTCTTTACTGCCACAAATTGTTCATGTAGGCAGTTGCTTATCATGCCTGCCCAGAGAAATTGGGTCTTTCCCCTAATGATTTCTTCTATAAAATACAACATTCACTCTTGGAAGAATGCTGCAGTCGAGAGGCTGAAGACTCTACTTAATAAGTTTACCAAGTCATGGTAATCCTCATAGAAATCACTTCTAAAGAGTTCTTGGGGCACTTTGTTTGCACTGCCCCTCTTCTCCTTTAGCCATTATTGATTGATAAGCTTCTTGCACTTGATGGGATTGATATCCCATGTGGTATTGGAATATTATTTAGATGCTTCTTCCATTTCATCAAAGGTGGGTATATGAAAAGTGTGCCCAATAGACTTGGTTGAGAAATCAGCCAATATGTTTCCATCTCTATCCACTATTCTTTTAGTGTCTTCCTGATATGCCTCTCTGCAGGCCACTACAAGTTTGGGAGAAATGAGTGTAGGTGGGAAACCGACAACCTTGGCCAACCCACTCCTTCAGATTCTCTTGGCATTCTTTATGGTGGGGTTGACAATGACCCTCTATTTAAATTCTTCAATGTCAATATGCCCCAAGTTAATATCTAAGATCTCCTTCCAGTCTATGGTGACCCTTGAATTAAGGGGCGCCCATTGGAACTTGTATTTCATCGAATCTTTATCCTCCTTACCTTTGGGTGCTTTGGTTGACTTCTTTCCCTTTTCTTTCTCCACAACCGCCTCTGAGGGTCCTGCAGCTGGTTCCATATATCCTGCAGGAAAAAGAGTAGTAAGCACATTCAAGAGTGAAAACATGAGGAGCGTTAGCCAAAATCCTGCGAAGAAAATGTTAGATTAGGTAACTCATCATTCAAAGATGCTAACATTTCCTTCGAATCATCGTTAGCCGCTCATTTGAAGGAGTTATGACAATTTGGGTCTAGGTGTGCGGACTTCCTTGGGCTAGAAGCCATTATGGAGGAAAAGGAAAATGAACGACAATCAGGGCACGACGACCCGTAGGGTTTCACCTACATGCAGTTTTTGGCTGTGAGTTGGGGCCCACTAGTAGGTCAAGCTAATTTAGCACATGGGTCAAATCTTCTTTGAGGCTTTGGGGTCATCAAATTGGTCATTTAAGGATGTGGGCCTGAGGCACACGAGTGTAGAAGGTCTGTTGGCCGTTTGGTGCTCCAACGTTGAAATGACGTTGGCAGAGCAATGTTCCACAAGCAATGTCCTAACATATGGGGTTTGAGGCCTTGGTGGACAATGTCATTTTAGTGCTAAAGTCATTTGGATGAGTGTGGGCTAGAAGGTGTAGGAAGGCATTGGAAGTTGGCCGTTTGGAACGACAGAGGCGGGATGAAAGTTCGCCAAAGGAAGCCCGCACTATTGAGTCCGCAAGAGGGCTGGACATGCTCATTTGTTGGCAGACAGTAAAAAAGAAAACAATGGGGTTGGATCCCGCATAGCGGGCCGATGAGAGTCCTTAGTCGTTTGACACGATGATGATAGGATGACCGCCCACTAGCAGCTACCCACATGGGGTAGCCCGTGAAGTCTTTTCACTTAGTCATTTTTTGTTTCTTTGTCTTAGATGGAGGCAACAAGTTTGGGCTCTGCAGGGTGGAGAGATGGATGTCCAAGGTAGTTCAGAATGGAAAACTCGTCATAGTAGCCCATGGACAGAAGTTTGCGAGGAAAGGCTTGCAAAGAGCTGAAACTTGGTCAATTTTTAGCCCAGGGGAATTTGGGCGGCCATGGCAGAATCGGGACCCACCCGTCGGAAAGGCTCTAGGGTATCACTATTTTGGAGCAGTCGTTGCGGCGATGAAAGGGGAGCGGAAATCCACAAAGGATAGTCGCAATCGAATAAGCTATCTTTGTTTTGAGCTTGGATAGCGGTCATGAAGGCATGGTTTGCCAGGTGGAAGGATGGGTTAGTAAGGCTGTTTAGGATGACAATCCCCAGGGGGAACCCTAGGATAGAAGTCCACAAAGAGAAGCCTGCAATGGGCTCGAACTTAGGCATTTTGGTGCGGTTGAATTTGATCAGAGACCACTGAGGTGGGGCTTGCCTAGTGGAAGGATGATATCAATTAGCCATTTGGGATGGCGAGGCACAAAGGACATTTCGCAGGAAGAGACCTATGCTTGCAGACCCGAGAGGGTTGAAGGTTCCTTCCTTTTGGGGTTCATGAACTTTGATCTAAGCCAAAGAGGAATGATCGGACAAGGGTGTCTTCCCTCGAGAGCGGGCTTGAGGTGAGTATTGACCGATATTTGCATTTTAGTGTTTTAAGGAATAAAAACGGTGATGGGAACTTTGTGGGTCCATAGGGCACAGACTCCCTAGTTCAAGAACAATTGTGGTGACCTCAAGTTCCGTATGCGGCTCATGGGTGATTTTCAAAGGATATAAAAAATCTAAATTGTGGGTTTTGTTCGCTGGGGTTTCATATAGCGAATTCCTAAGTTTCCTTCTTTAGATTTTAAAAAATTATTTTTTGAAAATTAAAAAAAGTCAAAGTATGACTTGCGGAAAAATACCAACCTAGAAAACTCGATGAAATCAATGAAGAGATATCGAATAATGAATTTGAATTGGCAAAGGAGCTCTGCGGGCGCGAACGCAGCAGTAGCGGGCGGCTCTGAGAGACTTCCTAAAATTCTTGACGGTGAAAATGACATTTCAAAATGCCTATTTATAGATTTTGTAGCATTTAATGCTCGCGATTAATGTAGGTACAATGACGAATGAAGTTGGGGGACAAGCCCTTCGAGAGGGGTGGCGCCAAAAGCAACGGGTTCCACTACGCAGATGAACATCAAGGGTTGGCTTTCTGGCAGGTCGGTGGTGAAAAGAGGGAACAAGGTTGCGGGTCCCGTGGGGTGGGAGGACATCATGAGTAGGCTATTCAAGATGAAGAAGATGTCAGGGAATCCCACATAGGGCGGCCCACAAGGGTGGACCCGCATCACTCAGAGGACGTCAATTTCAAAGTTTAAAGACAAACAACCAATAGAACCTCGCCAAGGCCAAAGACCTAGAAATTGGGGAAGTGGTGAAACTTGGTCAACTCAAAATGATTCTTCTAAGACTACTTGATGACTTGGGACTCAAAAATAGGGGCACGCAAAATGGGGCGGTGACAAAAGTGACCCGACAAAGTGAAAAGAGAGGGTCCCCATTCTGAATGGGGCATGTGTGCTACATGCACAACAAATGGCGACATTGCTAGGGAATGCTCTTGAAAATTCTGAGGATGAGTGCTCATTTCAAACCCAGAATCTCTGGTTTCGTAGACTAGGCGATGGTTTCTAAAAGCAAACTAGGGGACTTGAAGGAGGATAAAATCCTTGATTGAATCAAACATCGAAAGCATCTCAGAAGTGTGTGTAAGTAGTGAATTCATTCTTTTCCTTTAGAGACTATAACAAATGACCGTTAATCAAACCAAACAAGCTATGGATCGTCTAACTCCAAAAATAACCTAGACATTGCCCCTCTGCTAGTTAGGCGTCCATAGCCTTGATGGAGTTGTCGTTGTAACTCCACAAACATTTCTCTACTACCAGCTAGGCATCCATATCCTTGGTAGAGTTGTCCGCACACCCACATAGTTACTTGATTTTCATATTTTATTTCTTTTCTTTCCTTTTGATATCCTTTTCAATGCTATTTCTTTTTCTCAACCGTGTAAGCATCGAAGCTTACAGTGGGCTTGGAACCACAGTGGTCACTGAAGTAGACTTATGATTTTTTCTTGTTAAGTCATAATAACAAACATTGCATAGTTCTTTAGAAGCAATTAATGTTTATCTTGTGCAAGATCTGAGATGAAATGTGATGAGATTTAGCTAAGGGTCACATTCTAGGTCAAGTCAAAGTTCAAATGAGGAGACCATTCCATAGTAGCAATCAAAAACCAAGAGTTGTGAGTGAATACTTATCCAAAGAACACTAAGAGTTGGCAGAAAAGTGAACCATTCATTAGGTTAAGCATGACCACTACAACAAAATAGAGAACATCCTTTCAGTGAAACAAACGATTGGGAAACGAGCAAAACAAATGCGACACAAAGCAACAAAACAACAAAGCAAGGAAACCTAAAGCAACATAAACTAACCTATATACAAACATTTACAGGAACAACTCAGGAGAGCTCAAGTGTGGAAATAATGCTTGAGGTGCTACCCATTAACGGGAAATGGGACATCCTCACCAATTAATGTCTTGAGGCGAAAAGCATTATCACTGAGGATTTCAACAATTTAAAAGGGGCCAAGCCAGAGCTTGTCAAATTTTTCATGTCCCCCTTTCTTCTCATGGGCCTTGTCCCAAAATAGGACCAGATCAACAATTCTAAAGGCCTTTACTTTGGCTCATCGATCAACCATATTTTTATCACACCCTGATGTCTGGAAAATTTTTCAATGGCATGGTCATGTACTTCTTCTAAGTGGAGTAACTCAGCTAAATAGGCTTCCCTTCGATCCCATTCTTCATAAAAGGTATTGATGAATTGGAGGGTTGGGATCTTGAGGTGAACCAGGAATACAAGCTCTAGGCCATAGATGAGGTGGAATGGGGAATCACTGAAGGAAACCTTGTGATGTGTGTGATCTGCCCAAAGGGAAAAACGAAGCTGGGTGTGCTAGTCTTTGGGATTCCTATCGAGTAGCTTTTTGATGATAGTGATCAAGTTTTTGTTTGTGGACTCAGCTAGGCCATTGCCCTGGGGATAGTAGTTGGACGAGAATTTAAGGGAAATACCGTAATCAAAGGCCCAACTGGCGAATTTAAGTGAGGCAAAGGCAGGGCCATTATCGCAAACTAACACATATGGGAAACCAAAATGGTTTAAAATGAAACTTTCAAGGAAA
Source organism: Sequoia sempervirens (assembly GCA_007258455.2). Lineage (NCBI taxonomy): Eukaryota > Viridiplantae > Streptophyta > Pinopsida > Cupressales > Cupressaceae > Sequoia > Sequoia sempervirens. Next base: position 188,814,819 of record VDFB02000002.1, read on the forward strand.
TTAACAACTACCTTTGTAGTACATTGCCTACATGCAATAGCTTCTATCCATCTAGTACAATAATCAGAGGTAGTTAGAATGTACCTGTGACCCGCAGATGATGGTGGGCTTACTGGACCAATGAATTCGAGGCCCCATTATGTGAACGACCTTACCTCCAAGACTGGTTATAGCTAGACAACAACGTTTCTTTCTCTGGTTGTGGTGGTCTAACATATGTGGCACATACGAGCATGATTATGTGCATCCTTGAAGACTGTTGGCCAGTAGTATCTTGCTCATAGAATTTGATGAGCAGTAGAAGGACCAGATCCATGACCAGTGCCAAATTTTTCATGGAATTCTTTTAGCATTCGCATTGCCTTTTCTTTTCCAAGGCATCAGAGGTAGACCCCTTCATGATTTCTTTTGTAGAGCATAGATCCTTGAAGCATGTAGCTACTACTTTTCGGTCTAAGGGAACACTTTTGGACTCCCTGTAGATGAGACAGACACTTGTTGTTTGACAAGTAATAGACAATATCGTCGTACCATTCTCCAGGAGAAACATCTTCAAGCTGATATTGCTGAACTGTAAGCTTAGGTCCTGCTTTAGCTGCTATCTCAGCTATTGTTCAGGTGAGGGCTTGTCCTCTTACTAACTTCATTGTCTAAATCTCCATATCATATTCTTGCAGCAGGGTGACCCACTTTTCTCTCTGTTCTCCTAACTCATTTTGCATTAGCAATGTTTTCACTACCAGGTCTAGTACAATGGCAAACACCCTATTCCGTAAGATGTAGTGTCTGAATTTATTGACTCCCCTTACAAGAGCATATGATTTTTTTTCCATGCTATGGTATCTTAGTTTAGTATCCTTTAAGGGAGAACTCATGAAAGCAATTGGGTGCTCGTTTCCTTCGTCATCTTTTTGAGTCAAAATGCTAGCACATGAATGGTCTGAAGGAAATGAGTAAATATAGAAGGGATTCAAATAATCTGGGCTAACTACCATAGGTGCATCAACAATGGCTTTCTTGATTTCCTTGAAGGTCTGCTTTTCCTCCAGAGTCCACTCAATTTTGATATCTTGCTTCAGTATGGCATTGAGTGGCTTGACGATTTCAGCGAAGCCTGTAATGAATTTTCTGACAAAATTTATCTTTTCAAAGAAATACTTCAGCTCTTTCTTGCTTCCTGGAAGCTGAATCTTCAAAAGGGACTAAATACGCTTGGGGTCTATCAATATCCCACACTCTAAAATAACATTCCTGAGCAACTTGCCTTCTGTGACTCCGAAGATGCACTTCTTCAGATTGAGGGATATCCTAAACTCTCCATACCTTTGAATTTTTTTGCATAGATCAGAAACATGATCACCTTTCTTTTTTGAGAGCACTATAAGATCATACATGTAAATGATTATGCACTTTATGATCAGATCTTTGAAGGCTATGTCCATTTCCCACTAGAAAGTGGCACCAACATTGATGAGCCTAAACGACATCCTTTTGTATGCAAAAGTTCCCCACTTGGTGGTGAATGCTATCTTATGCCAATATTCATATTGCACCATGAATTAATTATATCCAGAATACCCATCCAAGAAAGACATCATCTGTGAACCATTGACAATTTGCAGTACCTCATCTAGTGAAGGCACGTGATAGTTTTCCTTCTTCGACACTCTGTTTAAGTTGCGGAAGTCCACACAAACCCTAATTTCTCCATTCTTCTTTCTAACTGGAACTAAATTGGCCACCCATGTGGAGTGCCTGATTGGAAATATGATCTGGGCTGAAAGCAACTTCTATACTTCCTTGTAGATGATGGGTTCTAGCAATGCATTAATGTGACGTTGTTGTTGTTGGAATGGTCTAACATCCAGCTTAAGAGGAATGATGTGCGTAATAATGGAGGTGTCATATGTCTTTAAATCTTCATAACTCCATGCCACCGCATCATGATATTTTTGCAAAGCATCGATGATTCCTTTTCTTTCTTCCAATGTGTAGACCTTACGAATGAATACATTTTAGCTTCCTCAGCTATTCTGAGGTTGTGAGTGTCACACTGGTTGTTGATTGAATACTTCTTTTCCTGTTGATCTTGGTCTCAGATCTAATCTAAATTAAATCTCTGTTCAAGCTGAACCATATCTCTAGGAATTGTATTTGTTTTGAGATTCATGACCCCTTCTATATCTAATTCAGCTTCTTCAAGTTGAACTTCATCAATTATCTGAGTTGCAAACACATCAGAGCTAGTGATAATTCCAAGATTTGTTTGTTGTCATTGAGTACCTAGAAGTGAGTGACATTGCCTAGCACTGATGGTGTGGAAGTAAGCTCAACAGTGAATATTTTGATTCCTAACAGTGACAATGGTTGAAGGGTGCTAGTGGCTTGAGCCAAGGCATCAACAATATAATTATGTGATCGAGGGATCATGAATATTGAATTCATCTAGGCTTTCTAAAAGATCCCAAACCCTATGCCTATAGTTTGCTAGCCTTGTATCATGGAAAAAGTATAATTTTCTGACTTGCTTTACTACCAATTCTGAATCACCGAAGACTTGCAACATTTTAACTTTCTTCCTTAGGGCCATTAGGAGACCATGAACAAGTGCTTCGTACTCTGCTATGTTGTTGGTGCGATAGAATTGAAGCCTATGGGAAGAAAAGTAGGTCTTACTCGTGGGGTTGATGAGTTTGAATCTAGCTCCTGCTCCATGTTTGGAATTGGATCCATTGAAGCACAACTTCCAAAACTTGGAAGGTTCTTTGACTTCGGGGCCAGTCATGCATTCATTCTTTCTTAGTTGCGCACCCACATTCATCATTTCTAGAATGGACATGGACTTGTCATAGTTGGTGATAGGCTGTTCGGTCGACAACTCCTTTTGAGATGTGGCTTGTCCTTTGATGTGTTCCACTACAGTCTGACACAAGAAACACTCAAATTCTGAGTGGACAACATTATGAACTCTACACCAGTTAGGCAAAAAAATCTCTTGGAAGTCCATTCTTGCTCCCAGACTAAGCTGATATTGTATGCATTTTTCGACGAAATCTTGGAAGCCATCTAACAGTCCTAAGTTACCATTATGATAAGACTCATCATCGTCTAATTCTACTAGAATTTCTATGCTCCGAGGTGCACATGCTAAATTAGCAGGAGGGATAAATAGTACTAAAAGGACTTCTTCAGCTGCCTCCTCTTCTAGAAACTTTGATTTTCCTTGATAAGCCATGGGGCAATAATTACCGAATTCCATTTCAGCATACAACACCTTGTTAATGTTGTTGTATTATGTGATCATGAATTTCATGCATGGCTCCTGATCTATGCAGATCTGGTTTGACAACCCCTTCCATGGCAACCAAATGTGAGAGAAATCAGTTGTGACATACCCATTCAATTCTTGGGTGAAGTCTCATCCCAAGATTATTCTGTATGTGTCAGGAATATCTGCGACCTGGATGTCAATAACCTGTTGCACGCTTAGATTTGTAGCAATCTACATGGGAATATGATTGATTTCTCCAATGATTTTTACCTCAATTTTGTCCAGCTGAGTTACTTTTATTCTTGAAGGTGTGGGGATAATCCCAAGAGCCTTGCATACAACCAAATGCATGAATTTGGCTAATGCTTCTGAGTCAATCAAACAATTATGTAAGTTCTTCCCAAATATCCTGATAGTGGTAAGGAAGGGAGACATTTCAAACGTCCACTGGAACAACCATGTAGGTGTGTCTACTTGAGCTACCTAGTTCTTATCCTTCTCATTGGCCTTTTCCCTAGTTTTCATATGATTTTTCTCTTTAACATGTTTTCTAGTTTGTTGATCGACATAGGAATCTCTCTTTTTACCTATGATCTCTTGAATTACGGGTTCGTGTGAGGGTTCTTCAAAAGAGAATCTTTTGGCTGGTGTTTCTAGTGTCATCTTGGAGGAAGGGGTCCCATTAATCACCCTAAAGAAGGCATGCCAAACTGTGGGAACCTTAAGTAACTCAAAAGCAATCAGGCTAATTTTGACCTTTTTGAATTCTTCAGCAATGTACTCTCCCATTTGCTTAATTTCAGCCTTGAAAGATCTACCTATGGAAGAGCTAGCTAACTGGTTTTGAGTTTGGTTTGGCTGTTTGTTTTTGTTCAAGTATTGTGTGGGTATATAGGGATAGCCTTGGTTATTTCTAGCATTGGGATCAGGCAGGGTGCTGAAGTTATTAGGTGGAGTGGAAGTAGTGAAAGGACCTCCTACTTGCCTATTCCTTAAGTTGTATGGAGAGGCTCTCTAATGGAACATCTAAACTTCATCTTCATGAGACTCTTCTTCATCTACTAGACCATTATCTACTGAATTAAAGAGATGAGATAGAGTTTCTTTGTTACTTACCTCTTTTACCTCTTCGTTCTTCGGGGAGGAAACCTCATTCTCAGGTTCGTTGCTTTCACTTCATGGAAATGGAGCTTGATTGACCATGAGCATGGAAGATTCCTATGGTTCCAATGTGACTATGTCTTTGCAGCCCACACCATCAATGGTGTTCTGGACCTCCACTTGAAATATTTTCACAGCTGTGAGGAACTCGGGGCAATCCAACTCAGAGTGTCTATTTGTTTCATGAATTCAACACCATCCGAATAAGGCAGCCTCAGTGAGATACACTCCACTGGTTGTCTTCTCCATACTAGCAGGCTGATCAAGAGGAGTGGAGACACCTCCATTGTTTGGCCTTGTATTCCACATTCAGTTCTTCCTTTGCGAGGGCCTTCTTTCAAAGTTCTGATTGGAATTTTTTCCTCGTTCATAATTCTGCCCTGATGAGGTACCCACCTTGTGGTTATCCCTATTGTCTCGATTGAGGTTGGCCTGAATGTTGTGCTGAGAAGCTTGTAACTAATTATTTTGGTTCCTGAGATGAGTCATTTCTATGAACATTTTTCTAATCATCTTTGTCAGCTCATCTAATCGATCCTTCTCAGCATTGCTTGGTTGTGGTGTTTGATTTTGGAGAAAGATGAGCTGTGTTTCCAGTTGATTCTGTCGAGCGGGCGAGAATTCAGGCCCTTATAGATATAATGGCACTTGAGGTTGCTGTGAATAAACCTGTTGCTATTAGGGCTATAGATAATGTGGCACAGGAGGTTCCTGGTTCATAGGCTATCCTGGATGAGGAACTATGGGCAGCTACAGAATTGGATTCATGAGAGGTGCCTAATGTTGTAGAGCTTGAGTGAGCCCTTGAATCTACATAGGATGAGTGATCTACCCCAAGGAGGGTAGTGGAATGAAGATGTTTTGTCCTAAATTAGTGTTGGCTATAACCACCTCAGCATAAGCATCTACCAATCTGGCTGGTGGTGGGTTCATTCTTTTCACCAATGTTGCAGTGAGGTTGTCTAAGGCAACATAGTAGATGGGAAAGACAATGACATCATTGAGCGCATATGGAGCTTGTAACCTCATGTATGCTTAGTGGAATTGATTGGTTCATTAACCTCCCTACGAATTTCAATGAATTTTTGATATAATTTCAAGGGGTTGATCGAGACTTTGTACTTCCTCAAGAATGCGTTCTTCAAAAGGTCCCAAGTAGTAATCGATCATGTTGGCAAGTTGATGTATGAGTAGAAGGCTTCTTCTCCAAAAGAATAAGGGAAAATCCTACATGCCACATCCTCATGATCAATCTGCATATCTTTTAGTGTAGTTTGGAATATCTTAATATTTTCTTCAACTATCCTTTGTGGATCCCAAGGGTTGAAATTCATGCAAAAGCTCTCTGGGTTCTTGGGAATGTCATGGTAAGCATTGAATAGTAGTGGAGAGGGGTTATTTCCCAGCCAAGCCATGAGGGGAGGTGAAGGTGGTATTTCCTATTGAACAAGAACTTGGGGCTGCATAGGGGTAGTGGTAGTTGGGACTGCGCCTTGGACTTGGAAGGCAGGGACAGGGGCAACACCCTGGCTGTGGGAAGCGAGCGGTTGAAATGCACTTTGGGGCCACTGGGTAGAAGAAGTGGAAGCGGGAAAGGAAGGATGAGCGTGGGGTGGATGGGAGGAGGAAGGAGGTGAATCAGATGAAGTGGATGAGGAGGATGAGGCTTAGTCTGATCTTTGAGTCCTTCTAGCCCTTGTAAGGGGTTGCAGTTCCTGAAGTTCCCCTTTGTTGGGTGTGGATCTCAGAACTCTATGGAGCCTTTCATAGAAAAATGATCCAATTCGATCTAGCTTAACTCCAAAAGGGCCCTCCTTCTAGTGCCAGTTCTGTTGATGGGTGTTTTTGCACCTTCTCAACACAGGCAATACACAAGTATGCTACCTCTCTTGAAAGGAAATCTCCAACAACAAGTTGCTAAAAATTGCCCCATGGTCTCTTGGGTGTCAGGTCATGACAATGCTTGGTATCTCTTAGTTGGTTCAATGTTATTTTTCTGGTAATCATAGGGCAGCCTTACATGGGTTAATTTGGAAGGAAATTGGTCCTTTGAATGGAATTCATAAAATTTCTGAAGTGTTGCTCTATTGTTGCAAGTTCAGGAAAACAGTCTCAAACTCCATTCTGATCTTCAAATTTGGCTTTACAATGTGCAATGAAATTTATCTAAAGCACCTATTTAAAAGAAAAGTCAAGAGGGCAGGGAAGGGAGTAAGTTCCTAGACCTGAAACTATTGATGAACAGTGACAATGGAGGTAGCTATAGTGGACAACCTTCCTAAAACTAATCCCACTTAACGAGATCAATTCATAGTCTCATGAAACTAGTGATATCTTCTAAGGTCTGCAAAATTCAATCACTCATTCACCATAAAGCATGAATAAAAGACAAAATTTAAGTGTAGCATTCAAACAATGTTCAGACTAGCTTTACACTGCAGTTTATCATTAATAAACAACAAAAAACATGAATAAGGAAGGGCATCAACATAGCAGAATCATTCACCATCAATGAAAAGCATTAAATAATCTATTGAAGCATGCTAAAACATAGAACAACAAAGTTAATCTACTCAAATTCACTAACTAAGAAGAGAAGAATCATGAAACATGAAGTTGAAACTCAAAAATCCACCAAAATCAATGAACTTCTATTAAAACTCCAGCAGCATGTCTTTACAACAACTCAACTCTTTGTTTGAAACTGAGAGGAGACCCCCTATTTATAGTTTCCAAAAAGAAAAATGGATGGCCAAGATTCAATCTCATTGTGTGGCCAAGATTTACTACAAGTTAGGTTTTCTCCTACCCCCAAATATTTTACAATATAAAATTACATTTTTTCCTCAAGCCTATTTTGTCTTCTTGTGGGCAGCACTGTAGCTCTTTTGTCCTTTAGTTGATTGCCTTGCTATAGCTAATTTGTGAGGAATTCATCACCAATCACCAAATTCCGTTCTTGTTTCTTCACAGTAGCATACTCCACGAATTTTCTGATCAATGTCTGAAGTTTATTCCTCTCCATTATATCTGATTGGAGTACCTGAAAGTTCAATTTCCTAGACCGGTCGATGATTACATCCCAGTCATTGTTGCATTTGGGAGTGTTCTTTATTACCTGCTCAGATTGAGCAAAGGACCGTATAGAGAAACCCATAAAATATAGCGTAAGTTTATCTATGGTTCTGTTCTTTATCCTTTTGTGGAAGTGCGACTTTATCTTTTTTGGGTCCAGCTCAATGGAAGGCATGTTGAAATCAGTCATTAGCTTTAGATACTCCTCACAAGTTCTCTTGATTTCTTTGACCCAATCAATATCAAGCTACACTTCATGGAGCACCCGTTCCAATATTTCTTTCCTATGGTCAAGGCCTAGCTTCCATGTCTCGACAAGCCAGTGATCATCCTTTACCAATGCAAGCTCCTTTTCCCATGTTCTTTTAGGCATCTTGAGGATTTCCTCAATTTTAGGATATGTAATCCTATATAGCTCTGGGAAGTCGGTGCATAATTTTCTTGTGCCGTCAACCTATTTTTGCACCTCCAAGAACTTATTTTTTGTCCTAACAGTGAGGCCGATGCCCATATTTCCATTGTAAAGGACCCGTTGGAACCAATCCTTGGTGGCTTTTGTCCAATTTTTCCTTCTCTCTAGTTTTTCAATGTGGTCTTTGGACAACAATTGTGGTGGTGGTGATGACATGGTGGGAAGCTCTTCAGTGGAAGACCATTGTTGTATGTAGGATGTCAAATCTGCCACTTGTGCCTTTAGTTCCTTCTTAGAGGTCTTATCCTTACACATTTCATGCACAATGGTGGTGACGAATCCTTGAAGATGGTCAATTTTTTTCTCTCTTGTTGCTCTTCCCAAATCAATGGTAGAAATATTATAGCTAACCCCCTCTTCTCCCATCACTGAAGTAGCTATTTGTACCATGTGGGATCCTGATGCATCCATTGTCAGATGAGATCTGACCCTTGGTTTCTTCTCCTTCTTCGTGCTTATCTATGCCCAGGCTAGAATGGCTTTGAGCCTCACCTTCGGATCCATGAGCATCAGGGTCTTCCTCTCTAATTTCTTTTCTAGCCATTTAGGCATCTGGGATTCTTCCTTTGGTGATTCATGATCACCTTCTTCCTCTTGGGTACGTTGAATTTCCATTTCTTTGCTACTCGATGTTTTATGTTTTGTCTTTTCTTCTTCTTCTTCTTCATCAGAATCCAAAATGAATACTATTTCTTTACCTGAGGACTCAATGGATGTATGCTCTTTAGGGCTGTCCTCCCCCTCAGAGGTTTTCTCTTCTTCTTCTTGTTCATGCCCATGTTCTTCATAATGCTCTGCTTCTTGGCTCTTTCTTGCTTCAGTCTCTTCTTTAGGCTTGTCTTCTTCCTTTTCTTCCATTTCTTTTTCTTCTTGCTCTCCTAAAGGAGAAATTTCTTCATCATGTTCAGGGCTTCTAGCCTGTTCCCTAGTTGGAGGTTCAATGTCCTCCATTTTCTCATCTGTATCTTTCTTTTCTTCAAAGGGTTGTTCTTCAACTTCTTCTCTTACATCCTTGAGTTGTTGGGCCAACTCCTCATCAAGCTCTGGGTCAAAGGTTTCCACAATATACTTTGTGCCTGGCTCCTCAAAATCCTCTTCAGAGGATTGAGTTTCCTCCTCTTCTTCCTCATGCACCACCTCGTCAATTATTAGGTGTTGATGCTTAGGATGCTCGTGATAATCATCTATTTCTTACTCCACTTGTTTGGTTGCTTCCCTTTCTTTCCTTTCAAAATCCTCAGATATCTTCAATGTTGCTTTAATTTCTAGTGGCTCGGTTGGAGGAGTAGGGATAGGACGGTTGGTGACAACTTGCGCTAGGGCAGCTTGCACTATAGGATTCATGAATACCCCAGACAACTCCATTGGTATGTTTTGCATATGCCAAGTAAAGGCTTCTGGGATTGAGAGGGTAGGCATTGGAATTGTTGTAGTAGCTAGTGGGAGGGTTGATGATGGAGACATGGAGGAGGAAGAGAGTGGAGAAGTGGTAGCAGACGAGGAATCTATGACCATAACTTGTGTTGCAGGGGAAGTAGAGGCAAGGTGAACTAAAATGTCCACCACAGGCAGAGAAGAGGTAACCATTGCCTGAGAAGCAGGCAAAGGAGTGATGATAGTGAAATAGACAATAGTGGTGGTAGCAAGAGTAGAGGTAGCAGGTGGGGACTTTGGCTACTTAGCCTCTACCTCCTCTCAGTCATGGAACGAGTCTTCCTGTATGGTGGGCATCTTGGTGAAACTGCTCGACTTTTTTGATTTCTTGGAAGGTTCACCTTCTGATGCTTTCCTTGAGTACACCCTATGTTTAGGCTGATGTTTGGATATTTCTTTTCTTTTCTTGGAATGTGTAGTGGGAGGAGACATTGAAGTCCCTCCATTTGGGGCAACAGTGGAAAAGGCACTGCCAGTTTCGCTCTTGGGTTCATCCTCGAGCTCACTGTATGTTAAAGTAATTCCTTGAAGCTTCAATTGAGCAATCTGCCCATCGATTCATTGCTTTGTCCTGGCTTCTATAGGCTTCATCAGAATGTTGAGGTCATTGATCTCTACCTCATTCCAATCAATCGGTGGTAGCGGTAGATTGGCGACAACATCATATTTGGGATTAATCACTGTGTTTTCATCTTCAACAGTCTGGTCTGGTATTGGAAAAAACTTGACCGTTTTGACAAAATAAACCATCATGCACATGTAATGCCTCATACACTCTTATCATCCCTGAAATTATCCCAAAATTCCTCGACATTATGCAAATGGGTGTATTCTACCCCGACTGCTTTCTTTAGCTTTCCATATGGGTCCATTCGTGGTTGGGTAGTGTGGAACTCCAAGTTATATTTACCAAGCTCTTTCTTTGAATAATCTGCACACTAGGATGTAGGGAGTGCACACATACCTTGAACAAATGTGAGGGGATAAATGATCCCTGCCCTATGCTTGTTGCTCAGAAGGGTGTGCGCACACTGCATCTGCTGCGAGAGTTCAAGTAATATCAACCAGTCATTTGAGCACCAGGGCAGCTTATATGGTTTCTCTGAGAAGCCCTCAACTCAGATGTATGTAAATTTGGGAAATTGAATAAACAGGAAGCTGAAAAAACATATGAAGGCATTGGCACTGTGGGTGAACCTACTTTCAAAGTCTCCTCTAAGTAACCGAATGGTGTGCCAATGAAGGCATCAATAACTTTGCAATAGTCCTTCTTAAAGTTCTTGTACTGAAGTTGTGGATATTTTTCATATACCTTCAATTCCATTCCCGAGGTTTGACTAGGAGCTACAAATAATCCCCTGTATTGGACATGGTTAGCAAGCAGATAGACTAAGTACGAGGTCATGTAGAACTAGGAGGTCTTCTTTACTGCCACAAACTGCTCATGTAGGCAGTTGCTTATCATGCCTACCTAGTGGAATTGGGTCTTTCCCTTGATGATTTCTTCTATAAAATACAACATCCACTCTTGGAAGAATGCAGCAGTCGGGAGGCCCATGACTCTGCTTAATAAGGTTACCAAGTCATGGTAATCCTCGTAGAAATCACTTCTGAAGAGTTCTTGGGGTAGTTTGTTTGCACTACCCCTCTTCTCCTTTAGCCAGTATTTATTGATAAGCTTCTTGCACTTGAGGGGATAGACATCCCATGTGGTCTTGGCATATTATTTAGATTCTTCCTCCATTTTGTCGAAGGTGGGTATATGAAAAGTCTCCCTGATGGACTTGGTAGAGAAATCAGCTAATATGTTTCCATCTCTGTCCACTATTCTTTTAGTGTCTTCCTGATATGCCTCTCTACATGCCATTACAAGTTTAGGAGCAATGAGGGCAGGTGGGAAATTGACAGCCTTGGCCAACCCATTCCTTCAGATTCTATTGGCATTCTTTTTGATGGGGTTGACAATGACCCTCTATTTAAATTATTCGATGTCGATATGCCCCAAGTTAGTATCTGAGATCTCCTTCCAGTCTGTGGTGACCCTTGAATTAATGGGCTCTCCTTGGAACTTGTATTTCATTTGATCTTTATCCTCCTTTCCTGTGGGTGCTTTGGCTGACTTCTTTCCCTTCTCTTTCTCCATGACCGACTCTGAAGGTCCTATAGCTGGTTCCATATATCCTGTAGGGAAAAGAGAAGTAAGCACATTCAAGCGTGAAAACATGAGGAGTGTTAGGAAAAATCCTACAAAAATGATGTTAGATTAGGTAACTCATCATTGAAAGATCCTAACATTTCCTTCGGATCATTGTTAGCTGCTCGTTTGAAGGAGTTATGGCAATGCGAGCCTAGGGGTGCAGACTTACCTAGGCTGACAACTATTTTGGAGGAAAAGGAAAAGGGATGACAACCAGGGCATGGCGACCCACAGGGTTCCACCTGCATGAGATTTTTGGCTGTGAGGTGGGGCCCACTAGTAGGTCAAGCTAATTTAGCACGTGGATGAAATCCGGTTTGAGGCTTTGGGGTCATCAAATTGGTTGTTTAAGGTTGCGGGCCTGAGGCACGCGGGTGTAGAAGGTCTGTTGGCCATTTGGTGCTCCGACGTTGAAACAACACTAGCATAGCAGCATTCTACAAGCGACGTCCTAGAATACAGGGTCCATGGCCTCGGTGGATGGTGTCATTTTATCACTGAAGTCATTTGGATGAGTGTGGGATAGAAGGTACAAGAAGGTGTTGGAAGTTGGCCGTTTAGAATGGTGTAGGCGAGACGAAATTCAGCCGAAGGAAGCCCGCATTGTCGGGTCTGCAGGAGGGCTGGACATTGCTCATTTGTTGGTGGATAGTCAAAAGGAAAATAGTGGGGTTGGGTCTTGCGTAGTAGGTTGATGGGAGTCCTCGTTCATTTGAAATGGAAATGATAGGATGACCGCCCGCTAGTGGCTACTTGCATGGGGTAGCCTGTAAAGTCTTTTCAATTAGTCATTTTTTGTTTCTTTGGCTTAGATGGAGGCAACAAGTTTGGGCTCCGCAAAGTGGAGAGATGGATGTTTGAGGCCGTTTAGAATGGAAAACTCATCACAATAGCCCGTAGATAGAAGTTTGTGAGGAAAGGTCTGCAAAGAGTCGACACTTGGTCAATTTTTAGCGCCAGGGAATTCAGACGACCATTGCAGAATCGAGACCCACGCGTTGAAAGGGCTCTAGGGTTTCGCTGTTTTGGAGCAGTTGTTGTGGCAGTGAAAGGGGAGAAAAAATGTACAAAGGATAGTCCCAATTGAATAAGCTAGCTTTGTTTTGAGCTCGGACAACGATCATGAAGGTGGGGTCTGCCAAGTAGAATGATAGGTTACTAAGGCCATTCGGGACGACAATCCCTTGGTGGAAGCCCGCAAATGGAAGTCCATAAGGGGAAGTCTGTGATAGGCCCAAACTTAGGAATTTTGGTGCGGTTGAATTTGATTGGAGACCACCGAGGCAGGACCCGCCTGGCAGAAGGATGATATCAATCAGTCGTACGAGACGACGAGGCACACAGGGCATTTTGTAGGCAGGGGCCCACGCTTGCAGACCCAAGAGGTTTGAAGGTTCCTTCCTTTTGGGGTTCGTGAAGTTCGAGCTAAGCCAAAGATGGACGACTGGACAAGGGTGTCTTCCTGTGAGAGCAGGCCCGAGGGGAGTTCCAGTCAATCTTTGAATTTTAACATTTTAAGGAATAAAAATGGTGAAGGGTGCTTTGGGGGTCCGCAGGACACAAACGTCCTGGTTCAAGAATAGCTGCAGTGACCTCAAGTTTTGTACAAGGCTCGTGGGTGATTTTCAAAGGATATCAAAATTCTAACTTGTGGGTTTTGTTCGTCGGGGTTTTATTTAGTGAATTCTTAAATTTCCTTCTTTAGATTTTAACAAATTATTTTTCAGAAATTAAGGAAAAATCAAAGTATGATTTGTAGCGGAAGACCAACCTAGAAAACCTGACAAAATCGATAAAGAGAAAAAAAATAATGACTTTGAATCAGCAAAGGAGCTCTGTGGGTGCGAAGGCGGCGATAGCAGGCAACTTTGATAAACTTCTTGAAATTCCTAACAACGAAAATGACATTTCAAAATGCTTATTTATAGATTTTGCAACATTTAATGCTGACCATTAATGCAGGTACAAAAATGACTGAAGTTGGTCGACACGCTCTTCGAGAGGGGTAGTTCCAGAAGCAACAGGGTCTACTACGCAAACGAACGTTGAGGGTTGGCCGTCTGGCAGGTCGATGGTGAAAAGAGCGAACGAGGTTGTGGGTCTCAGGGGGTGGGAGGATGTCGTGAGTAGGCTATTCGAAACAATGAAGATTCTAGGGAATCTTGCATAGGGAAGCACGTAGAGGTGGACCTACATTGCCCAAAGGATGTCAATTTCAAAGTTTAAAGGCGAACAACCAATAGAGCCCCGCCAAGGCCAAAGACCTGGAAATTTGGGAAGTGGTGAAACTTGGTCAACTCAAAATGATTCTTCTAAGACTACTTGACCACTTGGGACTCAAAAATAGGGGAATGCAAAATGGGGCGGTGACAAAAGAGATCCGACAAAGCGAAAAAAGGGGGTCCCCATTCCGAACGGGGCATGTGTGCTACAGGCACAACAATCATGAGCACCTATGATGTAGACATTATAAGAGCATCTTGAATTTAAAGTTATTCTATTCATGAGAGGTGTTGTGCGCAATAGGTATCTTGGAACTCCCAGTGAAGATGTATGACCAAGAGTGACTAAGTTGAGAGACTGGCATGCCTATCTGTAAGTTCCTTCCATCTATTTTCATTTCATTTCTATTTTGGATGCTCTTTCTTTTTCTTCTTTTACTTTGTGTATTTGTAAGTAAACTACTAAAAATTGATTGGTCTCTCATTACAGAAAATGCTGATTGATGAGCCATCAAAGAAAATCTCAGCTAAAAAAGCAATGCAACATCCTTATTTTGATGATCTTGACAAATTTCAATTATGATTTGAAGCCATTATAAAAGAGTGTGTGAATCTTAGCGAGGGAATGCCAAGTTACTCATTTGAAGTTAACCTCATAATGAGCACCTATGATGTAGACATTATAAGAGAATATTGAATGTATGAGTGAAATTGTAAAAGATCTGTGAGAATGGAGTACCTAAGGAATTGTAATGATATTTACTCAAATATTGAAATTTGGTGCAGGGGCACCAAGGTTATTGAGCAAATTTGGTTCATGGAAGTCTTAAGTTAGTTTTGTGTTTTGAGTTTTGTCAATTGAATAAGTTCATATTAGACCAATTTATAATGTAATAAGTCATGTTAGTTGGTTTTGGGGTGATTTTGGAGTTCATGTTGCATATTTGTCAAAATGATGTAAAATTACAAAAATTGAAAAGTTGTCAATGTGAAAAAAGTGCAAAAAAATGTAAACTTGAAGAAGCCCAAGGGTCATGGGAATTCAAAGGGTAGTTAGAGACATTTTCATAGGTTTGTTAAGGTTTAAATATGTTGGGAACTTGAAGGAAGAGGTTGTTGAAGGTTTTTGTGAAGGAAAAACAATAAAAAACCCTTGATTTCTCTTGTAATTATGTGTGTTTCATTGAATTTTTCTATTGTAAACTATTATACTTGGTTGTACATAAGTATTAGGTTTTGAAATCTTTTTCAATTGGTATAAATAGGTGTTATCTACATTTTGGATTTGGAGTGACAAAAATTCATTGAATTTTAAGAATTTTATTGTCAAATTACTGACTGCAGGTTTGTACAACCAACCACAAGGGTTTGAAGACTAAAAATGAATAAATGACTCATTACACCTCTTGTTTCTCTCTGTGACTCAATGGAATGAGTCCAAAATGGTAGGATTATAGGTAGGAATAATATTTAGGAGTAGGGAAAATGTTTAGGAATGTTTTTGGTTGTTGTCCCAGAGGAAATTGGGTGAATTTTGGCTTTAAAATGGATTTTAGATGTTGGGTTTTGGTGAAATTGTATTAGAAAATATTGGTAGATGATTGATTTGGCATGAGAAGGAATATATTGAAGTGTTTGAAGCTTTGGAAGGGTAGGGAAGGCGAGTTGAGTTCCTGGGCATGATGCCCTAATTGTCAAACTGTGTATTTGGAGTGAAATTTGATGGTTAGAGGAGGGAAGTTGTAGAAAATCTTGGGGGCAATAGATTTTGATGAACCTTCAAGTATGTTAATACATAACTAAAGGTGTTTGAGGCCATGGTTGGCTATGTAGAAGCCTGGAACAATGTTTTTCAATAAACCCCTTTGCAATGGCATAAAGTGAGGGTTTCATGTTTTTTTGTTATAGAAAGTGATTCTGATAGCAATATAGGGAGGAAATCAACTCACTTCCACAATACAATAGGATTCCAACCTCCTTCCTTCCCTCAAAACTCAATCTTGGCCTATTTTCAACTTTTCACCTAGTCACTCTTGTAGGTCTGCAGACCTATTTTTCCCACCTTAACTCTCAGAATTCCTTAACAACCTCTACATTAAACCACCATTTTAGGCACCCATTCAAGCCTTCTTCAACATACATTAAACCCTCATAAGACTCTTTTGGATCAGCTTTCACAAAACAAGCAAACTACGCTATCCACAAGGCCAATTAGGCCAAATTAACAAAGCAACCCCCCTTTATTCTTCCTATCACATGCAAACCACCATTGGGAAGTGTTAACCAATCTTCCAAACCACCAATTCCTCCACTTTTAGGGCGTGATTTAAGCCATCTAACATAACAAACCCCAAAACCCTCTTTTTTCACAAGTTAGGCAAGGGTTTATTGAAAACCCACACTCCAAACCTTCCCATAGCCAACCAAAGCAAGAAAAACCTTCAAAAAGGTCTACACAAGCTTAAAAATTCAAGAGATATTGCTTCCCCCAAATATTTCTTCAAACCTTAGCACTAAACCACCATTTTCCACTAAAAAATGCACCATTTGACATCTAGGGCATCGCCTAAAAACCCTCTATTCATCTCCCTTGCACATAAAAATTTACACACATGTTTTATAACTATAACTAAGCCTTTCCACTGAGTTACAAAAGAATACAGTGGGTGGAAGGCTTAATATGACATTTTAATGCACTCAAAACCCTTAAAATAGGGTATACAAATTGACCCTCAGTAATTGGCTTCTAAAATGCACAAAATCACTTGAAATCTAACCAAACCAAAACTAAAATGGAGTTAAGTATGATTCCCTCCGAATTCCATCCAAAAGAGAGCACAATCACCCTATACAAAACTATACAGTTCAAGGAAACATTAGATTCCTAGTAAAAATTAAAAAAATTGCAAGGAAACAATGAATTTTATTGATCTTCTTCTAAGTACAACATCTCCAACCTCAACCTCAAACCATGTGAGGAATTTTTAAACAAAAAGACACCCAACTACCTTTTCCCAATTGACTTCAACCACTAAAGAAAAAACTTTTCAAAAATCTAACCATTGTCATTCAAATTTGTTGTAATTTTTCAACTTACAAATTTGACAACTTTTCCATTTTAACTCTTTATTGCACTATAAACTCCCTAATCACCTAAAAAAAACAAGAATGACTCCCCTAGACACTATAATGGAATTGAAATGGCCTTATTACATCCAAAGACTCAAACTTTCAAAGAAACCAAACTAAGATTGCCCAATTTCATGTCTTGGTCATGGTGCACCTGCACTAGATTCTTTGATCAAAAGTTGTGGATTTACACTAGGAATGGTACATTTACACTAGGCATGGTTCTCTTTCACACCCAAACATCTGGAATTGCTCTGAGCTACGTTCAACTGACTCGATCCATTAAGGGTCCAAAGTGCAAAAAGACAACAATATTTGATGAAGTATTAATCAGAAACCATGGCACTTTCAAAATCTCTGTCTAAGCCTACGAGATCATGTTGGGCCCCTCTACAATAACCTCTCTCGGTTTTTGTTATCTTAGAGTAGTTTTCCCGTGGTGTCAAGTTTTCACTTGATGGAAAAAGTGTCAAATGCAAGCAGTGCAAAGTTGCAAAGTGGTGCAACTTTCGTTCTGCAAATCGTGTGACCAAACAGACTGTTCCAACACATCTAAATAGGTATATTTACACTAGACATGGTCCTCTTTCACACCGAAACACATGGAATCACTTCGAGCTATGTTCAACCTGATTGATCCCTTAAGAGTCCAAAGTACAAAATGGCTACAAACTTCAGCATGTTGTTACTAGGAGACCATGACGCTTAAAAACTTCTCGTGTGATTCTATGGGATCACGTTGGGCCCCTCTACAATGACATTTCTCAGTTTTCACTGTCTTAGAGGAATTTTCCTGTGGTGGCACATTTTCACTTAGGGAAAAAGTTGTCAAATGCAAGTAGTTGAAAGTTGCAAAGTGGTGCAACTTTCGTTCTGCAACTCGTGTGACCAAATAGACTATTCCAACATGTTCGAATAGGTTTTTTTATGCTATACATGGTCCTCTTTTGCACCCAAACATGCGAAATCACTCTGAGCTATGTTCAACCAGATCGATCCCTTAACAGTCCAAAGTGCAAAATGACTACAAACTTCAGCATGCTGTTACTTGGATACCGTGATGCTTAGAAATTTTTCATCTAATCCTATGGCATTATGTTGGGCCCCTCTAAAATAACCTCTCTTAGTTTTTTCTATCTCAGAGGCATTTTCCCATGGTGGCAAATTTTCAGTTGTGGTAAAAGATGTCAAATGCAAGTAGTTGAAAGTTGCAAAGTGGTGCAACTTTCATTTTGAAACTCTTGTAACCAAATGGATTGTTCCAACGCATCCAAATAGGTATGTTTACACTAGGTATGGTCCTCTTTTGCACCAAACACGTGAAATTGCTCTGAGCTACATTCAACTAGATCGATCCCTTAAGAGTCCAAAGTTTAAAATGGTTGCAAACTTCAACATGTTGTTACTTGGATACCGTGACACTTAGAATCTTCTCATCTGATCCTATAGGATCGTTTTGGGTCCCTCTACAATAAAATCCCTTAGTTTTTGCTATCTTGAAGGCATATTTTTGTGGTGGTGAATTTTCACTTGGGGAAAAAGTTGTCAAATACAAGTAGTTGAAAGTTGCAAAGTGGTGCAACTTTCGTTCTACAACTCGTGTGACTAAACAGACTATTCCAATGCATCTGAATAGGTATTTTTACGCTAGAAATGGTCCTCTTTCACACCCAAACATGCATAATTTCTCTGAGCTATGTTCAACTGGATCGATCCCTTAAGAGTCTAAAGTGCAAAATGATTGCAAACTTTAGCATGCTGTTACTTGAATATCGTGATGCTTAGAAACTTCTCATATGATCCTATGGGATCATGTTGGGCCCCTCTACAATAACCTCTCTAGGTTTTGGCTATCTCAGGCATTTTCCCATGGTGGCAATTTTTCACTTAGGGAAAAAGTTGTCAAATGCAAGTAGTTGAAAGTTGCAAAGTGGTACAACTTTTATTTTACAGCTCGTGTGACCAAACAGACTATTCCAATGCATCTGAATAGGTATGTTTATGCTAGAAATGGTCCTCTTTCACACCCAAACACGTAGAATCGCTCTGAGCTACGTTCAACTAGATCGATCCCTTAAGGGTCCAAAGTGCAAAATGGTTGCAAACTTCAGCATGTTGTTACTTGGATACCATGAAACTTAGAAACTTTTTGTCTAATCCTATAGGATTGCGTTGGGTCCCTCTACAGTAACCTCTCTCGGTTTTCGCTATCTCAGAGGCATTTTTCCATGGTGGCAAATTTTCACTTGGGAAAAAAGTTGTCAAATGCAAGTAGTTGAAAGTTGCAAAGTGGTGCAACTTTCGTTTTGCAACTCGTGTGACCAAATGGATTGTTCCAATGCATCCGAATAGGTATTTTTACGCAAAAAATGGTCCTCTTTCACACCCAAACACGTGGAATTTCTCTAAGCTACGTTCAACCAGATCAATCCCTTAAGGGTCCAAAGTGAAAACGTGAAGCAATCTTTGACGGGCTATTACTCGAAAAATGTGACTTACGAACTCTCTGTTTGAGCCTACAGGATCGCATTGGGGCCCTCTACAATAACCTCTCTCAGTTTGTCTTATCTCAGAGTCATTTTCCCATGGTGTCGAGTTTTTACTTGATGGAAAAAGTGTCAAATGCAAGCAATGTAGCGGCCCCTGTATTGAATATTTCTGTTGTAGAGTATTTACATGGCTCGTACGGCCTGATGGTGACTCCAAATTGATTTGAATTGCTTTTTCAATGTCCTATCTATCATTTTGACTGAGTTTGAGGTGTTCCCATTGGGGTTGTAGAATCTTATTGAGTTTTCCTTGTAGGCAGGTCTGAAACTCTAATTTTAGGCCTCTCTGCTCTTGGTAATTGAAGGCCTCCCATTAGGGTTGTAGAATCTTATTGATTTGAATTTGTGATCGGTAATTGAAGGCCTCCCTACTCTGCATCACTTCTCTCCCATTGCAATTTTGGGTGGATTATTACTTTCAAAGTATTGGGAATGCTTTGCCTATTTTCTAGTTGGAAGTTGCCATTCGAGAAGGCTCATATCTTGATATATTTTATACTCATTCTTGATCAATTATCAAGTTAATAATCAGTGTATTTATTTACAATTATTCTTCTCTTTTCAATTTGTGCAATTTTGGAATTTGTAACTCTACTAGTATTCCTAGAAATATTGAAATTGTTTAACATCGACTAATAAAGTTGTTTAGCATCAATCAATTAATATTCAAGACAAACCATGAAGGGTCCAACAATGATCCATGCTAGGGCTAACCAATTAATAAGTATACATGTGAATAAGTCAAGCATGTACATGTGAATAAGGGAAGCACAAGTACTCAAAAAAATGTAAGCCTTGAAGTATACACATGAATACATAGTATACACAAATTAATTTAGTATATGCATGAATACAAGTTATACACATGAAAACACGTAAATCACAAAGTATACATTGGAATACATGTAAGTCACAAAGTATACACATAAGTTGTAAAGTATACACTTGAATACACGTAACTCATATGTATTGAACCATGGATTTATAATGCAAGTTTGGACACCATCAATAAAAAAAAATTATTAACCAAATATCCATATAGGCATACATCAATATATGTCGATATAAGTATAAAATATAGGTACAAAATAGCTATATAGGCTTACGAGAATGCCATATTGTTGGAATATGTGCCTCAATCCTTACTGACATGGAAATCCTGAAGGGAAAAGTCCCTGTGACATTGTTCATGTCTGGGTGACTAACTGTTCTAATTCTGCTTGATAGGTTCATGTCGCCAAGACAATGTTGATGTCTTGCCGAAAATGACTATCGCTGTGACTCTCTGTGTTCGGCGTGACCTTTTTTCGATCGAAAGAACTCTGGGTGATAGTTGATCTTATTAGGCTAACTCTAGGGCTTCGGCGAGAGGTCCCAACGAATGGTGAAAGTCTCACCGACAACATCTAATCATTGGGGAGAGGTCTCAATGAAACCGGAAAGTCTCGCCGACGGGAGTATTCTCGTGGTGCCTTCGTGGTGACAAAATACTTCACTGAGAAGTCTTGGCGACTTGGATAAGTCATGCCGACAGTTATTGGTGTAGCTCTCGGTGCCTGGCGAAACATCTTGGCAAAGTCAAATTTCTTGCCGACTTGGCAAGACATGGGCATTCGGTATGTGGTCTCGGCGAAAGACATAAGTCTTGTCGACTGGTGAATGCAACGCTCGGGGTGACTTAAGACCTCGGTATAAGGTCTTGGCGAAGACGATAAGTCTCACCAACTCATCAATGCTCATTGATGTAACATGAAGGTTCGGTGAGAGGTCTTGGCGAAGGTCGGTATGTCTTGTTGATGGAATGTTTGATCTATATGACTTGTGTGCATTTGATATGAGTCTTGTCGATAAGGGAAACTCTTGCCGATAGGAACAAAATGGACATAGATGGTTTTAGTATGACATGTGACACTCGTTATGTTGTCTTGCCGACTGTCAGAGACTTAAGCCGATATCGATAGAGAAACTTTGTGGCATCGGGGAGACACTGTTAGTGTCTCACCGATATGCCAACAAAGTTTGATCATCGTTGAATGTGTGACTATCCTATGTGACATCCTGCTGGACCAATCAGAGGAAGTGATTTTTGAATGAAGGGAAATTAGTTTTTTGCAATTGTTGCAATGCTGGAGCTAAACAACATGCAAGGAAAAATCAATTGCTCGAAAGGAAACTATCTATGTTTGGCAATGGCAGATAAGGATGCACAGAAGACAAAATCAGAATGTAAATAAAATAAGTAAAACGATTCTGATTTGGCATGTATGATGAGAGAGTCGAATTGTTGAGAGAATTTTTCTGTAACAAGAAGAACAGTGAATGTAGCTACTGTGAACTAATACCAGAGAGCTGTATCTCTGATTGTATGTAATTGTTGTTACTGTAATACAAAGAGATTCAGTTTGGTGTGGTGGGTTTTTTCCTGAAAGGGTTTCCCACGTAAATCTGTTGTTCATTGTCTTTTGAGTATCTTCTCTGTTTCTGTAAATCTTTCATGTGTGTCTTAATTAGACTGTAATTAGAAAAATTAAAAGTACTGTCTGCTTACTTCCCTGTGGTTTTGATGTTAGGAAAGTTGTTTCCATACCGTTGCTTTCCTTACACATATGGGCATACAATGTCAAATATATCCAATACTAAATATGTACAAAAATACCATATAGGCATACAACAAAGGGCTCTGGAATCAAAAGTCATCGCTCTCCATTCTCTCAAAATAAACTCTTGCCCTTTGCTTGTCAATCGGATGGTGATATGTCTATCACTTGTTTATGCTATGGTCAAGCAGTGCTCTTGGTGCTCCTCCTAGGGTTTAGTTCTTGGTCAAGTCTTATTTGTTACAATAAGAAGTAAAGACATTAATATATAGAAATTACATTAAAAAATAATATATTTAACAAAATAATCACTTACCACCATCTGATGATCACTCTCCACAAGGGAAATATTTAAATTCCCATGCCAAGGCATGTTGAAGCCCTGTATAAACCATCCAAATAGAAATTAAACTATGAATCAATAATGGTTTGATTTTTCACTAACTAACATCTATAACAATGAATATAAATTGAAATTTAGTAATTTTCCTCATACCTCCCCTGTCAGAGCCATCGAGGTTTCTATAGCAGATGAAAAACCAATTTCCATTGCCATCTAAACATTTAGAGGTGTCTTTTTGCAACATCTGAAAATAAAACAAAAAATTATTCAATCAGGAAAAAAACAATAGCGATCCATGTCATGACTTATAATGTATGAGATAATGATTTTTTTTTGAGTACTTATTAAACTATATATTTTTGACTATCATGCTTACTATTTCCCCTATCCATATGTTATTCGAAAGCATGTGTTTTTAGGCTTTTACCCATAACAACAAGCTAGTGAACCGTTTGCTAAAATGCTTTCATAGACATGTATGATAACTATGGTGGCATAGAGAAGGTAGTGAATTGTTTGAAAAAATGCATCAAAGAAATGGGGTCTCATGGTGATGGAATTCCATTACAAACAAATGCACGTCATGGCATTCCATCACCATAAGACTGCATTTCTTTCAGGCATTTTTTTAAATAGTTCATTGCCTTCTCTATGGTATTATTTCTTACAATTATGCTTTGATTGAATTTTTTAGAAGCATCCATAGTTTGTTGGAAAACACCTATTTTAGGCTTTTAGCCATAGCAGCAAGGAAGTGAGTAGTTTGATAAAATACTTTGGTACACATGTATGCAAAATGTGGTATCATAGAAAAGGTGGTGAGCTATTTGAAGAAATGCCTCAAAGAAATGTGGTCTCATGGTGATGGAATGACATTCCATCACCATGAGACTACATTTCTTCAAGGATTTTTTCAAACTACTAATTACCTTGTCTATGCTATTGCTTACTATTATGCTTTGATAGATTTTTTCCAAGCATCCATAGTTTGTTGGAAAGCACCTTTTTTAAGATTTTAGCCATAGCAGTGAGGAAATGAACTTTTTGATAAAATGCTTTGGTAGACATGTATGGAAAATGTGGTAGCATAGAAAAGGTGGTGAGCTATTTGAAAAAGTGCCTCAAAGAAATTGGGTCTCATGGTGATGGACATCACCATGAGACCGCATTTATTTGAGGAATTTTTTTCAAACAACTCATTTCCTTGTCTATGCTATTGCTTACTATTATTCTTTCATATATTCCTTCCAAGCATCCATAGCATAGACAAGGCAGTGAACTATTTGAAAAGATACCTCAGTAAAAAGTGGTCTCATGGAATGCCATGACAAGGAAATACAATTGGAAGGTGCTCCTAGACTTATTACTTATTCTATGTAAAGTAATTGCATCACTGCTTATGTTGACTTTCTAAACAACTATATTGTAGTTGAAATTTTGTCATCTATCAACATCTAGTTATTAGTTATGGAATGTGAAGTAATGCTTTGAGTTTGAAAGATGTGCAATGCAACGTAATCAACAATATGAATATAAACTACACAAATTTATTAAGTACAATTCATTAGTTAAAATCTTTATTCTATTACCTACATGTAGGTTTGACTAAATCCATTGGCACTGGGAGGTGTTCCCTCAAAACCTCCAATATTAGCCTATTCAACATCCAAAATCACATATTAAAATACCATTCGTAAAACAATGCTATTAACATGTAATAAATTCATAATTGTTTACTAGTTACATACCTCAATGGTAGGTGCAGTGGAGAAATAAGCAAGGTGTGGGGCCGGTGTATCCAGTATGAACACTATGACCTTGCAATTTTATTAAAATCATAAAACTAAATTAGTTAATCTTTCATTTCAAAATTGAATTTTAATAAATTAAATTCAATCAACATGCTAACTTTTACTTGAGTATCAATGCCATAGGCAACATGCAAAATGTCAGCTACCCTTGCCATCTCCATAGCTATAGATAGATCATGCGTAGCAACCTCCTGAGTGTCGGTGGGGTCATATGAACAAGTCGCCCTGCAAGATTGACACAAATGAGATCGAAGCCCACTACTCGAAGACTCCCCTGGATGGCATTGTAGAATAGGGATGGCATGCTAGATGACACTCTGGGTCAAATATTTGATGGCCTACAAAGTCTCTACGTCGGTACTCTCCTTCATGACAGAAGGGATGACGATGTGCTCATGAGGTGGCCTAGCAAGAGGTCATCTCCCTTACCACGTAGGATCCTGCTGTGCATTGGGTCTATCTTGAGCCAACCCCTCACCTCTCCCCCAGAAGTCCCTCATATCAAAATAATTTGGGATTTTGTTCAAGATGAATTCACTGTATAGTTTCCTAAGGTAATACTGTGAGACTTCACAATTGTTGCATGGCGGGTCATCAAAAACCATGTACCACCTATCCCAAAAAAAAATTCTAATCTCTTGGTGGTGGCACCAATGAATAGGAAACCTCTTCGCATTGAGGGAGAGATTTGCATTTTACCGTGGGCCAGTGAATAATGTACACAAATCACCTTTTGTAATTTTTAAATCTTTTACATATTTATATGATAATTTATCTTGGTAATAAGCCCTAGCCACTTGCCTCCTATCCTATCCTGCCAACTAGTTAATTGTTTGCTGATTGAATCTACATGTTTTAACATTTCTTTCAGTGAAGTTCCTAGGGTCATTCTTTCCACGGTTGAACTGTTTGGATCGTTCAACCTCCTAATTAAATCCTCAATTTGTTTTTTATTGTTCTCAATTTCACTCATTAAGTTTTGTTGAGTGCTAGGAGGATGTTGAGGGATTGGTGGAGGAGATTGAGATTTTTGTCTAATTAACTTGAGGATTTTGTTGTTGTTGTTGTTGTTGTGCTTGTTCAGGATTTTATTCCTCTTGTTGTTGCTATGCTTCTTAAGGATTTTGAGGAGGGTTTGCAGGTTGATTAACATCTCCTACAAATTCAAAAAATAAATATAAAAAACAACCTAAAACTAAAAAATTCAAAACAAAAAAATAAAAATCCTTACCTCTCATTCCTCCTTGTTGACATCATGGCATCCTCACGATGAAACAACAACCGTTGATGAAGAATTTTGAAAAATACCTCCTCCCAGAACGCGAGTGTGAAAAATTGGGGTTTTGGCCATGGGCAAGAGAAAAAACATAGTAAAATGCAAGAATGAATTCATTTTATTTTTTTTGCTTTTTATAGGTCATAATGCGAGCATGTTATAACACACTCACATTATAACACGCTTGTGTTATAACACACTCACATTATGGGTTCATTGTGGTTGAGCCTTAGGCTCAACACACCAAGCCATAATGCGAGTACATTATGAATTTTCAAAACTTTTAAAAAAAGTTGGTTACAAATTGGTTACCCATCTTCATGCACCCACCCTGGTTATTTGTTGGAATATCATCATGGAGTCCTATGAACTTAGTTATAGCTTCATCATTTTCAAATATGTATATAGTGGAAGATTCTTGTTTTGAATGAATAAGGAGAAGATTATTCGTGTCTAGTGGAAGCAACTGAATCATTTACAAAAGAGGAAGCTATTGGAATATGAATGGGATAAACTATTGTTATAAGCTCATGGATGAAACATAAAGGATTAGTTGGATCTTGATCAATGATAGGATGTGATTGGAGGATTTGGATAACTTGATCTTGATTCATTTTAGAGATTTCTTCATCATGCTTTGGATTGTATTCTTGACATAGATCTAGATTTAAATATGGGATATGAATAAGGTATTCTTGGATGGTGTCAAAATGTTGGCATGATGATGATGGATTTTGAGTGGACATGATAAGTCCTAGGAGGTATGATGGTTCTTGGATTGAGATTTCTTGATCATAGATTAGTTTTGTATCAAGATTTGGATTATCGTAGAACTCATGGTTATTTATTAGAGATAGCCCTTGGAGAAAATATTAAAATGTGTCCTTATAGATGAGTGGTCTGATGGGAATGGTGTGGAGTGATGTTGCGAAGGTCTTAGGGATGAGCGATAGGCTTTTCATGGACAATATTCTTTAATACGACCTTTCATAAAGTCAAATGAGGGGGATATGTTATGGTTAGATATGTAGTAAATGTGATTATGGTTTGATGAGCAATTTCTAGATATAGGTGGATAGTTTTGATCGTTATTTGGAAAATTCCTTTAATATATGTTCATTCCCTCATTATGTGAACAATGAATATCATAGTTGTGATCATTAAATTCCTAGATATATCATACTATGTTATCATAGGAATAATTGACTTTGTTATTGTCTCTTGTTTTACCAAAATTATTTCCTTTACCATGGTTCGAGATTGGATCCTTGTAAATTCCTAGATCATTATTTCCAAAAGTCCTAGAACATTGATCAATGCTAACATATCCTTGGTCAATGAGATCTTCAATGATATTTTTAAGTTTTATGCAATTTGTGGTTTTATGACCTTTTGTCCTATGGTATTCACAATGATAATTAACATTATACCATGAGGATTTAAATTATGGTTCATCATAATATTTGAGTTCTAGAAGTGTGGTAAGATTTGATTAAATTAATTTATGAAGATCATCTCAATTTGCTCTCCTAAGGGAGTGTACTTGTAAGTTGTATTATTAGGTCTTGGTGGTCCTCCTACAGGATTCATATTAGTTATTTTTCTGATTGTTTGATGGAGGTTGTATACTTTATATGTATGACCCCATTGTTGGTTAAAATATTTTTTTTATCCCGTAGGAAAGGTTTATCATTTGAGTTTTATGGTTGCTACCTATTGTCCTTATAGATCTTAAAAATTCCTTTATTGATAAGTGCCTTTTCAATAGTGATCCCTTTCTTTGTGACTTCCTCAAAGGTGTTAGTACATTGCATAGTTAAATGGAAGCTGATTTAAGTATTAAGGGTTTGGATAAATATATCCACAAGTTGTTTTTTAGGGATAGGCCATTTGCATTTGCTAGCCTTATGCCTCCATATTTGTAGGAAGGAAGTAATTTTTTTATTAGATAAGCAAGGAAGGGCCCTGATCCCATACAAAACTAACAACGGAGAAAAATAACCCAACAAAATAGACTAGTAAAACAACAACCAGTCAGAAACAACATAGGACTATACTAGTGTTAGCAACCCAAGAGGAACATCAAGTAGGGACATACTGATGAGTAAGAATATTTGCATCAAAGCATAGAGGCCACTTATCAAAAGAAAAATAGCATATCCATAATAAGACTAATCAAAGACCACCAACCATTAAGCATAGTATTTAAAGCATACTACAAAGTCATACTAAAACCATCATAAACTAATATACTAAACCAGTCTAAATCTAAAACAACTAAACTAATAACCATACATAATAAGGCACTACGACCAGTGAGTATTAAACAAAAGAAAAACATAGAGAAAAAAAATAGATTAAGAGTCTTTAATAATACTCCAATTCCTTTGAATATCCACCACAACATCCAACTAGCTCTCATTGAGCAACTTGTTCTCAAACTTATCAACTTCAGTCTTTCCAAGAGATTTCCCCTTTTTCTTCTACTGCTTCCTTATTTTTCCTTGCCCAGAAACTATTCCCATCACTACTTTTTTCATAATTCCATCAACCACTACATTGATATTTTTATAGCCTCTTTCATTTACTAAAAAAATTTAGAGTTGGTATCCTCATCAAGATGTCTTTCCATTTGAGCCATACAAGCATTGAGGGTTTCTATCTTAGAAATTAGGGTATTAAAGTCCCCATCATTAGTATCAGCCTACATAGGAGAGTTCTGCATTATAGTGTCCTCATCCTTACATATTGTGTTCTCATTTCTTTCCTCAACCAATTCATCCTCCCCAGTCTCTTTCTCCTCTCTTACCTCATTTCCTCCATCAAACTAATTTCCTCCATCCCTATCAGAATTATAGTCCACTTCCTAAAACTCCTCCTCCTCCACTTCAGAATCAATAACATTTGTTGGATGTTGTGGTTGTGTTGCTGATATGTGGTTGTCATTGATGTCAACACTATTAGAATTATTGTATTGAAGGCTATATATGTCGAGGATATTGAGAAAATTGTTAAAGGAAGAGTTGTAGGCTGCCAGTGGAACAATGAAGGTCATGAAGGTTTTTTGTTCTGTACGTTGAAGATCAGTTGTTTCAGAGGTCCGTGTGAAGATTTGATTGTGCTATGAACAATTGTGTTCTAACAGTATTTCTGTGGGTTCTATCAGTGTTCTTTATTGAAGTTTATGTGATTCTGATAATTTCTGCTGCTGCGGATGATTCTCTATTAGTTCTTGTTATTTGTGGATGCTTCTAGATCATTCTCTATTCTTGTTGTACGTCCACATTGATCGGTGTGCTCGTGGTCGAAGATTTTTCTTGGTACATTCGGGTTTTCATGTTCTTGGCCGACATGATGGTTGTAACGTGTTGCAGATGCTTGAAGATTAAAATTTGAATGTTTGGTGCACTTGAAGATATTGTTTTGGGTCTCATCATAATATTAGCTGACGGTGTTTGATTCACATTAAAATTTATTTGTAAATTTGGGCCGACATTGTAAATATGTTTTATATTTCTGGCCGAATAAGTTGATATATTTCATGTTGTGAATATTTAAGAGTAGTTGTTTGAGCGAAGTTAGTGTGTGAAAGAAGAGGAAATCCAGAGAAGGGAAAGTGTGTGAATATTGATCTATTCATTCGATTGCAGAGCAGAGTGAGAAGAAGGTTGAGTGAAGTGTGAAGGTTTTTTGTGCTTAACTGGAACTGTAATTAGGCTTGTGTAGAAGCTATTTTCTTAGTTCACACCCTGTGGATCTAATCCAAATTACTGTGCATTATTGGAAAGTGAGCCCTCTTGTATTTGAGTAGTGAGCTCTAGACAGTGTGCCTGAATGCATGTGCATTGCCATTATTATTCTCATTATAATTTTAACAGGGTATAATATTGTGGACTAACATCCACTGTGGTTTTTCCCCTAATAGGGTTTCCATGTAAAAAATCTTGGTGTTCTTTGTGTTTCTGATGTGTTGATTGTTTATGGTTTATTGTTCATTCATCAGATTTGAGATTAAGTTAAGTCTGAAAAGTTTAATATTCTGTGACAACTGATTCACCCCCCTTCTCAGTTGTTTGTCCTTGTTTTTCCAACAATTGGTATCAGAGTAGGTTCCTTTGAAGAAGATTAAAAGCTTGAGGTGATCTGAGATGGCATCATACAAGAAGGACGGTCCTAGATTTGATGGAATAAACTACTCATTGTGGAAAGCTAGGATGGAATGCCATTTGAGGTGTATTGGAGAACCCTTCTGTAAGATTACAAAGAATCCATATGTTATTCCTCAGAATGGTCCTTCCACTACTGACGAGATTAAAGAAGCTGTGAATAATGTTAGGGCTATGGAAGCTTTGTTGAGTGCTCTAACAAATTTAGAAATGACAAATGTGATAGGTTTGAAGACAACTCATGAGATGTGGCTGAAGTTGGAAACTTTGTATGAAGGAGATGTACATGTAAAGATGGTTAAGCTATAGAGTTTGAAAGGAAAGTATGAAAATTTGAAGATGAGTGAAGATGAAAATATTTCTTCTTTTATGCAAAGAGTAAATGAAATAGAGATGGGTATTAGATGTGCCGGTGGTACCCTAGATGGGGAAGAAATTGTAGCTAAAGTGCTTAGATCATTTCCTCCCTCTTACAAAGTAAAGGCTCATTCTATTGAAGAAACCATATCATTGACGAATATGACAAGAGATACACTGATTGGTAAACTTGCTGCCTTTGAGTTGAGCGAATTTGGTGAATCTGTTCCCAAGACTGAATCTGCATTCAAGGCTACTATATTCAGAAGAAACAAGCAAAGATATGATCTGGGAGAGTGTTCCAAAAATTCATCCAAGTATGATGAAGAATTGAAACAACTTGAAGATGAAGAAAGAGAGGTAGAAGAATTAGAAGCACGATTGTGAAAAAAGAAGGAAGAGGACAAGGTAAGTATAAAGAAGTGTTGCCTATTAAATGTTTTTCTTGCAGTAAAATAGGTCATTTTGCATCAAGGTGTCCTGAAAGAGTTCCTAGATCCAAGCCTAAAAAATCTACATTCCAAAATAAATGTTACTATGCTGAAGGAGTGACTGATGATGAGTCTGATAAAGATAATGGAAATGAAGATGAATGGGTGTTCCTTGCTATCAAGGAAAATAGTCTGGTGGCTACTGAATCTACTAAAGTTGAGAAAGCTTTTGCAGCCAAAATTGAAGAAAAGGATGAGTGGGTAATTGACAGCGGATGCTCACATCATATGACTGGTGACAATAGAAAAATTTTAAGTCTTGAGAAGTATGATGGTGGGGTTGTAAGATTTGAAGATAACAATGCTAGTGTGATTCATGGTAGAGGATCTATTTGTCTCGGTGGTAAGCATAACACTGATGATGTTCTTTATGTTGAACACTTGAAGCACAAATTGTTGAGTGTTGGACAGATGGTGGACAAGGGTTATGATCTTTAGTTCAAAGATGGAAGATGCAGGATACTTTGAAGATCTGGAAAAGTAATTGCTTCAGGTAAAAAGACAGAAGGTAATATTTTTCACCTGAACACTGCTAGTGAAAGTTGTTTAATTGCTCAAGTAGATGAAAGCTGGTTATGGCATAGGACGCTATGTCATGTGAATTTTTATAACATTGTCAAAGTAAGTTCCACTCAAGCAGTAAGAGATCTACCTAAGCTAGTGAAGCTTGCTAACACAATTTGCAAGGAGTGTCAGATGGGAAAACAAACTAGAGTTTCTTTTCAAAGAAAACAACATCATTGATATGGATTACTGGAGCTGGTACATACTGATCTATGTGGTCCCTCCAAGTTAGAATTCTTCATGGAGAAAGGTACTTTATGCTGCTTATTGATGATTATTCTAGGATGATATGGGTTGCTTTCTTAAGAGAAAAATGTGAAGCATTAGAGAAGTTGAAAAGTTTCAAGGCCATGGAAGTAAATTAGAAAGGTCTAAAAATCAAATGCTTAAGGTCAGACAGAGGTGGTGAGTTCACCTCCAGGGAGTTTAATTCTTTCTATGAAGAGCATGGAATCAGAAGATAGTTATCTACTCCCTGAACCCCTCAACATAATAGAGTTGCAGAGAGGAAGAATATAATTTTTTTGGATGCTACTAGAACAATGATGATAGAAGGAAATGTGCCTCATATCTATTGGAGTGAAGCTGTAAGCACTACTATGTACACTTTAAACCAGGTAAATGTCAATAGTAATTCTGGTAAGACTCCTTTTTAACTATGGTTTGGTTATAAGCCTATTGTTAGATA
Source organism: Sequoia sempervirens (assembly GCA_007258455.2). Classification (NCBI taxonomy): domain Eukaryota; kingdom Viridiplantae; phylum Streptophyta; class Pinopsida; order Cupressales; family Cupressaceae; genus Sequoia; species Sequoia sempervirens. The sequence goes on from VDFB02000002.1 coordinate 188,846,622, forward strand.
TTTCAAGATCTTTGGAAGCAAGTGTTATATCAAGAGAGATGAGGATATAGGAAAGTTTGATGCAAGAAGTGATGGAGGAATATTTCTAGGTTACTCTACTAAAAGCAAGGCCTACCAGTGCTATAAAAGAAGATTAAGAAAAATGGTTGAGAGTGCAAATGTCAGAGTTGATGAGGATTCTACTAAATCATCCATACATTGTGGATATGATTCAGATGACCAGAAAGACAACACAAAAAAAGGGAAGAATGCTTAGACATAGAATCAAATTCAAATTGTGCCATATGTTTTGGTAAAACAACTTCCATTTGTTCCGATAAATCAAGCTAGTTAGGAAGTAGAGACAAGTGCAAGTGAAAAAGAAGGAACAAAAGAACTGGAAGTTCAAGAGAATCCTAAAACTCTAAGGTATGTAAAGCTAAATCATTCTGAAAATAAAATTATAGGAGACAAGAATAAAGGTGTGCAAACTAGAAGAAAAATTGCAGAAGAATATTGCCTGATATCCAAGATTGAGCCTAAAGATGTCAATGAAGCTTGCAATGATGAACATTGGATGGAAGCTATGAAAGAAGAATCGATGCAGATTGAAAAAGAATGATACATGGATACTTTCTCCCAGACCTAAAGAAAAAAATGTGATTGGTACTAAGTGGGTCTTTCAGAATAAGCTGAATGAACAAGGTGAAGTGGTCCAAAATAAAGCAAGTCTGGTATGTAAAGGGTATTCACAAATGGAAGGTATTGATTTTGAAGAAACCTTTTGCCCCTGTTGCCAGAATTGAAGTTGTTAGATTATTTCTTGCTTATGCTGCATATAAGAACTATAAAGTCTATCAAATGGATGTAAAGTTAGATTTTCTGAATGGTGAGCTAGAAGAAGCAGTATATATTGAATAGCCAGATGGATTTCAACTGACTAATAAGGAAAACATGGTTTTCCAATTGAAGAAAGCTCTATATGGACTCAAGCAAGCCCCCAAAGCCTGGTATGCTAGACTGGACAAATACTTATTAAAGCTTGGATTCAATAAAGGTACTACTGACAACAACTTGTATTTCAAGTTGGATCATGACAAAGAGTTGATTATTGAGGTCTTTGTTGATGACATTATTTTTGGAGGAGATGACAATGTATGTATGAAGTTTGCTGATGAAATGAAGAGTGAATTTGAGATGAGTATGATTGGAGAGATGAAGTTCTTGCTGGGATTACAAGTTACTCAGTTAGATAAGGGAAGTTTCATATCTTAGTCCAAATATGTGAAAGAACTGTTGAAGAAGTTTGGCATGGAAGACATAAAGCCTGTTGGTACTCCCATGGTGACTGGATGCAAGTTAATACATAATGATGATTCTCTTAAGGCAAATCAAACAAGATACATGTAAATGATTGGTGGATTGCTTCACTTAACTTAGACCAGACCAAACATTATGATGTTGTATGTATGGTTGCTAGATTTAGGATGATCCGAAAGAATCTCATGTGACTGTTGTAAAGAGAATTTTTAGATACCTGAAAGGAATAATTGATTTTGGGCTTTGGTATCCTAAAGATGATGATCTTACTTTGAATGCATATATTGATGCGGATTGGGCAGTAGATGTAGATGACAGGAAGAGTACTAGTGGTGGTGCCTTCTTCCTAGGGAAGAATCTGGTGTCTTGGTTGAGCAAAAAGAAGAATTCTATTTCTCTATCTACTGCTGAGGTAGAGAATATTGCTGCTGCAAATAACTATACTTAGTGATGTGGATGAAACAAATGCTAAAAGATATCAGAGTAGTATATGATGAACCTATTGCCATATATTGTGACAACTCAAGTGCAATTAACATATCAAAGAATCTGGTGCTACACTCTAAGACCAAGCATATATCAATAAAATTTCACTTCTTGAGGGAGAAAGTGAATGAGAAAGAAGTAATACTGGAGTATGTACCTACCAAAGAACATGTTGCAGAACATTTTCACTAAGTAATTTCCAAAGGATACTTTTGAGTATCTCAGAGGGATGCTAGGGGTGATTACCCCTCTTGATATGAACTAGAGATGCATTTATTTGCATCAATCCATGTGCTTCATAGATATTTCCTGATCCGGATTGATGTTTCCATTGCTACTACTCAGGGGGAGTAGTCAAATGTGCAGATATGTGGTTCATATCTTGTATGTGGGAAGGTAATTCTTATCTTTTCCTTTGATGTCAAAGGGGGAGAAGAGAAATGTGAAAAATCCTTTAGGGGGAGAAGAGCAATTGAGGAGAAGAGTCAGAACCAAAGGGGGAGTAAGTGTAGCTGTGTTGATGGTATTTTTCACATCATGTGTTGCCATCAATGCCAAAGGGGGATATTGTTGGATGCTGTGGTTGTGTTGCTAATATGTGGTTTTCATTGATGTCAAAACTATTAGCATTAGTGTATTGAAGGCTGTATATGTCGAGGATATTGAGAAAATTGTTAAAGGAAGAGTTGCAGGTTGCTAGTGGAACATTGAAGGTCATGAAGGTGTTTTGTTCTATACATTGAAGATCAGTTGCTGTGGACTAAAGGGTTTATTGTTGAGAGTATCTAGATCATCTATCGAAAGTTTCAGAGGTCCGCGTGAAGATTTGATCATGCTATGAACAGTTGTGTTCTAACAGTATTTTTGTGGGTTATGTCAGTGTTCCTGATTGAAGTTTATGCGATTCTGATAATTTCTGTTGCTGTGGATGATTCTCTATTATTTCTTGTTGTTTGTGGATGCTTCTAGATCATTCTCTATTCTTGTTGTATGTCTGCATTGATCGGTGTGCTCGTGGTCGAATATTTTTCTTGGTATGTTCAGGTTTTCATGTTCTTGGCCGACATGATGGTTGTAACATGTTACAGATGCTTGAAGATTAAAATTTGAATATTTGGCGCGCTCAAAGAGATTTTTTTGTGTCTCATCATAATATTATCCAACGATGTTTGATTCACATTAAAATTTATTTATAAATTTGGGCCGGCATTGTAAATATGTTTTATATTTCTGGCCAATTAAGTTGATGATATATTTCATGTTGCAGATATATAAGAGTAGTTTTTTGAGTGAAGTTAGTGTGTGAAAGAAGAGGAAATCCAGAGAAGAGAAAGTGTGTGAATATTGATCTATTCATTCGATTGCAGAGCAGAGTGAGAAGAAGGTTGAGCGAAGTGTGAAGAAGATTTTCTATGCTTAACTGGAACTATAATCAAGCTTGTGTAGAAGCTATTTTCTCAGTTCACACCTTGTGGATCTAATCCAAATTACTATGCATTGTTGGGCAGTGAGCCCTCTTGTATTTGAGCAGTGAACTCTAGGTAGTGTGCCTGAATGCATGTGCATTCCCATTATTATTCTCATTATACTTTTAACAGGGTATAATATTGTGGACTAACATCCACCGTGGTTTTTCCCCTAATAGGGTTTCCACATAAAAAATATTGGTGTTCTCTGTGTTTCTGATGTGTTGATTGTTTATGGTTTATTGTTCATTCATCAGATCTGAGATTAAGTTAAGTAAAGTCTGAAAAGTTTAATATTCTATGACAATTGATTCACCCACCCTCTCAGTTGTCTGTCCTTGTTTTGCTAACATCCTTGTCCTCCGACTCTTTGGTCTCACCCAGACTATTAGGGATAAAATATTCCTTGGAAGTATCAATAACCTCCTCCTCAACTTCCTTCTTTCCTTTTTTATCAATTTCCTTCACCTTAGAAGAGGCTTTGGAAAGTCGTATAGACCTTCGACATTAAGAAAGAACAATGCCACTTTCTGGGTTGGAATCTTGGTCATCCAAAATTGTGATTGTGAGATTTTTATTTTTAGCCTCCTTAGGGTCCATTTTCCTTTGTTTAGATAGCTGAAGGGTAAGGGGGAGGTGTTTCATTTTTAGGGATGATTTTGAGAAGTTCATTAGTGGAAGGGTCAATGGTGGGAGAAGGAGAATTTTTATTTTTAGATGACTTTGGTAATCTTCGAGGAGAATGTGGTTGGATATCAACAAGCTCAATCCAAACAAAGCTCTTTAGGGATGGTGTATGCTCAAGAAGATTAATAGGTAGATTAATTTGAGGGGTGATGGCCAAAAAAAACTTATAAAGAGCCCTAATAAGACCTTGGTGTAAAGGAGGGTTAGTGCCATGCTCCATTTTTTTTGGAGTGAGGAAAACAAAAAAAATGAAGTTTATCTTATCATTATGGCAGACATGGTTTAAAATGGGGAAATGGTAGCCATGAACTGTCGTATAACACCCTTCAAGATTAAAGTACATCATTATATGCAAACTAACATTAGCATAGGGATAATGTAAGGTGGTAAAATAATGGCATTCGTTAGCTCTGTGGTGGGAGTTGCTAGTTTGAATTTGAATTTGGATCCGGTGGTTCATGGAAATTTGGATAATGAGGATGATCTGAACTTTGGTAAGTAGGATTTGGTGTCTCTTGGTGGTTGGTTTACTATTAATATGGTGGTGAACAATGTGTTTAGTGGTGATTTGGTTGTTAGTGCAATGCCTGCTTTTAGAGCTACTATTGATAAGAGTGTTGAGATTCTGAGTCCTTCTTCCAAGGAAACTATGGTGGGACAAACATCATTTACTGGGCCTACAGTGGTTATCTTGGAAGTTTTTGTAGTGGTTAGGGGTGCTTCCCTAGTGAAATATGGTCATGTGGAGGTTTCTATTGCTATTAATCATGGTGTGGTGGGACCAAATGTTTGTGTAGTTCACTCGTGGTTGGAGTTATTTAGCTCAAAGCTCAAGGGTAAAGGTGTCTCTTCCTTTGAAAAAGTTACCTCGACCATGGAATCAGGTGAAATAATACTCTCTATCCCTAACTCTATTATTCATAAGAGTTTATCCTTTCTGGAGTTTACACTGGTTGGGAAATTCCAAGGGCCTAAGACAAATATTGAGGTTGTGCAATTCTAGGCTCTTAAGAAGTGGGTTCTAAAAGGTCAGGTGGATGTTGTGACTATGGCCAAAGGATTCTTTTCATTTTCCTTTACCTGTGATGAATACATGGGAATGGTTTGTTCTAAAGGACCCTATTTTAGGTGTGCCTCTCTTGCTCTTCGACCTTGGGAACCAGGCATGGAACTCTCGAATTGGTTTTTAACTCTACCCAAGTTTGGGTAAAGCTTCCAAACCTTCCTCTAGAATATTGGGATGAGGAAATATTTAAGGGTATTGCAAGATCTTTTGGTCAAATGATCTCCATTGATGAAATGATGACCTTGAGGAGAGGACTAGTTTATACAAGACTCTGTGTTTTGGTTGATCAAAAGTTGGATCTCCCTAAGCATATTCTCTTGAAATCAAATTTGTGGGACTAGAAGCAGTAGACTATCTTTGAATCCTTCCCTTTTTCCCATTTTAACTACATGAAGTTAGGTCATTGGGCCAAGAATTATCCCTTAATGCCACATGATCCTCCTAGGAAAGTTTGAAAGAATAAGCTATCAAAAAAATGATTCTTCGCACTTGTCAGGTAAGGGTGAACAAAACTATAAGGTTGATGCTCAAAAATCTGCTTTTGTAGGAGATGAAGATTTGCTGCAGTGCAATACTTTGATGGAGCATTCCTTGGCTCCCCCAAATCTGGAATCCTCTATTGCTATTCCTGAGCTTCATCATTCAGTTGTTTCCCTCCTCCCTCATTTGTTGAGATGCAGGTAGCTATCCCTCCCAATGCAGTCTGTGAGTGGCTTTGGCTTTGCCCGTACTAGTGTGGCTTCTATTTTGGTGGTGATTATCCAGGCCTCAGAAGATTCTATATGGGAAGAGGTGTTGGAGGTTAAAGGTGGTGATTTTTCTAGCATGGTTCTTGATTCTAGTTTGGTAGAGGTTCCCCCTTTCTTCACTCTGAAGTATTTTATCTAGGAAGTGGTTTCAGCGGTGAAAGGAAGAAAGAAAAATATTTTTCAGCCTTCTCTGATGGGTCATAAGGGGGTGGTCACTAGATTTTAGAAAGATGATTATGGTGCAGAACACCATCCTCAAGGAAGATCATCTTCTTAGAAGGGTAGGGAGAGGGAATGCAAGAAAGACAATAGAAGGAGTTCAAAAAACTCTCTTTGATTTTTACTCTAAGAGTACACCCTCTTTTGGTAAATGAAAGTTATTTCATGGAATATTAGGGGGTTGAATAATTTTCACAAACATGACCTTAGAAATTTTATCCGGGACCCAAGCTGGATATTTTACTTATTCAAGAGACTAAAATGCATTGTGACAAACTTGAAAGGTTGAGAAGCAGTTTCTTTAAGAATTGTGGTTTTCATGGTGTTAGTTCAGATGGTGCTTCAGGTGGCATTTCTACCTTTTGGAACCTTCAATTTGTTAAAGTTTGTCTCCTAGTGGAGGAACAAAATTTCATCTAGACTTGTTTTCACCATCTAAAGGAGGAATCCTCTAGGATCATTTCAAATATTTATGTCCCTAATTAGAAGAAAGCTTTGGCATCACCTTTGAGAGCTTAGATCCTCCTTCCCTAATTTCTCATGGATTATGATGGGGGATTTCAATACCCCCTTAAATGACAATGAGAAGATGGGTGGCACTTAGATGCCTTTGGATAGTCAAATGGATTTTAGGGCCTTCATTAACAATAATGACCTTGTAGACCTGAATTTGCAAGGATCTTCATTTACTTGGTCAAATAGAAGAACTGGGGATGACCTTATCCAAGTTAGATTGGATCAAGCTTTAATCTCTGTGAATTGGTTTCGGGACTACTTATGCTCTCTTTCTTCATTCTCTAGAATTAACTTTGACCATTTTCCTATTGCTCTTTCTATGGAGAAGCTAGGTAGAAGGAAGAATTTCACTTTCAAATTTTAGGCAATGTGGCTTAGACATTCAAATCTTAGAGCCTATATTTGTGACTAGTGGTAGGTGCAAATTGAAGGGAAAACTATGTTTAGAATTTCCAAGAAATTAGTAGTTGTTAGATGCAATATAAAAAAATGGAATAAGGAATCCTTTGGGAACAGTTTTAGTGATAAAACCCTTATTTTTCAATGCGAGGTGATTTTCCAAAAGAATTTTTTTGATTGAATCTTTACAGTTGGAAGAGGATACACCACTATTAAAGCTTCATGATATAATTGCAAAGGAAGAATATTTCTGGAGACAACACTCTTAGGCTATTTGGCTCAAGTTCGGTGATCGAAATACTAAGTTCTTTCACCTTTCATCTCTCAAGCATAGATATGGGAATAAGATCAAATCTATTTTAGAAAATGGTGGTTCCTTGGAGGAGGATGGGGTCATTTGCACTAATGTTGTAGATTTCTTTGCCAACTTGCTGAAAGATGATATTTGTATTGATTAAGAGGCTGATGAATCTTTTCTTGATGTAATTCCTTCTATCTTGGTTTGAGGATATCAATAAAATGTTGGTGGCTATCCCCTTTGTAGAGGAAGTTAAAAGAGATGTGTTCTCTTTTAAAGGGAAAAAAGCCTCGGGCCCTGATGACTTCCAATTTATTTTCTTTCGTGCTTTCTAGGATATTGTGGCTTAGGATGTTATCAATGCTACTAAGGAGTTTTTGGGGTTTTGGGAAGATATTGCAAGAGCTTAACTCTACTTTCTTGGTGCTTATTCCTAAAACCCCTAGTGCAAATTATTTTGTTGATTTTAGGCCCATTAACCTATGTAATGCCATCTACAAAGCTTTTTCAAAAGTTTTGGTTTCTCATCTCCAAGGGGTCCTTCCTCGTATCATCTTTATTCAATAGAGTGGCTTTGTCTAGGGTCTCTAGATTGTGGATTCAATTATTTATGTGCATGAGGTTGCCCATTCTCTCTCGCTTAATAAGAAGGTTGTGTTCTTTCTTAAGCTAGATATTCTAAAGGTGTATGATAGGGTAAACTGGAATTTTCTCTAGAAGTTTCTCTTGCACTTTTGATTCAATAAAAAATTTGTGAAGTTGATTGATCAGTTGGTTTCCACTCTGTGCTTCTCTATTCTGATCAATGGCTCCCCATCACCTTTCTTTTGTAGCTCGAGGGGTATCAGGTAGGGAAATCCTATTTCTCCACTCCTCTTTGTCATTATGGCTGAAGATCTTGGTAGACCCATCCATTTAGAAGGCTATGGTGGTAGGTTCTCTCAAAGGCCTCAAGCCATCTTCATGTTGCTCTCCTCTTTCACATCAAGAATTTGTTGATGATACAATTTTTTGGGGGAATATTTGATTGGAGAAATCAAGGTGATCAAAAATATTATTGAAGGCTATGAAAGAGCTTTGGTTCAACACATCAACCTCCCAAAAATAATTCTCTTTGTCTCAATACTTTGGGTATTCTTTAGGAGAATTGGCAAGAATTCTTAACTATAAATTGGACTCTTTTATTGATATTAATTTGGGTCTCCCTCTTTGCACTTTAAATATTGCTGATTCTTTCTGGAGTGTTCTATTAGATAAGTTACATAATAAGCTTGTTGGGTAGAAGGGTACCCTGCTAAGTTAGGAAGGGAAGTTGCAACTGATTATCTCAACTTTGTAATTTTGTGATAAAATGGAACAAACCATGAGAAGATTTCTTTGGACTACATGGAAGAGAAAGTAACATTCCCTCTTGTGGCTTGGTATTAGGTCTATAGACCTAAGAAGTGGGGAGGTATTGGTATAAGAGATCTAAGATCCTGGAATCTTTCTCTTTTATCCAAGAATGTCTGGAATCTTCTTAGTGGGTTTGTGAGTTAGTTTGTTTTGTTGAGGAACAAATGTCTTTCTTCTTTTGGAAGGCCTTAGGACCTCCTTAATGTGGAGCAGGTGGCTGCGGGTTCTTTCACTTCTTATTTTTGGAGGTGTATTCTCCCCAGAAAAAAAGTGGGTAAGGATGGGTCACATTGGATTTTGGGTGATGAAAAAAAATTTAGTATTGGGAGGATTCATGGTGTGATGTAATTCTCTCAGATCAGCCTTGGGTGCTCGCCATCAAGGATTTCTATCTAGGAACTTTTGGCAGTAGGTTGGAGAATTATATGAGGAACGGTTTGTGGCTTGACTTCCAATCTTGGGACCCCTTGCTAGATCCTCTTCAGGATTTCTTATCCCATATCAGAATCCCCTCTACATTGAAGGATGATAAAGTGATTTGGAAACATTCGTCCAATGGGGTTTTCTCAATGGTTTCTTCGTTTAAAAGTCTTTTGTCCAAACCAGATCCCATTCCGTTTTGGAGTTACATTTGGAATAAGTCTTTAACCCCAAAGATTAATTTTTTTTTCTAGCTCCTTATGTAGAGTAAAGTTCTTACAATTGATGTTCTTTGCAGAAGAGGGTTTTCTCTTCCTAATAGATGTGCACTCAGTGAATGTGAGGCTAAAAGTGCTTTTCACATTTTCTTGGGGTGTTGCTTTTCTTCGAAGGTCTAGAGCAGGTTCCTCTCTTTGGAATTTGGATTGGATTTTCCCATAATCCATTCATAGCTTATGTGATCAATTGGTCTACCCCTTAGCTTCCTACCCATTGAGAAAGCTTTGGTCTTTGATGGCTCCTCATATGACATGATGATTATGGAAAGCAAGGAATAACATGGTCTTTAGGGAAGAAAATATCAAGGAGGAAGTTATGTTTCACAAGATTTGTAGGGATATTATTGAAAATTTTAGTTTTTTTTTGAAGATTCCCCTACGTCCTCTCATTGTGCCTTATTGTAGGGTTATGATTTCTTGGTGATTTCTAATTAGAAGATAAATTTCCTCTCTTTCCCCCTTAAATCTTCCAATCCAGCCAAGGACAATGTTCACTAGCAATGTCCTCTACAAGGGTGGATTAAGGTGAATTTTGATGGGGTGGCCAAGGGAAATCCTAGGCTTGTTGGATGTGGGGGGTACTGAGGGATGAGAATGGTAGGATTTTGGTTGTGATGAAACTCCCATTGGAAACCCAGTCCAATCATCATGTCGAAGCTGAAGCAGCCTATCTAGGCATCAAAACTACATATGATAAAGGATTTAGAAGAGTTTGGGTTGAGGGGGACTCCCTTAACACAATTAATTACTTGCTTGGTACTTCTAATCCTACCTGGGTAGTCGAGGATTTGATTGCTAACTCCCATGCAATCATGAATTAGTTTGATCAAGTCTGCATCACCCACATTTATATAGAAGGTAATTCTCTTGTGGAATTCTTTGCTAATGAAGGGGTTAATTTAATGACAACAAAAATGTGGGAAGGGTATGACTCTTTACTCGAGAGTTATTTATCATTAATGCGATATGATATCCAATGCAAGCCTTGAGATTTGGCGAGGTTGGGGTGCAATCATCTCCTACCTTCTCTCATGATTTTGGTACATTTTAGTGCCCCTTTTGAAATCCATTTCTTAAATTGGTTTCATTTTGAATGGTAATCTAAGTTTCTAGTAGAAGTTTGGAGTTTTCTAGAAAAGGATGGGGGTAATTGCAGTTGGGTGGATCCCATATCTTGTGAGAGGTGGAGAAATAGACTGAAGGTATGGCAGATTTTAGAGGAAGGAGGGATTACACCTTACATGGAAAGGCTACATGGTTTCGACCATGAAGCCTGTTAGCTCTCAAAAACGCAGGTGGAATGCCTCAAGAGGCTACCAATCTCTTGATACGCTTTAGGGTAACAGACAAGGTCAAGAAAAATAAACCTTCTACTCTTCAGGTGCTGCTAAACCTAGGCAGGTGTACCATTATGAATGAAGCAGACTTAACTTATGATTATTCTTCTTGCAATAATTTTTCCACAATGGCAGATGGAAGTGAACAAATGAATTTAAACTTGATAGCAATAACAATCTTCTAAATCTAAATCCTAAAATGCTCCATTAACAAATGTAAAACTGATGTAAAGAAACTGAATGAATCCAAATGATGAAATTGTAGAGACCAGTGCCTTATTGGGTATGTGGAGTCAAATGAAATAGAAGTGGGCAACTTATTCTGGCAGAAAATAAAATTGCTGGCATATGTTCTGTTTACAACTTGTATAAACATGCAGGATTATGACTACTAAGCTCTACTTTAATAATCTAGATGAATCTCCCTGATTATTGTGATCAACTAAGAGGATTTAATCTCTCCTTGAAAGAACCAATCAATTAATCACACAGATACAACAAATGTGCACTGATAAACTGAAAATAAGCTTGTTATATCAATTTAAACAACCATAAAGAATCAACTTGGAGACAACTTAGGAATACTTTTCAATAAATTCAACATACAATTGACACCAGAAATAAACTACCACACCAGTTGAATTTCATTGAAATCGCCATTTGAAAACATGCAACATAGTCTCTAGAATGAGAACTTTATTCTACTGTATCCATTCCTAATCTACTATATCTATTCTAAGATCTGATATAATATCTCATTTACAATCAGGAGTGCATATTTATACACCAGCATCAGGAAACATATCACTTCAAATTCATGTCGGCCTGCAATGGTATTTTAGAAATTCACATGTCGGCCACAGTGTTTGAATTTTTGTTAATCACCAATGGAAAAGTCGCTGAGACATCCAGAAAGTATGTCGAAGGAAATTATAACGCTATCAGTCACCCCTTAGTTCTTTGTGTTTCGCCGTAACATTCTGTTTGCTATGCCGAAGCCAAGAAGTATCCTTTTATCCCGTTGCATTTCGCTGTAACCCTGTGATATCGGGGAGACCTCTCGTAGACCACATTATGTTATACCGAAAGTCTTCCATCCTGAGTGTCGCTGAGACAAATCATTTTTATGCCGATGAGGTCTGTATTGTTTTCCATCGGCAAGACCGGAGGTCACTCGCCGAGACCACATGCTGAAAACCTTAACTCATACTGATATCGCATCCCTTTATGTTGTCGGTCGGCGAGACACAACTAACCTCTCACCGAAAGCCATTTGAGAGAAACCTTTTATGCTCCGTCGGTGAGACATATACACTTTGCTGTGACCACTCACCAAAGACCCTTATGTTTGGCTGAAGTGAAACCCCAAATGTGATGTCGGCAAGACCGAAGGTCACTCATCGAGACCAAAAGAGTTCGCCAGGACCTTATATCAATGCCGAAACTCTTGACGATGTATCCTTTCCAGTCGCCGAAACAATGTGAAAGTCTTGCTGATAACTGCCAGTGAGTGAACTCCAATCGCTGTGACACAAAAAATGTCTTGTTGATAGGCAACACAGACGTTTACAACCAAAAAAAAGGATCGGGGAGACCCTGATATTGTCGCGCTGATACAAACCGTGATGTGAATTATGGAAGACTTGATAGAAAAAATGAGACCACATGGCAAGAAAAGGGTAGAATATGCACACGGTAGGACCAATCTGGAAATTTATGAGTGAAATCAACATGTAAAACCACCAGATCTTTATAGTTCTAATAGTGGCTCTGTCTGGGGATGAATGATAGTGAGATCATTGCAAGGATCCAAAATCTTTGGGTGAGAAGACCAGACACAAAATGATGAGCAGTGAGAAGAATGGAAATGGACAGAAGCATGATGGAATGAACGAAAAATGAATGGAAGATGGAGGTGAACAAAACCCTGAACTACTGTGCATGGAAAAGAATTTTAAAGAGGATAAGCAAGAGTTGTCCATGCACTGGAAACCCTAAATCCTCTGTGTTTCAACTTCACCTGTTCTGAGCTGTTATGATCTGAAACTCAAATCATACTTTCCCCTATCAAATACCTGGTTTTGTCTCGAGTTCATCAGATTCTTCTTGAAGATACTCATGCAATATTTCCTGTCACTGTCACTGAAAGTTTTTTGATAATCATCGTGCTCAGTTTGGCCCAAAATCCCTACACCATCCTATATATTAAATTCTTCATCATCATGGGACAGACCCCTGTTATTTTCAACATACAAAACACAAATATATTCAATGCAAAATTCCTCATTATCTTTCTCACTGTTATGTATTATAAGACACCCTCCTAGCTATATTGAAAATTGACCATCAAAGTGCTTCTTTTGAGAATCAAAAAATTCTGTCAAATCAACATTGTCTGAAACAAACAAATCTGAAACCTTTTGCACCTCTTCAATATCTCTATTCGGAGACAACACTGGATCACGACTCATATCCTTAATATCATGCATATGTGAACCAATCAAAGCTAGAATTCTATCATCCTTGGCATGCAAATAAACATCTTCTTCACATGAATTAGAAATTTCAAAATCACATACCTCATCCTAAATGGAAACAAACTTTTGATCAACACCGAAGGTTTCACCATCATTCCATGAAATGCACAAGGAGTCATAAGAATCTTTATGCAAAGATCTTTCATTGTCGAAACAAATGTAAGCTGGACACAAAACTTCAAGATCACCTTCATGTGCACATCCCTGGTATGTAGGAGTTAACAAATCTGAAATTTGCTCATTGCTAAGTGAACATGTTTCTACATTTTCATCACTATAGTTATATTCTTCACTTTTGTCATCATCAAAAAGAAATCCAAGACCATCAGAGAATGAGAAATCAGAAACATTATCAGCGCAGTCACTTATTCCATCATTTTGCTTGTCTGAAATTAGCTCCTCTCTTTCATAAAGTGGATTTGAAAATACCCGAAGTTCATTCTTGGACATACCTTTGCAAAATATCATCTAATCCTCTTTTAACTCTTCATCATACAATGGGTTTGAAAAAGTTTGGAAACCATTTTCAGATGTACAAATCTCTTCTTCATCAAATGTGTCTTCATAGCTTTCAACTATAGCTAGAGGTATCATATACCTACTATCAGATGGATCAATATTTCCCATTGCCTCTTCATCCTGATCTTCATAAGAGGTAGAAGAATCCCTTGACTGCAGATCAAAATCCTTAGGTTCATCATCAGAATTTGAATATTCACTGGATTCCTCACAACATGCACTGCTTTCCCTATCACAATTTGTTGTGCAAGAGAAATGCCTTGCACCTTCATCTTCCTCAACAGGGTGAAAAGTATTTGAAGTCAAATACATTGTGTGATCTTCTCCACTGTTTCCTATCAACATTCCTTCTTCTTGCATTCTTTGGGCTACAACACAATAATCTGGGGAATGTGGCATATCACAAACTTCACAGAAATAATTGTTACTTACCATATAGGTTCCCTTCTTGCTCAATGGATCAGGAGTCTCTTTGCTTCCAGGCCTAGCTATTATAGTTTTTTCGTCCTTCTAGTCTGTATTATAAGGCATGTCATGCAACCTCAGCCTCTCATTTCTGTAAGTATTCTCCCGTCTACTGATAATTGCTGCTTTGCTGAGGAACCTTAGGATTGTCTCTTTTACTGATTATACCTACAGCCTTCCTGTTGTTTTCCAGTGTCAATGCTATCTTCTGAGCCTCAACCAAATCTCCTGGGAATCTAATTCTCAATTCATACCCTATTTTAGGATCAAATGCATTCAAGTAAACACTCAGTGCTACAGAATCTGACAACTTTGATCCAGGAGGTATTTTATTTTGCAACTTATTGAACTTCCGATTAAAGTCATAAACTGTATCATTTTGATCTTTCTGAATCCGTATTAATTCATGAAGAGCAGCATCTGGTGCACCTAGATTCCCATATTGCTCGAGGAATTGATCTTGAAATCCTTGGAGAGAATTAATAGAAGCAACTGGTAGGCTATTGAACCAATCCCTAACGTCTTCAATAAATGATATCATGAATAGCCTCATGTGTAAATCTTCATATGGCACATCCAAATCTTGGATGAAAGCATTGAAACTTCTTAGATGCTCTTCAGCAGTGACTGCATCACTCCTAGTAAACCTTGGAACCAGACCTCTCCAACTGCCATCCATTGGATAAGGGGATAATTGAATCCCTGCCAAATCAAACTGTCTGATTATTGTTGTGTAATGATGAGGGGGGGCGCTAGGTGGGTACTGATGCTGGTACATCAGACCATAGTGCTCTGTATGATGATATGGCACATACTGCTGACCATGAGGTGGTTGTGGTGAGTATGTACTCTGTTGTGCATGATATGCATTGCCTCCATTGTGAAAATTTCCAATTGTATTATCAGGAATTTGAGGAATCCAATGCATGCCTGCATTTGTGTACTCATTTGTTCCATACGCAAATTCCATTCTTCATCAAGCCTTTTCAGAGTCGCCACCTACTTTTCCAAAAGTAGGAAAATGATTATTTTTTATCTTTTCCCCAGTGGAATCACTCTTTATGAATCTTCTCAAATTATATACCTTCATTCACTGACTCTATATGATGGTCTTCAACCAAATTTTATGATGTAATCCCTAGTAGAGTCACCAATTTGTTAGCTCTCAAAAAAATAGGTGGAATGCCTCAAGAGGCTGCCAATCTCTTGATACGCTTTAGGGTAACAGACAAGGTCAAGAAAACTAAACCTTCTACTCTTCAGGTGCTGCTAAACGTAGGCGGGTGTACCAATCTGAATGAAGTAGACTTAACTTATGATTATTCTTCTTGCAATAATTTTTCCACAATGGCAGATGGAAGTGAACAAACAAATTCAAACTTGATAGCAATAACAATCTTCTAAATCTAAATCCTAAAATGCTCCATTAACAAATGTAAAACTGATGTAAAGAAACTGAATGAATCCAAATGATGAAATTGTAGAGACCAGTGCCTTATTGGGTATGCGGAATCAAATGAAAGAGAAGTGGGAAACTTATTCTGGCAGAAATTCAAATTGCTGGCATATGTTTTGTTTACAACTTGTATAAACATGCAGGATTATGACTACTAAGCTCTACTTTAATAATCCAGATTAATCTCCCTAATTATTGTGATCAACTAAGAGGATTTAATATCTCCTTGAAAGAACCAATCAATTAATCACGCAGATACATCAAATGTGCACTGATAAACTAAAAATAAGCTTGTTATATCAATTTAAACAACCAGAAAGAATCAACTTGGAGACAACTTAGGAATAATTTTCAATAAATTCAACATACAATTGACACCAGAAATAAACTACCACACCAGCTGAATTTCATTGAAATTGCCATTTGAAAACATGCAATATAGTCTCTGGAATGAGAACTTTATTCTACTGTATCCATTCCTAATCTACTGTATGTATTCTAAGATCTGATATAATATCTCATTTACAATCGGGAGTGCATATTTATACACCAGCATCGGGAAACATATCACTTCAAATTCATGTCGGCCAGCCGTAGTATTCAGACAAATTTCATGTTGGCTTGCAACGGTATTTTAGAAATTCACATGTCGGCCACAGTGTTTGAATTTTTGTTAATCGCCAATGGAATAGTCACTGAGACATCCAGAAAGTATTCTGAAGGCAATTATAACGCTATCAGTCACCCCTTAGTTCTCTGTGTTTCACCGTAACATTCTGTTCGCTATGCCGAAGCCAAGAAGTATCCTTTAGTCCCCTTTCATTTCACTGTAACCTTGTGATATCGGGGAGACCTCTCGTAGACCACATTGTGTTATACCGAAAGTCTTCCATCCTGAGTGTCACTGAGACAAATCATTTTTTATGCCGACGAGGTCCTTATTGTTTTCCATCGGCGAGACCAGAGGTCACTCGCCAAGACCACATGCTGAAAAACTTAACTCATACCGATATCGCATCCCTTTATGTTGTCGGTCGGCGAGACACAACTAACCTCTCACCGAAAGCCATTTGAGAGAAACCTTTTATGCTCCGTCGGTGAGACATATACACTTTGCTGTGACCACTCACCAAAGACCCTTATGTTTGGCTGAAGCGAAACCCCAAATGTGATGTCGGCAAGACCGAAGGTCACTCATCGAGACCAAAAGAGTTCGCCAGGACCTTATATCAATGCCGAAACTCTTGACGATGTATCCTTTCCAGTCGCCGAAACAATGTGAAAGTCTTGCTGATAACTGCCAGTGAGTGAACTCCAATCGCTGTGACACAAAAAATGTCTTGTTGATAGGCAACACAGACGTTTACAACCAAAAAAAAGGATCTGGGAGACCCTGATATTGTCGCGCTGATACAAACCGTGATGTGAATTATGGAAGACTTGATAGAAAAAATGAGACCACATGGCAAGAAAAGGGTAGAATATGCACACGGTAGGACCAATCTGGAAATTTATGAGTGAAATCAACATGTAAAACCACCAGATCTTTATAGTTCTTGTCCAATCTTTTCCTCATCTTGAAGATGCAATTTTGGTTGGCAGAATAGAAATGAATGTGGATACAATTTATTCTTGGCCCACTGCTAAAGATAAAGGTAAGGAGAAAATTATTGTTCCAGATAAAGGTATGAAGTTAGATATTTTGAAGGATTCTTGGAGGTTTGACCTCTTATCTGTCAATTTTCCTTACTTGGATGAGGAGAGCCCTGATATGATGACCCTTTTGTCCATGGCCAAAAATAGAGCTTCCTGTAATTTTAGGGTGGTAAAATGGGTCCTTACTGAATTCAATAAGGTCAATATTAAAATTATAAGCCTTAAGGAAAAATTCCAAAGTATGCCCAAGGGATCTTCTTTTGATCTTCTTATTGAAAGAATTTTGGATTTGGAAAGTTCCATTTCATAATTTCAGTCTAGGTGTGATAATCAACTGCAAGGATAGGAGAAAAAAGTGGTTGCACTGGATAAGGACATTCAATTTTTTTTTAATGTTAGTCACATGTCTATCAAAAATAGTGCTAATTGTTTGAATATTTTAATGGAAAAAATGAGCACCCTTAGGGAGCACTAGATGATAGAGTACCAAATGAGAGTGATTCCCACTAAGGAAAAAGGAAATAACTAGGTGAATGAGGGTTTGAGTGCTAGAACAAGGGCTAGCCTCAAGAAATCATTTGAAGAGGAAAAGTAGGATCTATTTTCCATGGTCAACCTTTACTATAGCCAAGAGTTGGAGGTTGCTAAAACTTTAAAAGAAATGAGATAGTCTTGTTGTGCCACTCTATGTAGTCTTTTAGAGCTCACTTTTGTGTGGCTATTTTTTGGCTACTATTTGGCTATTAGGTTCTCTATTTTATCTTTCATCTTAATAGTGTTTTGTTATTTTGACATACTTTTGTAAAGGGTTTTGGGTTCCTTCAAAGCCTGTTTTTCCCTCTTAATAAAAACATTAGCATAGAGAGGATGGAGTTTTAGCTTGACATACCTATTTTGAAATATTTTTGGCTTCTCGTCAGTTCAAAGAACTTGTCAATGAAATCTTGATAGTTTCCTGAGATCTTTTTGACTAACTTCTTACCCTCATACTTCAATCCATTCACTTGTGCAATAAACTTAGTAGAAACTATAAAATATAGGCCTCTAATCTTTACTTTTCCATTGCTCCAAGAGTTTGTGAACTTATAAGTTAGGGAATCATTATAGCCTTGCATAGATTAAAAAAAAGAAGTGAAGCCTATTGATGAGTCTTTTTAATAGTCCATTTCCTGATGTTTTTATGCATGCTTTTAGACATTATCAAACATCCTATGCTATGCTATCCTTTTATGCTTATTATAAAACCTTGGACTTGAATTAGAGTAATCAAAATATAGTTATGATATAGTAGCATTACATGATTTATATGTGGATATGTATGGAATGTGATTAGAATTTTGTTTTTAATCATGGTAGGTAGCTTTGTGTATGTGTTTAGTGGATTAACCTCTTGCAGCCCAAGAAGAAATTGTAGCCCATAGCAATTGAAACTTGTAGCCCACAATAAAAGGATGCATTGGACAACAAAATAGGGGAAGTTACAAAACAATTTGAGTGTAATAACTACTGCATGAAGACACCTGATGAAGTTAGTCATGTATCATTGTGATAGTTAATAAGGCACTGAAGAAGAAGAATTCTTTTATTGATAGGATTTTGGATAATTGATTATGTGTTCCACATGCAGATCTATTTTGTAGAGTTTTAATTGTTTTTGAACTCTTGTTTCTTTTCAATTGCAAGTTGAATAATTTTAATCTTAATTACATACTCTAATATCTAAGGATTTGTAGTTAATGATTTCAGTTAAGAGTTGTGTTTAGAATAAACTCTCCCTTGCATATGCATAGCTGGTACTTGATTCTTTAGATAGTTAGTTGATTAATCTCATATTGGAGGATTTTGTTATCAATTAATTCTTAGTTTTCAGTTGTAATCTATAGACATGTTGATTGCTTAGAAATGGTTTTCTTGAATACAATCTTTGAGAAATATTTTATGTGATCTTTTGGAGTGCATAATGAATGATGTTCAAGTTGATATGGTAGTGTAAAATTTGAAGATTTAGATTTGGTTTTAGTTAAGTGAAGACAACCACTTGACCGGGCCACTCAAAGTAATTGTTCTTCACTACATTTATAACTATTTTATTTCTGTTAGAAGTTACTTATGTTAATCATTACTTCATAAATTGCATGTATGTTAAATTATATTCTCATATTATGATTTTCAATAATTGTTGTTCATGTGCATGAATGCATTCAATTGACTTGTAGTACTTCAAAGGATAGATTAAGTTTAATTATTTGTTTTGAGTTAGTTTCAATAGTTATATGTTAACAATAGTCTAGCTATAGATTATGTTGTAAGCACTCGTAGCCATTAGTACCACTTCTTTCATTGCTATGAATTTCTATGATTTTATATCAAGAAGAATACCTTTAATAGGATAACATAGGTAATCTCAGGTCTTTGAAAGCACATATAGTGCTAGCACCATCACAAGTTTACAAGCCTTGGTTGAAAATTTAATGAAGTCTTTCCAATGTTGAGTGGACTGTTTAGCTAGTCATTACTCTAAATTGTATGGTTTCTACCAAGTTTACAAGAAACTAGTTTAGACTCTACATTTTTTATGTCGTTGTTGAGGATGGTGCTACCTTCATAGACTTGTTTTCCCAAGCTTTCATAGTTTGCATTTTATTTTCAGCATTAGAACTATTAATCTTTATCTTATCAAAATACCATAATGTTACACTAACATTGTGCATGACCACTACTATATAAAACCATATTTATTGTATGTGGAGGTAGAGAGATTCATTAGGAAGATTCCTCCCCCCAACATGCCAAGAAGCCATAATAGATATTGGTGACTCTAACACTTCGAGCGAGGGAAATACTGAAGAAGAAACTTCCCTTTCCCCAATATCTACTACACCTACATATGGGACATACTCAACCATGTGTGATGCACAAGGGGATGATCCAAAACATGCAACCTTTGAGTTTCCAATCACCCACCAATAAAGGGCTACTGTGCTAAAGATATCCCCCCTTCAGCATTACCAGTATTTTATGGTTTGGTGATTGAAGATCCAGACACATTTTTGTTTGAATTTGATATCCTATGTAGGAGCTATGACTATACCTCTAATTCTCATAGGCTCAAGCTCTTCCCTATTGCTCTAAAAGATGTAGCTCTAATATTGTTTATGGGATTACGAAAGGATTTTATTACAAATTGGGATAGCATGAATACAATGTTCTTGGAGAAGTACCAAGACTATTGCAAAGGAATTGATAGGATGAGAGATGAATTTTTTTGATTGTTATAGAAGGAGGATGAGACATTAGAGGACTATGTGGAGATATTTCATTTTTCTTTGAAGAAAAACCCACAAAACAAGTTATCTAAAGAATCCCTCAAGTTAGTATTTTTGAGGGGAGTCAATGAAGACTATATGGATGCCCTCAATCTTATTGGGCAAGGGAATATCTGCCAAATACCATTTGAAGAAATTTGTAGAGGCTGTAGAAATTACTCAAGGACCTTCACTAAGATTCCAAGAGGAGAGAGGACATCCACCATTGAAAAATCATCTACTAGGGTTTCAAAGATAGAGTTAAGTAATTTGTTGTCCAAAATGAAGGACATTATCAATCACCTAGAAACTTAGTTGGAAACTCTCCATATAAAGAAGAAGCACGAGGAAGTTGAAGTAATGCTTACTGAATACTACCCCAACTGTAGACAAAGGAAAGAAAATTGTAAATGTAAGAGGGTGGCTAGTATTCAATAAGATAAAATAGAAAGACCTTATTCTTAGCCACTTGAAGGAGATGATGGACAATTGTTTTACATAGCTCAAAGAAGGCCATGACAACGAAAATAAGGTATGCCAGTGGACCCTCTTAGTTCCAATTCCTCTTTTCCAATAGGAAATTCAATTTTTTTTCTTGGAATTCCTAGCCTTGGCCAAAAAACCAATGGTAAAACCCTCAACAATGGAAACAACCTCAAAAAAATTAGAACCAACAACAACCAAATTTCTAGGGTTACAATTGCAATCCTCAATGGCCAACATAACAAAACTAGTGGCATCCAAAATGGAAAAAAGGTTAGTAGTGGCAGCATCAAAACATGAATTATTAGCAACCTATGCTTCCTCCTTAGCCACAACAACAAGCCATTATGCCTAATCCATAAAATCCTACATCTTAGCCACTAAGACCACCACAATTACCTGCCCAACCTGCATCTAACCCTAACAACAAGTTTTTTCAATAGGCTTATGCTAATGAGGCTATGAAATACCCCACCTATGGGGTAGAGGTGAGTGATGTCCATCTCAAGTTAGGGAAAAAACTAGTTGGACCATCATCCCCTCGAATCACTGAGATGGAGGATGAGGAACCTGTAGTTGAAGCTTTAGATAAATAATCTCTGGAACCTGAGTCAAATCAGGTACACCAGACTACCTCAATTCTAAAGCGTCCTTTCCCTAAATACTTAGCCATTCAAAAACATCATATACAAGCTAAGATAGACCTACTAGGTCAACTAAAGGATATAAAAATCAAGATCCATATCATCCAAGCTATTAAGGACATTCCAATTTATACCAAGACTATGAGGCACCTATGTCTTAAGAAACTAGGGAGAATAAGGAAGGACCCTAAGAGATTTCATGTCCTATGGAACCTTGTTGATATCATGCTAGGGAACATAACTATCTATAAATACACAAACCCTAGTAGTTCAGTAGTGGATGTTAAGATTAATGGGACCCTCATAAAAAACACCTTGATAGAATTAGGTGCAAAAAAAAAATGTCATGACTAAAGAAACAATGCAATTACTTTAGTTAGCCAACCTTAAACGTACACCAACTATTTTACAGTTGGTTTATATATAGTTCAACAGTTAGCCTAAAGGAATCATTGAAGACTTAGTTATTGTATTAGATTATTATCAATATCCTGTTGATTTCATAGTTTTACAACCAAAGGTTAACCTTGTAGGGTATTCACTCATCCTAGGTAGACCATGGTTAGCTATAACTAATGCATTCATAGGATGTAGGTCTGGAAATATGATAAATATCTAATGGGACCGTGACCAAGAAATTGGCACTTTTTCCTCAAACCCAACCATATGTTGATCTTGATCAAACCATTTGGCCCACTTTGGATGAGGAAGACCACTATTACCTACAAAATTTGATGACAATAAAACACATCCATTTTTTGTACAATCAAGATGAAGATGATTTGATTGCTCACATAATTCAAAATGACTACGGTGGGAACCCGAAACAACTAGACTAGGTCTCATACCTACAAGACCCTTTGCAGAGAATTATACTTGCCAACTCCTCAGAAGATATATCTCAGATCTTCCATTCCTTATTGCCACAATAGTGTGTACCAATCATTCCTAGTATTGACCTCTCATTTGTGCAAGAATCATCCAGAGAACTAGAAATCATGCCAAGAAAAATGCTAAACATAAACAATGCATTAATTGAAGAGCAACAAAATTCCCTGAATACAATACTGTAGGCACACACAATAACCTTTACATGGGACTACCATAACATTAATGGTATAGATCCTAAATTATGTATGCATAGGATCTATATAAATGGCATTTATAGGCCCATTAGATAGCCTCAAAGATGAATGAACCCTTCCTTGAGAGAAATAGTTAAAGCTAAACTTCAAAAAATCCTTGATGTAGGATTCATTTATCCCATATTTGACAGTGAATGGGTATCACCTTTAGTCATTGTTCCCAAGAAAGGTGGAAAATGGAGGGTATATGTAGATTATAGGGAGTTGAACACAACCACTAGGAAGGGCCACTTTCCATTGTCCTTTATAGATCAATTGCTTGAATCTTTAGTAGGGAAGGAGCAATTTTTATTCCTAGATGGTTTTAGTGGTTACAATCAGATAAAAATTGCTCCAGAGGATTAGGACATAACAACATTTACATGCCCTTGGGGTACCTATTCCTACTCCATTATACCCTTTGGTTTATGCAATGCCCCAACTACTTTCCAAAGGGCAGTGCTCAACATCTTTTCTGATTATGCTCATGAATCTATGGAGATATATATGGATGACTTCACTACATATGGGGAAACTTATGAGGAATCCCTTAGCAATCTAGAAAAGGTTTTAAGGAGATGTAAAGAACATAATTTGTCCCTCAGTAATGAGAAGTGCTTTATCATGATGACTCAGGGAATTTTTTTAGGGTATTTCATATCTAGTACATGGATCCAAGTTGATCCACATAAGATAGAGATCATATCCACACTACTTGTTCTACAAGGGAAAAAATATGTTAGAAGCTTCCTAGGCCATGCGGGCTATTGTAGGAGGTTCATTTAGAACTTTAGTAAGATTGTTGCACCATTGTTTGTTATATTGACTAAAGACATTAATTTAATTGGACATCAGAGTGCCAATATTCATTTGAAGAACTAAAGAAAGCCTTGACACAAGTACCTTTTCTAAGGGGGCCAAATTGGACCTTACACTTCCATATACACACTAACGCTTTAGATTTTTCTATTGGAGTAGTTTTGGGTAAAAAAGAAGGTAACAAAGAATATGCTATTACTACATTTGCAAGAATCTTCAAGGAGCAGAGATAAATTATACTGTTACAAAGAAGGAGATGATAGAAGTAGTGTATGCTACCAATAAATTTAGGCATTACATTATTGGTTATGTAGTTTTTGTTCACATAGACCATATAACTATCAAATATTTAATGAATAATCCTATAGTAGAGGGTAGACTAGTCAGATGGATGCTCTTTCTACAAGATTTTGATATCACAATAGTGGACAAGCCTAGTAAGGCTAATGTAGTCGTAGATTTATTGTTAAGGTCACCAACACAATCAATAGAAGGGGTAGTGGATGACTCATTTCCATATGAGTTTGTTTTTTTTCTTAACATACATATACCTTGGTATGCTGACATTGCAAACTATTTAGTGGCAGGGCAGATTCCATCACACTTTTCTCCAAGGGAAAAGAGATAGCTGGTACATAAATGTTTTCCATATTCTTGGATATCCGGTTATCTATTCTACACCGACCTAGATAATATCATGAGAAGGTGCATAGGGGAGGATGAAATATTTGACATCATGAAGGCTTGCCATGATGAGCCATGTGGGGGCCACTTTCCAGCTAAAAGGACAATATTCAAAATCCTCACAATTGGTTACTACTGGCCAACTTTACACAATGATTCTATCAAATATGCAAGGGGTTGTGATAGATTTCAAAGAATGGGTAAACCAAAAAGGAGTGATGAAATGTCATTAAATCCACAGTTAACACTAGCTCCCTTTCAAAAATGGGGTTTAGAATTCATTGGGCCAATTTCACCTACTTCTAACAATAAAGAATACATTTTGGTTCGCATTGATTATCTAACTAAGTGGATAGAAGTGAAGGCATTATAGTTTACTAGAGATGGCAATGTGGCTAAATTATTGTATGAGGAAATTTTTAATAGGTATGAAGTACCTAAGGAGATAGTGACTGATCATGGTCCACAATTTACTTCATAACTCATTACCAAATTGGTTGTAGAATATGAAATCAGACACAAAAAGTTAACACCCTATCACCCATAGGCCAATGGATAGGTGGAGGTTACCAACAGAGAAATTGAAAGTATTCTAACCAAGATAGTAAAATTACATAGAAAAGATTGTGTTGCTAGATTACCAGAGGCAGTATAGGCATACAAAACAACATGGAAAACAATAATTGGTTTCACATCCTATGAGCTAGTATATGGAAAAAAAATAGTCCTCCCAATAGAGTTTGAGTACAAGACATTAAGAGTAGCAGTGGAGTTGGAAATGGATCTCACAACAACTGTTATGAAATAACTTGCACAATAGAAGAATGTGATATGAAATATGCTGAAAATACTTGATAATAACTGAGAATAACAACCCACTTCAAGGGGGAAAACCTCCAAATATCTCTAATGAGAACACACTTCACAACTTGATGATCAAATAAGACTCACAACCTCATATATATACCTATTTATGCCTAGGATATCACCTAGGCCGACTTAGACACACCTATATAAGACCTAGGCTGACCCAACCAACTAAATAATAATATAATAATGATAACATGACTTAATTAGGAGTTAATATAGCAACAAGCTGACTATTCATAACCCAATGTACACCAATATTAAGGGCATAGCATGCCCCCCTTCTTCAAAGAAGCATTTTCCTAAAAGCTAATCAAGTTGGGATTATTTTGAATGAACTCCTCATCCTCCCAAGTGGCATCTTCAAGAGGTAAATTCTTCCATTTGATGAGATACTCAGTGAGAGTTCTATTCCTCAGCTTCTTTGTGCATGTTTGATGAATGCACTTTGGTTCCAAAATGATTCTTCCTTCTTCATCGAGCTCTGGTAGTGTCGTTTGAGTTGGAATATTATGCCCAATTACCTTCTTCAAACAAGAAACATGAAAAACTGGATGCATCTTTGTTGTTGGTGGCAACTCTAGCTTGTAGGCAACACTACCGATCTTTTGCATGATTTGGTATGGCCCAAAATACCTTGGAGACAACTTATTATTCTTTTTTTGTTGCTTTAGTGAGATTTGCTTATAAGGCTGCAATCTCAAGAAGACCCAATCCCTAACTTCAAAACTTCTTTCACAACGATGTTGGTCTGCCTGTTGTTTCATTCGATTTTATGCCATGGATAAATTATCCTTGAGTCCTGAAAGTACCTATTGTTGATGAAGCAAGTGGTCCTCTACTACTTGAACTCTTGGTGACACCTTCATTGATGATGTGATGGAAGGAGGATGATATCCATAAAGTGCCAAAAATGGAGACATTCTTGAGGAGCTATGAAAAGAAGTGTTATACCACCATTCTACAAGTGGTAGCCAATCTACCCATTGAGATTGTTTCTCTAAAGTGAAACAATGAAGATATCCTTCCAAACACTTATTAACAACCTCAGTTTTCCCATCTAATTGAGGGTGGTATGAAGAGCTATGAGCCAATTGAGTACCCAAACATGAGAATAAATATTTCCAAAAGTGACTAGTGAAGATAGGATCATGATCACTAACAATAACCTTAGGTGTACCATGTAGCTTTTGGATATTCTCCAAAAAATATTTTTCCATTGCACTTGCTGTAAAAGGATGTGATAATGCAATGAAATGTGCATATTTAGTGAGATGATCAATTACTACCATGATGACATTATGACCTTTAGATTTGGGAAGCCCTGTGATGAAGTCCATGGATACCTCTTCCCAACGCTGGCTAGGAATAGATAAGGGTTGCAAGAGATCCGATGTCTTAATTGTTTCCCCTTTATTCCTTTGACAAACCAAACATTCAGCCACAAATTTTTGAATGTCACCTTTTAGCCCTTCCCAAAAAAAATCTTGCTAGACTCAATGATATGTCTTCAAAAATATTGAATGACCACCAACTAGAGAGTCATGCAGCTCTATGAGAATCTAGTGTTTAAGAGTGAAATTCTTGCAAAGATACAAACACTCTTTATACCAAAGAGTATCTCCCTTCAACAAAACTTATCTGAACTACTACGATCACTTTTTAATTGTTGGATGAGATTACTTGTCACAACATCATTTTTTCATTATGCTTTGGCTTCCTCCACCCAATTTTCTTGTAATATTGAAAGGGCACACAATAAGGATTCATCTTTCTCATCCTTCCTTGAAAGTGCATCTGCTACAATATTTTCCTTCCCTTTCTTATATACAATCTCAAAGTCATATCCTAACATCTTTGTGACCCATTTTTTATACTGGAGACTCATGCAACTCTGTGAGAATCTTGTGTTTAAGAGTGGAATTCTTACATAGATACAAACACTCTTTATACCAAAGAGTATCTCCCTTCCAACAAAACTTATTTGAACTACTATGATCACTTTTTAATTGTTCGATGAGATTACTTGTCGCAACATCATTTTTCCACTCTGTTTTGGCTTCCTCCACCCAATTTTCCTATAATATTGAAAGGGCACACAATAAGGCTTCATCTTTCTCATCCTTCCTTGAAAGTGCATCTACTACAATATTTTCTTTCCCTTTCTTATATACAATATCAAAGTCATATCCTAACATCTTAGTGACCCATTTTTGTTGCTCTTCAGAAGATAGTCTTTGTTCCAAAAAATATTTTAGGCTATCATGATCTGTCTTAACCTTGAAGTGTCTACCCATTAGATAAAGCCTCCATTGTTTAACTTCATGAAGGATTGCTAGCATTTCCTTCTCATAAATAGGTTTTAGCTGATTCTTACCCTTTAATTGATGACTCTCAAAAGCAATTGGTCGACCTTCTTGCATGAGAACTGCTCCTATCCCATTTCCAGAAGCATCACATTCCACAATGAATTTCTTGGTGAATTCAAGAGTGGAAAGCACTGGAGTTGTACACATAGCCTCCTTCAATCTCTTGAATGTTGTATTAGTGGACTCGTTCCAATGAAAAGAATCCTTCTTCAATAGAGTGGTGAGGGGTGCTACAATACAACCATAATTCTTCAAAAATATTCTATCATACCCTGTTAATCCCAAGAAGCCCCTTAGTTTCTTAATGGTTTTTGGAATAGGCCATTCCATGATAGCCTTAATTTTGTTAGGGTCCACCTTTACTCCCTCATGTGAAACTATGTGTCCCAAATACTCCACCTCCTTAAGACCAAAAGCACACTTGGATGGCTTAGCATAGAGTTAATGATCTTCAAGTATTTGTATTTCTTGATCCACATGTTGCAAATTTTCTTCCCAAGTCTTACTATAAACCAATATATCATCAAAGAATACTAGCACAAACTTTCTCAAGAACTTCTTAAAAATGGAATTCATCAGACTTTGGAATGTAGATGGTGCATTGGTAAGGTCGAATGGCATCACCAACAATTCTTAATGAACCTCATAAGTCCAAAATGTTGTCTTACAAATATCTTCCTCCTTAATCCGAATTTGGTGATAACCAGATCTAAGATCTAATTTGGTAAAATACATAGCTCCATTCAATTCATCTAACAAATCATCAATGACTGGAATAGGAAACTTATCTTTAATGGTGTACATGTTGAGCACTCTATAGTCTGGACACATGTTCCAAGTGTCATCCTTCTTATGTACCATCACCATAGGCGAGGAGTAAGCACTTTGGCTATGCTTGATAATTGGAGTGACGATCAATTATAGCTTTCAAATCTGGATGGGTAGGAGCATTAGATTGAGACACTTCTAATGAGCATAGCTAGGCCACAAATCCATCCAATCCTTTCTTAAGCAAATTTTTCATTTGATGAGATCTTACCATTTGTGGGGATTTTTCCTTCAACCCCCTTAGCTCTACTACCCTTCCTTTTGATTGAAATCTCATGAATAGTTCTTGGAAGTTCATCTCAATCGTTCCCAATGTAGTAAGCCATTGTACTCCCAAAACAATATCTACTGCACCCATGGATATTGCATACATTGGGGTATCAAGTTGATAATCTCCCATGGATAATTTAATGCTATGAAACTTCCTTGAACAACTAACTGTACCACCATCTGCAATCAAAACATGAAACTTTGGAGCTGGATATATAAAACAATTTAGACGAGTAGCTAACTTCTTGTTGATGAAATTATGAGTACTACCTAAGTCGATCAACACTGTTACCTTCTGCTTCTTTAAGAACCCCACCACCTTGAGAGTTTGTGGAGCACTGAAACCTGAGAGTGCATGACAAGAAATTATTGGTTGAGAATCATGTGATTCCTCATTTGACTCCCTTTCATCCTCTAGTATGGGTTCCTCCTCTTCTTCCTCACTTGGACCTTCAATATAGAACAATTTCTTTTCACTGCATTTATGACCTCGACTATATTTTCTATCACAATTGAAACACAACCCTTTTGCTCTTTTCTCAATTTTTTGTGGAGTCAACCTAGTAGGTTGTGTTGAATGTCCTTTCTCTCTTATCACATTAGCCCCTTGCTTGTTAGGAATCAAATACTTCTCCTCTACCCTGCGTGCTAAGATGAAAGACTCATTTATAGAGCTAGGGCTAAACATGCGTACCTCATGTTGAATGCAATCCTTGAGACCCCCCAAGAATAAATCGTTCAAGTTATCCTCTGTAATTGAATCCACTCTTAAGGATAGATTTTGGAATTGTTGAATATAATCCTTAACTGATCCTATTTGTTGAAGTTTAGCAAGTTGGCTGAAGAAGTTGTCTGTCACGCTATTGCTATATTGTGCTTGGAGTTCCTTCGTAAAAATTGACCATGATACGGTGAGACCCTTTTTCCTTTGATGAGTGCAAAGCCAATGGTACCAAATGAATTGATCTGGTTCTAGATATAGGGAAGCCATCGTGACCTTTTGTCCATTTGGGATTTGGTGTAATTCAAAAAAATTCTCCATTTGGTTTATCCATGTTAGAGGATCCTTGCCATCGAACTTGCACATATCCAAATTTAGAAATAAATTCCTAAATCCCATAGGAGCATTAAAACTTATGTCATTGTTAGCTGACCTAGAATTTTCACCTTGGTCACTTGAGAATTCCTTTCTTGGTTCAGTCATATAGGAACTTAACATGTTTCGTATGTCCGATATATCTCCTCTTAGGTCACACATATCCATCTTCATTGAAGAAATTTCTTCCTTGACCTTACTGATTTCCCCATTAGGAGTAACATCCTCTATTGTTATCCCATCCTTATCAAGAGTCTTCCTTGGAGTGACAACATTCTTTTTGCCCCTTGTTGTAGGCCCCATCATGATGGGAACCAATAATTTTGAAATAAATCACACAAATGAAACTTAAATTCTCTAAAAATTTTACTGTAACTTACCAGGGCCAAAATAACTCACCTAAATTTTTTTCCAAAAAATAAGCAAATTTGTAGCCTTGAGAGTGATATTTGTGAATGCCTTATTGTTTTGATAACTTTCATATTTCTAATTCAATTCCTCCAAATTTTTTACTTTATTCTCCTTTAGTATTTATGCAAAAACCCAATAAAAATAAGTCTCCAATTAGGCAAGATGTGAGAGATATTCAAATTCTAAATAAATTATGTAAAAAACCTAATTCTGCAATAATTTTCTCAATTCTACTCCAATTCTATTGAAATATAAACTGTAGCTTCTTCAATATGTCCTTGAAAAACCCTTTAAAAATTAGGAAAAAATTCACCAAAAACTGAAAGATATGCTCTTCCCAAAATCGCCTTCAATATTGAGAAAAAAATCTTGCCTCTACGGTGCCAAGATCATGCTCTGATACCACTTGTTATGAAATAACTTGCACAATAGAAGAATATGATATGAAATATGCTGAAAATACTTGATAATAACTGAGAATAACAACCCACTTCAAGGGGGAAAACCTCCAAATATCTCTAATGAGAACACACTTCACAACTTGATGATGAAATAAGACTCACAACCTCCTATATATACCTATTTATGCCTAGGATATCACCTAGGCCGACTTAGACACACCTATATAAGACCTAGGCCGACCCAACCAACTAAATAATAATATAATAATGATAATATGATTTAATTAGGAGTTAAGATAGCAACAAGCCGACTATTCATAACCTGATGTACACCAATATTAAGGGTGCAACAACAACTCAAAAGGAGAGGTTACACAACTTAGGGCTCGATGAAATTAGGATGGAGGAAATCCATCACAGTGAGGTTGTATAAAAGAAAAGGACAAAGTGGCATGACCAATATATCAAGACAAAGTAATTTAATTTAGGGGACTGGGCCTTATTGTATGATTCAAGGTACACTTGGATTTTAAAGGGAAACTCCAATCAAGGTGGTTGGGACCTTATGAGATCAGCCAAGTATTTCCTAATGGATCAATAAAGTTACACATCATAGATGTAGTAAGGTTCTCCCTCTTGATCTATTTCCATAGGTTGAAACTTTATAAGAAACTAGTACAAAATGAAGCTTTCATTATTTCTCCATTTCAGTAGTATGGACCTCATAGTGATCCAAATACAGGTTCAAAAACATTGAATGATGACTCAATAGCAGTAGATGTACCAAGTTCTTTAGGTTAATCAATGATTGAGATACATAGCTCAACCCTTGAGATCACTTAGGTCTAATTTATTATTCCACCTCACATGCACACAACACAGTCACATTGATG
>VDFB02000002.1:188878163-188895873 GCA_007258455.2 Sequoia sempervirens
CCTCTCTCACTCCCTCTATTTATCTCTCTCTATCTCCCTCACACTCTCTTCCACTCCCTCTCTCCCCCTCTCTCCCATGTCTCTCCCTCCCACCCCCTCTCTCTCTCAGGTCTCTCCCTTTGGCAACCTACCTAGGTAACTATGTCTCTCTCCCCACTCTCTCTATCTATCCCTCCCACCCTACCTAGATAAGTCCCTCTCACTCCATCCCTTTGTTTATCTCCCTTTATCAGGTCACTCCCTCCCACACCCTCTCCCTCTCTCGAGTCTCTCACTCACACTCCCTCTCTCTCCCACTCCCTCTCTCTCACACTCCCTCTCACTACTTATCTCTCAAGTCTCTCCCTTTGGCACCCTACCTACATAACTCTTTCTTTCTCTCCATCTCTCTCTCTTTGTCCCTCTCTCTCAATTCTCTCTCTCCCACCCCCCCTCTCTCCCTCTCCCTTCCTATATCCCTCCCAACCTACCTAGCTAAGTCCCTCTCACTCCAACCCCTTCTCTCCCACTCTCTCTCTTAAACTCTCACTTCCCACCCCACCCCTCTCTCTCCCTCCCTCCCTCTCCCTCCCCACCCTACCTAGACAACTCTAGATATCTCTCTCTTAAAAATCTCCCTCCCTCTAAATAAATACATAAATACATACATACAAGCATAATACATATGTACATACAATCGTACATACAACCATACATGTACATGCGAAGATACAATCTTACATACATATAGGCATACATACAATATACATGCATTGATGCATATAGGCATACATACATAAATAAATGACATACAAGCATACATGTACATACAAATATGTAAACATACATTCAATAGAGTAGCATTTAACATTAAGCAAAACATAACGTGAGCGCATTATATCATGCTCGTGTTATGTCTTGCTAGACATGCTCCCCACAAACAAAAAAACCATGTCAAAACTGAGATATAATGCGAGCGCGTTATATCTTGCTTTGGGAATCCCCAAGCCTTGGGATTGGTATTTGCCTTGGAATACCAACCCAAAGGCTTGGAGGGCATTCCCAATGACCAGAGATGTGTTTTTTACAAATTTTACAATATTTCACATAATCAGGTTCGTGCTCACCGTCAGGATTGCACATGGTTCAATATCAAACAAATCGAACATCTGGGTAATGTTAGGTTCTCTCTTAGCTATCCAACAATGTAATTTTTTTCACTTTCTAACTGTTACATGTTTTTCGCCTCAGCTCAAGTAGAGGAGCTGGCTGATTGTTTTTCAACATTAAGTGGAATTGCAGATTGAATTTTAAATGTTGTTTCACATCACATTTGCATCGAGTAACAGTTATGCATTTTAGTGAAGTTATGGAGTTGTAGAGTGTCATTTAGATGTTGCAAATTTAAAAGAAATACAGAATTGAGTACATGAGCAAAATAGCATTTCAGATGCTTTCATTTATTTCGTAAAGAACTCATAGTTTTACAAGGATTCATTTGATTTCACAATCAGAATGATATTACAACATTGCATGAGAATGCATTTTCTCTTCAATTGAAAAGCATAATTGAAATCAAAGATCCACACAAGCCGTGGATGTGACTGTTAGAATACATTTCTAATAGCACATTGCACTATTGAAGATGCAGAAAGTAAAACACATAAGTGACGACATAATCATCATTGCCTGATTATCGACGTTTGATGTTGAATGGTGCACCTTGTCTTCTCAAGCTCCGTCGACCTGTAAGAGGAAAAGAGGGGTTTCAATGGCTCCGATTATGAAGAAACCTATATGAGGAACCCGCAATAGTACAGCCTACTATTAATCATGCATTGAAACAATCAATCAAGTGCAGTACGAAAGAAGTGTGCTGAAAGAGAAATAACAATGTCATGATCAACATGTTTTGTTTTTATGCTAACATTGTTTGTTTCCTTGTGTAGGTATAGGTAAAATCATGAAGCTGAACATTATTCGAAGATCAAGCATGTGGAGGAAAATGGGCTCCCACAAGGGTAGAGCTCGGCATGCTGGCCTATTCATTAAATGGGCTATTTTTGAAAGATACTTTATCATATTCATCAAAAAAGTGAAGAACAACTGAAAGAGTAAAATAGAGAATCCATCAAGTAACGAAACCAAATGTGCATTCATAATGATCAGGTTTTCTTTTTGAAGGCTACAGGTGAACAGTGAGTTTAGTTCACTTAATAAATTTAACTAAGTACATTTATATCAGAAATTGTTGAATAACTACATTTTCTGTGCTGATTGTAATCAAATGTCATGTAAGTTTCAATTCATCAATTCTTTCTCGGATAGTGAACAGGCATACATTATGCCTTAATGGTTTGATTTTATTTTCATTGTCAAAGAGAATAGATTTTAAGAGCAGTTTGTGCAGTGAAATATAAAAATGCATGAAGAGTACCATGTTGCTCATGAGGACAAACAAAGACAGTGCACTTGAGTGTTGGATGAATTTCTAGTTCTGAGTTGACTGGTAAAGTAAATATTGCATTATGAATTATGAATATCAAGCAAGTGATCATTCCAGAATATTAAAGAAAGAGCAAGCAGTTTATTTCCAGAAAGATTTTACGAGGTGTCAGTTATGCAGGAGAATAGATAGTTAGATGCATTTCATTATGACTCAATGTTTCAGCTAAAGTCATACATAGTGTATCAATGATTAGTGGAGGACAGTAATCAAATGTGATGCACATTCAATTTGTTTTCAGTGAGTTATAGGTGTCAAGCAAGGCACACATGAGCAGAATTGCCAAAATTAGATTATGGAGACATATGTTTGAAGTAGAAGATAGATGTTGCTTTGTTAAGATGAATGAAAATCAAAAAGACACTGATGTACGTACAGAATACAAGCATGGAGATCCTCCTCTTCACAATGAACTTATACATAAGCATTCTCAAGTTCCAAGTCGAAGACAATTCCGTGACAAGAGGAATCAGATGCTTTTTATCAAAAGGAGGAAAACAATTATGAATCGAGCTCAGGTGTTATACAACTACCAAACAAAGTTACAGAAATGCCAAAATGGGTACCGAGTATTATGAGTCAAATGAATATGAACAAGCACACAGATTCTTATTGTTCCCATCAGGTTCTTTTCATATTTCTGAAAGCATATTAAAGCAAGCAATAGGGAGGTTAAAAATAAAGAAAAATATCCAAGGCATCCTTTTGTTTCAGAAGTAAATGAAAAATATCACTGGTTATTTAAGTCAAAATCCTGGAAGAAATGCAAGCGAATATACAGTTTTATCACCATTTCAAGCAAGTATGGGAGGTTGAGCTCTATCAGAAAATAGGAATACATGATGTTGCTTTGAAAATTTCCAATACCCATGATATTGTTTTGTTTCAGAAGTGAAAATAGGCCACTGTTTTTTGTTTAGCTCGAGTCACATGAGGGTTTGCTTTCG
Organism: Sequoia sempervirens; assembly: GCA_007258455.2. Classification (NCBI taxonomy): domain Eukaryota; kingdom Viridiplantae; phylum Streptophyta; class Pinopsida; order Cupressales; family Cupressaceae; genus Sequoia; species Sequoia sempervirens. Next base: position 188,881,596 of record VDFB02000002.1, read on the forward strand.
AAGATACAAAAATACAAAAATGGTGTGAACCCATATGGGTTTTATATTAAGCAACAATATAACTACAAAATATGCAGATTTTGGTGCTGTTTCGAGCTTCAGAAGGAGAAGAAAATGCAATTTTCTTTAATAATTTCAAAGACCCACTTCCAGTTTAGCATCAAAATACAGAAAAATCAATTACAAAGGTAACCCATGTGAAATCTAGAATAAAATAGCAGGAATGTACAATGAATGCAAGCTCCCAGAATTGGGTCAAAAAACAGAGGGAGGAAAATGCAGATTTATTGAAGTTTCTTTGATACCCATATGCAGAAATATTATCAATTTGACATAATAATAGGTTTTTTGTTCTGGGTCGAGCCCAAAAGTCAAGAAAATGTTTCCTACAGTGCGCCTTTGGCATGGCCTGAATATGGCCAGAAATTCATGAGCAAAGAAGAGAATTATTTAAGTTTTTGGGAAACAAAGGTATAGCAAAGGAAAATTACCCATTTATACTTCTGAAGAAGCACTCTAGCCGCGGCTAGGAACTCTAGATAGTTTCCAAAGGACAAGATCTCAAGCTGTAAAAGAAAATCGAGCTCTCACACTACAATGATACACAGCAATTGTTGATGTAGTCACAGGAAAACACACAGGAAATGTAGAACAAAGACACTAGAAGTTGTGTTCACCACGGCCTCAAGGCCGAAATAAGCAAGGATGAAAACCATCGAAATAGCTTACCTTCGCACAATGAGAAGAAAGCAAAAGCATAACCTGAGAGCTCTCTCATGGAGCTTTCAATGAAGCTCGAGCTCATGATGGCATGGAGGAGCAAAGGAAAGAAAAGAATCAGAAACCAAACTCATGCAGGCCGCGGCTTTATCTCATTTTGGTGTTCAATAGAAAGTGAAAGAACTTCAATACAAATAGCACAAGTCTTACCCACTGAAGTTTTCAGACCACTGGTGAACGTGGAATAGTTCCTTATGCATTTTTGAGCTCGAACTTGACAGAGTCATGGCAGTGGCAGAGCTCTTTCTTGCAAGTGGAGAGTGTGAAAATGAGTGATAATTAGGGTTCGATTCTGTTTTGACCGAACCCTAATTCAAACATCATCATCCAGAATGTTCATTCAAGGCATGTGGAGAATATCAAATGGAGGTCGAAATTATAACTTATGCCTTATGTCCTTATTAAGCCTAAGTCTAAATGTATATCATGGAGGCCGAATTCTTAAGTTGGTCTATTGGTTAAGACTTAGTGATGTTTTTTTTAAGCCTTGGTGAGATATTAGGATTTGGGGAATAATGTTGATCAATATCTTGTGATCTAAGTTTAGATTTTAATGCTATATGACCTAGGTGTTTTTGTTTAAAGGTCAAATTATCCATTTTAGGGTTTTATTTTTTTAATTGATTTTACATAAATCAATTGGAGTTTTGATGAAGGGATAATTGGTATGTATTAATGTTTTATGATTTTGTGAGAAAATAAAAATGTTGTAATGGAGAAATAAGGAGATTTTCTTTTTGCAAAATATTTTTAATCTTTAGTTGCAAAAAAGATAAATTGTAAAAATCTGCATCTTGTAAAGCAGAATCATAAAAGCGATATTCTATAAATTGCTTTATGTTTTCTTGCTATTTTTAGAAGATCTTTTATTGACTTTTCCTCTTGGTCGGATTTCTGACTTATCTTGGAGAGATAAGTTGTTTTTGAGCTTTTAAAGCAGATTCAGCCTATTTTTAGAGGCTTGACAGGTTCATCATGAAAGCATTGTGCTTTTTTATGCTTTAAAGCAGTTTTTGAGATTGTTTGAAGTTTTTTTCCATAAGCTTTTTTCTGAGCTCGGATTATGGTTTTCTTGAGAGTTCTTTTCAAAGACTTAGTCTTTTCAGCTCTCCATTCTTAGGAGTTTAGATTAGAGTTTCTTGCCCTTACACATTTTGGGGGAGCTTGTAAACTTATGTGTGCTCAGATTCTGAGAAGTTCCACTCCATCATTCAATAAAATAGCAAAGTTTCCCTTTCTCAGTTCTTTTTCATGACTTGGAATAGTAATTTGATTTGTTCTGTGATTCAAATCTGTTGGATCCTTTCCTTTTCTTACTATTGTCAAGAAATTTGCAGGAGTTGCATGTTGGTTCAAGTTATGCCTTGTGTTAATTTAACCTTTGCATAAATCATTGTTGAACTACATGTGTTATGAGATTGTGGGAATTTAATTTTAAAGAGTTGATGAGAGTAAGTTATTATCAGGGTCTTCTTATAGTTGATCAATATTTTTAGGGTGATAGAATTTCAGTTTTAGATTTTAGGTCCAGTTTATCCTTCTATCCTTTTTCCTGGAAAGTCACTTAGAATAGAATTCATCATTCGGAGAACCAGCTCACTCTGGAGATTCCTCTTTCGCGCAGATCACCCACATCTGAAAGAGGTTTCCATGTTTCAGTAGTTTGCTGAATATTGCATTCAGCAGGGTGCAAAACTATTGATAACACTAACAATGTTAAGCCTTTCATCCATAATTTATTTTGTTTGTATGTCTCTTTTTTGGAAAAAAAGTAGTGTTTGGTGTTTTTTTTGTTATAAATTAACTGTTCATCGAAATTTCAAATAAACTACATTTTTAGAAACTAGACTCCATTCTATAATTTTTTTAAAAAAAATTAATTAGTTTCCAAAATTTGTAGGGGTAGCACGGCCAAAATTCTATTTTTCAGGAAGTTTCCACTTCAAAAATTAGGAAAAAATCAAATATTCATTAAAAAATTATCAAAAAAATCATGCATCAACTACATACTATTAGCTAACTTATGACTGTAGCGATTTTAAAAATACTAAAAAAAAATTCACCGTGCTAGGGTCGTACAAGAGTTGCTATGTTATGTTTTTCTAACAAAAACAACACCAATTTGTGTACGTCCCTCATTTGAACCCCTTAATCTCAACCATTTTAAAAATAAATTAGTAGTTTAGAAAGTAGACTTGGAGCAATTTGATCCTTGTTTTTGTTCCATCTCAAAATTTTGAGTGTAACTATCCTCAATTTCACGTCCAAGGTCAGTATTTTCTTATTTCAGAAAAAGAAAAAAACAAGTGGCCACTTAAGTCCCCTTTTTGGGAACCATCTTTGTGCACTTACCCACCATGAAGAGGATTTTTATATCAAATTTGAGGTAACAACATTTTTTAAAGAACATTCAGATTTCCTTACTCCTCAAACTCATGTCGATGATATTGATCAACATGATGTTAGAGTAATAAGTTATTATGCTTAATTAATTATATCATATTGATTAATTAATTAAGTCACTTATTCCTCTTTGTTACTTAAGCTAAACTTAGGCACATTAATAATTAATTAATTATTAATTATTAAGTGTGCACACTAGGGTTTCATTTAGGGTTTCCCTTTTAGGGTTTCTTGATCTCCTTCATAAGGATTGATCACTTTGTAATAATTGATTCTCTTAATGCATTTTTACTGTAAGGTTTACAGAACATCTACTTTGGTTCTTCATATCTTTTGCATGTGACAGGTATCCATCTTGCATGTAGGTGATCTTGGTTTTCTAACATGGTATCAGAGCAAACCTGCAGCTGCATGTTCGTGATCTGACGATATGGCCTTTCAGTGAGTTTCTAATGCAAGGGTTTCCACGGGCATCTTTTTTTGCAAGATCTGGGGGTAGCCAATTTTTTGGTACACTTTGGGCTCAAACAGACACCGCCATCGCATTCGCAGCAGCCAAAAACCCTAAAAACGCCTGTCGTTTCGTTGATTTTGGAGCAGTTGATCCAGAAGGCAAAAAAAATTTGCCAGGGGCTGTACGGCCTACCCAGCACACTTATCAATGCACGAAAAATGAAAAAAAAATTCAAAAAAGGCATTTTCTCAGGTTTTGGGCCGGCGCTTGCAGAGTAAAAGGGGTCTGCCGCCCGGCGGCCACCCAAACACCGCCGCCGCCGAGGACGCCGCCCACCTCCTCCGCCGGCCGAGCTCAGCCCCAGCGGGCTCCTCCACCAGAACCCCCGGTCATATGGAGGACCGGGGGCCGGTGCCCAAATCTCCTCCCAGCAGTGGAATATTCCGCCCTTCGAGCATATTCCAGCACCAATGGAATATTCCAACTTCACCTTCGAATATACCGGCGATCGGATTTCTTTTGTAGGGGGGCTGACTTTTTGCAGCGACGGCCAGGCGGCCATCAATTTTATACTCGTGAACCGCTGACATCAACATCTGTATAGCCCTCATATGCCCCCTCCTAACCCAGTTTTCCCTAAAGAAGCAATTTTTTTTCTTTTGGTCATAACTTGGGCATACGGTATCGAAATCGGGCAAACGAGATATCGCCGGAAAGCTGGTTCTGAGAACTTTCATTTGGTGTAGTTTATTTTATAGTATTTGTCTATTTTACTGCATTTATTGCTGTTTGAAGTCAGATGTACTTTTTATGCTTCTGAGCTCATATCTTTTTGCCACGATGTCCAATTTTTGCCTCGTTTGCGGCATTGGAAAGGTATTAAGGAGCTCTATGTTGTTGTCCATGCACTTTTTTTGTATCTATCCCAAGTTGATCACTTAGTCCAGATTTGGCCCGATGGGTTGTTTGGCGATTACTTGGATATTTTTGCAGTTGGGAGAGTGCATCTTGCATCTTTGCACTTCGTTTTCAGTAATACATCATTCAATAATCGCTTGATGCTTCATAGATTCCAGGGTTGTTCCCGTTTGGAGTTTTCGAGTGTTCTGTGGCATCGGGTCTATTGTCACATTATTTTGATTCCAGTTTTGGTTTCAGTTGTAGATAGAGATATCTTTCCTTGCTTGTCAGATTGTGGTTCCAGTGTTACTCTATAGAGTTCTTCGAGTGCTTCTTTTCAGCATGTCATCACATTGTAGGGGGGTTTTGTCCCACTGGGTTTTTCCTTCTCTACCTCATTCTTGCATTTGTAAATGGGTACCTGATCAGGCCTAGTTGTCGGGACCCATCTTTGCTTTCATGCATCTTATTCTAGTGTTTTAGCTTCTTCCTAAGTTCATCTTAAGGGGGGGTGTTAGAGTAATAAGTTATTATGCTTAATTAATTATATCATATTGATTAATTAATTAAGTCACTTATTCCTCTTTATTACTTAAGCTAAACTTAGGCACATTAATAATTAATTAATTATTAATTATTAAGTGTGCACACTAGGGTTTCATTTAGGGTTTCCATTTTAGGGTTTCTTGATCTCCTTCATCAGGATTGATCACTTTGTAATAATTGATTCTCTTAATGAATTTTTACTGTAAGGTTTACAGAACATCTTCTTTGGTTCTTCATATCTTTTGCATGTGACAGGTATCCATCTTGCATGCAGGTGATCTTGGTTTTCTAACACATGATACTATAGATCTAATAAACATCCCACATAATGATGAAACACCAATATCCTATAAAATCATATCACTTACTATGATTGGATGGATTAGTATGGGCCAATTACACTTCATCCATGAAGAACTAAAGCTTAACAAAGCCACTAACGTCAAATCTCAACTGGATCATTCAAATGAAAATTAAACTAAACATTTATCAAAACTAAGCATTCTAAACTATGAAAGAATTTAAATGTCTACTCTAATCCATCTAAAACTTATCTTGTTATGGGAGTGGTATCATGTTGATGTGGAACGACAACCCTTTCCCAATCCCGTGGATAAATGAGCTTTCCCCAATTAATTTTATTGAAGAAAACTGATGGAACAGTTGTGAGATGTGTATGAAAACATGATTTTAATCTAAATGAGCATGATGCAAGCTAATTAAACATGATTTTATGCTAAATCATGAAGATATCCAAATTTTAAGCTAATTCTAAATGGATTCTAAACTAAAAGATCCAAACCCTAATTAATTAAACAAGCTAAATGGATGCATTATGTGATCATGGAAGCCATTAATGGAAGTTTAAAGCCAATTAATGCAACTAAAATTAACTAAAATATGCTAAATGTGTGCTAAATATGAGTGTGAGTGTGAGTGATTTCAAAAGCATAAATTTTCTCTGAAAATATGGATCCATTTGTCTCCAAATAGTGCTTTATTTATAGGATAGCAAATGAGAAATGAATGGTTGAGATCAAAAAATATAATAAATGGTCAAGGATGGAGGAAATGGAGGCATGGAGGCATGGATTCTCATCAACAGATGAGAATGAAAGATGATATTTTGATCAAGGGTTAATATTCCTTCAAACAAAAACACTTTTGACCTGTACAAAAGGTCACAAGTTAACTTGCACAAGAAGTTTTGAGTTAACTTGCACATGAAGCTTTGTAACAATATTCCCTTTTTCAAATGAGTGAGAAGAGAGAATATTCTTTGGAATATTCTCATAGGTGAGGGAAAAAGGATAATTTAGTTAATTAAAACCAAATTAAATTGTGCAAAGGTATATTCCATGGGAATATTCCCTTTTTGAGGAATGTGCAAAGGAGGAATACTCCCTTGCAAGTTGGGGGAATCAGATTAATTGATAATTAAACAATAATAATTATGCAATTTAAAGGGGATTTAGAAGAATTAGATGACATTCATTAAATAAAGTGATTTAATGAAAGGGGGAAAGGTGAAATGACATTTGATTAAATAACTTAGGGTTATTTAATTAAATAAGAAGATTTAGGGATTTAAATTAAATAACTTTATGTATTTAATTTAATAAGAAAAATGTTAGCATGGAAGGGGATGAATTAACTTGATTAAATTAATTAGGTTAATAGATGCAAATGACATAATTAATTAAATAGCTAGGCTAATTTAATCAATTAAGCAAAAAGAGGATGGGTTTCAAGAGGAAATGATGTTAGTATACCTAATTTGAGTGTCTGATATGATTTGGGATATTTTTCAGTGTCTACACTTACTTTTTTCAAAGGAATCTTTCTTACTAATGAGAAAACAACCACCATTGATGGTTCCCAGCAATGTAAAGAAGAATTGACAACTTGTTTCCAGCACAATACATATCCTAAGGCCAACCGAATTTTTCAAAGGGTGAAATACCAAGGAAAAGGATTAGGCCTACATGAAGAAGGTATCCTATAGCCATTACAATTCTTTGACAACCCTAAACATCAATTCCTCAATTATTCATTGATCAAGAAATCTATTGATGTTAGAGGTACCCCCATGATACTAGGGGAAAGTTTATCTAACAAAAACATCAACATAGGAGCCATGAATAGTCCTTATACCAAGTCAATTGCTAACACTCCAACCATCCATATCATAAAACATCATTCTAAAATATTTCCATCCACTAATCAGTACCAACAAAAGAAAAATACTCACAAAGAGAAAGATTTGTCGAAGCTAATAAATCAAAAATTCAAAGTGGACATATGAAGTTAAAATAGATCCCAAAGCAAATTGCATCAATTCAAGCATACAAACCAAATAAAAATCCAATAGTTAAAGAAACTATGGAGTCAAATAAGAAAGGGCCATCCATCTATCAAAAATGTCCACCTATTTCAAAAAGTCTTCAATACCATCACACAAATTGTATGAAAAATTTGGTCCCAAACATACTTAAAATTTCATATCCACACTCCATCATCCATCCTCACAAGTTTAAAAAATGAAAAATCATACATCCAAACTACCAAATAATACATCCACATCTCATATCCCCCATCAACATCCAACATCCCATCTAAAATCCAAAAATCTTAAATCCCATAATCGTCGTGTCCTAACATCAACATTTTATCATAAGGACTCTAATGGAAATCTATCACGATGTGCGTATTTAGATAAGGCCAACTTTAGTATTAGAAAATATAGTAACAACATCCATGGGTGATATGCAAGTACCTTTATCTTGGAAAAGCAACTCCTCAAGGCAGGACATTATTAGCACATTATGATAGCAACATCTACATCAACACCACTAGGTGATTTCACATAGTCATTCATTTCAAAAAAATAAAAAATAATAGTAAAGATAAAAATCATCCTCTAGTGAAAACCATTCTTATGGCACTTTGGGAAAGTACCATGATGAAAACTGGAAAACAGGGATCATGTGTAAAATTAGGTATTTTTGTGCATCATTCCAGTGGAGAGCATCTTATGTTATCCATAATGCTACATTATCCTCACATCACTATCCATCCAATCTATTTTGATCCATCCTCCCTATCTAGCTTGATCTTGATATATACTAGGGGCATATACTTAAAACATGCTTTTGTAAAAAACCTTAACAGGGTCACTTTTGTTGACCAAATATTTTTATCAACCACTATCTAGCCTCACCCACATAGTTATATTGGTTAGAACATGTTATCATATTTTGAGATAGTCCTAGTAGGTTATAGCTTGATAGATTTATTCACAATATTTTTAATGGTTCAAACAATTCATCAATTGGACACCTAAATCAAAAGTTATGGCCTCCAAGAGTTGGTTTTCTTGAAATGGGAGATGTAAAAACATGTTGGACACATAAATGAGTTGTAAAGGGGGATTTAAATGTGGTGGTGTGTGTTTAGACACATCATAAGCATGTGTTATTGGAAATAAGGATGGGCACCATGTTTTAGGCAGTTTTAAATCATGGTTTTATAATACTTTTTGACAGCTTCATGTATTGTATCTCCTATATATTAGGTGCATGGGATGAAGGTTGTGTGAAAGAGTCTTATAGTTGTTGAGTTTCCTCTGAATCTTTGGTTGGTGATACTCTTGTGAGAAATATTACTCTACAAGTATATTGTAATCTTGATGATTTCTGAGTAATATATTATGTAGCTTTCAGAGTGTGGGGTTTTTGTCCCGGAAGGGTTTTCCCCACATAGATCATAGTGTTGTGGTATGAATATTATTTATGTTTAAGTTTATGTTACTATTCAAATCTGAATTTTTTTACATAACCCTCCTCTCAAGATTATTGTAGGAAGTTGTTCCACTACCTTAGCTTCCTTACACAATCAAATCATGCCATCATCTAATATAAGTATAATCATGTCATTCATCCAACATACATCATAGAATCAAATAAAAATAATCACATGAATATATTACACAATCATATAACATCCATAATAATTTATAACATCATATCATAGTTGCATCAATATCTCATATCATCTCACATATACATCATCAAAAATATGTCATGATATAAAATACATATACATTAAAATGTTTATACAAAAGGACTATGAAGAGCCATAAATATACATATAAAATCTTCCCACATTCATATAAAAATGTATCTACATTGAATATATACAAAGACATATATCTACATGGAACTCCCTCTCTCCTTCTCTTGATCGGGAGAAGGAGGATGTCAAGGAGCAATCTGCTAACCTACCACCTATTGTGACCTAGGAACTTGTCACTTGGCTTCCCTAGCTACTGAGGTTGAGGTGGTATTATTGTTGGTTTCCCAATTGATCCCCCATAAAATCTCCCTGACTATCCAACTACTATACTCATCATCAATAACTTGGGAGATCTCCTCCCAGCTAGCATTGAGACCTCACACATGGTCCTGCAATACGTATCATCTTATGTGAGGGTCCTCATCTCCCTCACACACTGGTCCATAAGGACCACTACACCCTAGTTAGCTACCTCTACCTACTATTATCATGCCTACTCAATGTCCCTCTTTGCAGTGATTTTTATCACCTATGCCTCCACGTACTGGTGATGAACTATCTTGACATCCCACTCTTTCATCCTATGTCAAATCTATATAGAGAGGCCATCTCTCTCTGATGTCCTTTGAGCAACCTAGATGATCTGATGTTAGGATCTAGGACTATTGCACATGAATAATAACTTTGACAATGATTAAACTGAAGCTCTTGAAAACATAATTAAAATTTGTAGATAAACATAACCAACTTAGAGTGAAGAAAAGGGAGAAACAAGAGAGAAGACAAAACACAAGTTGATAATAGAGTTTGCCAAGATGGCTACGTCTCCAGGTCCCTCTCCAATAGAGCGATCGATCATTGATTATGCTCCAGAAAAAATTACAAGGCTTCAACTAATACAAGTCTCCTCATATCTCTCGGATGATAATGGATTACAAAAGTCCTCTTACACAAGTACAACAAGCTTGACTGCAAGCTCCAAATGCACAGAGACAAAAATTCACTATCAAAGTCCTAACTTCAATTCCCTCATCTCCAAGGAATTCACTCTCGCCATTCTTCACAAAGCATAAAGTGAATTTTGAAATCTCTATGCCTTACACTTCAACCCTCACCCCCTTTTTATACAAAAAATTTGCCTCTTATGACAAACCATAAAATTTGTAATTTCCCCCTTTAAAGAAAGGTTTAAACCAATTTATCTATTTTCAAATAAAATGATAACAATCCCCATTAAAAACCATTTTAATCTATTATTTTAAGCCCTTATCATTTTTTCATTCATGGGCTATATTGGTTTGGGTGTTTGTTTTTATTCATTAGATTATTTTGTCTTTTATTTAATAACCATTAAAGGTTATTTTAGTTATAAATTTGGGCTTATTCATTATTGTTTTAAAGGGGTTAATTATTTTAATTTTATGAGATTTTGTTTTAATCCATTGTCTTTAAATCCCACCAAATCTGCTTAGGATCCCACAAAATTCGATCCCACCAAATCCGCTTCGGATCCCACAAAATCCAATCCCACCAAAATGGATTTTGTGAAATAAAATAAACCTCCACCACTTTATTTCTCAAAAATAAAGAATGGTGTAGTGGTGGTACGTGAATTTAGTGAGGGTGATCCACATTTTTTCCACATCCTTGCACTTTCCATGTCATCATCCAGTCAACTACGACGTCAACATCCAGTCAACCTTCAAATTTGACTATCCATATCTTCGTCGTACGAGCTTCATTTTCTATGAAACGAGTAGCGTTGGGATCATGGCAATGAGCTCTTCGACTTGACACCAATTTCAACCAATTTTGATTCAGTCAAATTTTTCACCTTTCTGACTAGCCCCTATACTTTGTTTGACCAAACTTTGACTGGTCATAACTTTGACGTATGAACTACTTTTTTGCCCATTCAAGTTGTGATGGATTTAGTTTTTTGAGCTCTTCAAGATGACGTTGAAATCTGGAGCATATGGGACACTCCAATTTTTAGTGAAAAGTATCCCCCTGGATCAGTCCTCCCCACTGGAGAACTTTTGGACCTCCAAAAGTTGCATTTATTCAAAAATTAAGTGAGGCATGGCCTCCCCACTTGTCTTGTATCCTCTATCCATTTTCACATCTAGCTCATCACAACAATCAAGATTGCAATAGTGTTGTTAAACATATTCATCATTCCATCACTTCCATAAGCATCTACATCAACTGTTACAACCATTAACCAATAACCACTGACTAATATCAAGTTGAATAACAATGTAGATACAAAAGAAAATGAAGCAAAAACATGTTTATCTTTCACAATAGGAACATTTTAACCCAAGGGAACATCAATGCTTTCATTTACCGCTTCCTCATGTCGTGTTGTCGGTGTATCCTACAACATCTGATTAGTCTTGATTACCTCAAGTTCATGTCTAGAACCACCTGACTTGATAGACATAAGAGATAAGTCTTGACTTGCATTAACCACCTTTTTCAACTACCCTATGTTTGCAAAAGATCTACCATTATTGATCCTGTGAGAATGTACAATATACCTAATGCCATCTTTAAACAGATGATAATGATTAAGTTCCCTATAGAAAAGAGCTTTTTGGTCAAACAAATATGGGCTTCCCAACACTATCCCACAGACATCTAGTGAAACCACATCAAACTACACCTCATCAACATACTTGTGATTGTGAATCTTAAATTACATTACCTTGTTACTTGCAATTCATTGTTTTCACAAACCCAACCTACTAGATAAGGTCTCTGATGTTGTGTACTTTCCAATCCCAAATTCCTTACGACATCTTCTCAGATTAGGTTAATTTGAGATCCACTATATATGATAGTATCAATTTTAGTGTGCTTAGCAACCACCCTTATGTGAAATAGCTCATTTCTTTTCTTATCTTCAAGAACATCATAGACTTGAGAAGAAGAGGCACAACTAGCAACAGAAACATTGGTAGTAAAATTCTTACCTTTCAATCCCATTGATGTTATCTTAGTTTCATCTTCAGACTCTAAACCAAGATCCATAACAACATTTGTGGTCTCCTTCTTTCCTTTTTGTCTATGATCCCATTTCGGCTTCAATTTTGGATGCAAATTCCAGCAGTGATCTGCATCATGACCTTCCCTCTCACAATGAGAGCATGTGAGCTTATCCTCATTAATGGTAGTTGTCTTCTTCCCCTTTCCTGCATCTTTAGACTTACCTTCAGGCTTAGGTTGCTTCTTGTCAAGCTTCTCCATAAAAGTACCCTTACCTCTTGACTCTAAGTGTGTGGCCTGAACACATACTTCATCTAGATTACTAGGATTCAAGAGAAAAATAGAATGTCTTAAATAAGAGTGAAGACCACCTATGAACTTAAGCAATGTGTCCTAGGTGTACAATGGAACATTCAATGCAATAGCCCTCCTCCTGAATTCATGGGTGTACTCTTGGACAGTTTGACCTTTCCCTTTCCTAAACATTTGCTAGTCCATCATTAATTGTTGCATATGGCCTAGGGGATAAAATTTCTTCTTAAGAGCATTAACAATTTTTTCCTAAGTTAAACTAACTCTACCATGTTGTGAATTTTTTTCCCAAGCTCTACTCTCCAGCCAAGTGAGAGTTGTTCCTCCCAACCGAAGAGTAGCTAATTGGATCCTACAAGCATCATCAAAGAGATTTTGGACTCTACAATAGACTTCTACTTGTTGAACCCATTCATCTAATTTCTCAGCATTCAATTCCCCACAATACTTAGGTAGATAAAATTTTACATCCAATTTAATTTTAGCCATATGTGCACCCTTGAAAGGATGAGAAGGAGAAGTAGAATCAGTAGAAGAAGAAGGAGAAGATGGAGAAGGAGTTTCTAGAGGCTCATCATCACCTCCTAGTCTTTTCCCTTTGTCCTTCTAATCTTCACGCTTCTCTTGCTTCGAAGAAACTCCTTTTCCACACTTCTTTTGTTCCCGCTTTTCCTGCCTTTCTTGAAAAAGAACTTCTACCATTGCCTTCATTTCGAGAAAAGATTTTTGAAAACTCTTCTCATCAAGTTCTGGACTTTGTCCAACTTTCGATCCTTCCATCTTTGGAAAATTTCTTCATTTACCGATCTCAGGATTGTATTCTGCAAGTGTGCCTTCACCTCACTGGCTCCTGGATCGCGTTATCATTCACCTCTGCAAACACTAGTCACAAAAAAGCTCTGATACCACTTGATCTGATGTTATGATCTACGACTGTTGCATGTGAATAATGAATTTGACAATGATTAAACTGAAGCTCTTGAAAACATAATTAAAATTCGTAGATAAACATAACCAAATTAAAGTGAATAAAAGAGAGAAAAGAGAGAAGACAAAACACAAGTTGATAACAGAGTTCACCAAGATGGCTACATCTTCGGGTCCCTCTCCAATAGAGCGATCGATCCTTGATTATTCTCTACAAACAATTACAATGCTTCAACTGACACAGGTCTCCTCACAGCTCTCGAATGATAATGGATTACAAAATTCCTCTTACACAAGTACAACAAGCTTGACTGCAAGCTCCAAATGCACAAAGACGACAATTCACTATCAAAGTCCTAACTTCATTCCCTCATCTACTAGGAATTCTCTCCAACCATTCTTCACAAAGCATAAACTAAATTCTGAAATCTCCTTGCCTTACACTTGCACCCTCACCCCTTTTTATACAAAAAATTTGCCTCTTATGGCTAAAACCATAAAATTTGTAATTTTCCCCCTTAAAGAAAGGTTTAAACCAATTTCTCTATTTTCAAATAAAATGATAAAAATCCCCATTAAAAACCATTTTAATCTATTTTTTTAAGCCCTTATCATTTTTTCATTCATGGGCTATATTGATTTGGGTGTTTTTTTTTTATTCATTAGATTATTTTGTCTTTTATTTAATAACCATTAAAGGTTATTTTAGTTATAAATTTGGGCTTATTCATTATTGTTTTAAAGGGGTTAATTATTTTAATTTTATGATATCTTTTTTTAATCCGTTGCCTTTAAATCCCACCAAATCCGCTTGGGATCCCACCAAATCCACTTGGGATCCCACCAAATCTGCTTGGAATCCCATAAAATCCGATCCCACCAAAATGGATT